>CM052800.1:148001529-148061157 GCA_028533885.1 Nasua narica | reverse complement strand
AAAAAAAAAAAAAAAGAATCCACAATGCAAATATAACTCTTTTAATATAGACATTATTCTAAGATACAAAATGTGGGAGAGGATGTGGAGGCAAGGTAGGAGAAACTGGAAGTGCACAAATTAATTTTATTATAATAATAGCTCACTTGATGCCCTCAAAAGCTGCTCAATCAACCTATAACAGTTCAAATGTAATAATTAAATATATAAATAAAAATAGAATAAATATGACTAAATATCAGTGTGTATATGTCTCTGAAGCTTTTTAAAATATTTATTCTCAGTTCTTATTTCAACAGATTCTGACTCAGGTTTTTGGTCTGGGTTCAGGAGCATGCTTTTTAAATAGTTGTCTGTGGTATAACTGGGATGTAGGTGATATCTTTGTGTCACACTAAGAAAAAATATACAGGTTTAATAATAAACTAGCCAAATGTAGTAGTAGGGAAAGAAGGAAGGTAAGAGTAAGAATAAGTCTTTTAAAAGAAAACTACAGATTAATATCCTCCATGAGGATAAATAAAAATATTCTAAACAAAACTTTAGCAGTTGCATCCAATAATTTATAAAAAAGATAATATATTATCGTCTTGCAGGGTTTATTAATTTCACATTAGATAATAAATGCTATTTACTATATCAACAAACAAAAAAAAATCATCTTAACAGACACATATAAAATGTGTGACAAAATAAAATAGTAATTTCTGATAAAATATCACTATTATGAAGTATATAATTTTCACCTTCTACCTTTTATTTTACCTACTTTATATCTCACTGATTAAATTAAATTAAAAATTCCCTGTGAACATTTTATGACTAATTTTTGTCTAGATCTCTTGAATATTTTATAGATTTTTCAAAATTAATTTTGATATTACTTTATTTTGTACTGTCCCCCCATTATGACAGTTGAGTCTCCATTTTTGCCTTGAATTTGCTTTATCAGGTCATAATATTACAAAACTTGTTTTCATTAAATTTGCATTTTCTTTTTTCTATTTTACTTTATTTTTTATTTTTTTTATTAACATATAATGTATTATTTGTTTCAGGGGTACAGGTATGTGAATCATCAGTCTTACACAATTCATAGCACTCACCATAGCACTTACCCTCCCTAATGTCCATCATCCAGCCATCCAATTCCTCCTCACTTCCTTCCAGCAGCCCTCAGTTTGTTTCCTGAGATTAAGATTCTCTTTTGGTTTATCTCCCTCCCTGGTCCCATCTTGTTTCATTTTTCCCTCCATTCCTCCATGATCCCCTGCCCTGCCTCTCAAATTCCTCATATCAGAGAGATCATATGATAATAGTCTTTCTCTGATTGACTTACTTTGTTTAGCATAATACCCTCTAGTTCTATCCATGTTGTTGCAAATGGCAAGATTTTCATTTCTTTGATGGCTGCATCATTATATATATATATGTATATATATGTATATATATATACACACATATATATATACATATACATATATATATCACATTTTCCTTATCCATTCATTTGTTTTTTTTAATTCATCTTTTTTTTAAAGATTTTATTTATTTATTTGACAGAGAGAGACGCACACACAGTGAGAGAGGGAACACAAGCAGGGGGAATGGGAGAGGAAGAAGCAGGCTTCCTGCTGAGCAGGGAACCCAATGTGGGGCTCAATCCCAGGACCCTGGGATCCTGACCTGAGCTGAAGGCAGTGCTTAATGACTGAGCCGCCCAGGCACCCCATATCCATTCATTTGTTGATGGACATCTAGGTTCTTTCAATAGTTTGGCTATTGTGGACAATGCTGCTATAAACATTGGGGTGCATGTGCCCCTTTGGATCACTACATTTGCATCTTTAGGGTAAATACCCAGAAGTGCGATTGCTGGGTAGTGGGGTAGCTCTATTTTCAACTTTTTGAGGAACCCCCATACTGTTTTCCAGAATGACTGCACCAGCTTGCATTCCCACCAACAATGTAGGAGGTTTCCCTTTTCTCTGCATCCTCACCGACACCTGTCATTTCTTGACTTGTTAATTTTAGCCATTCTGACTGGTGTGAGGTGGTATCTCACTGTGGTTTTGAATTGTATTTCCCTGATGCCGCGTGATGTTGAGCACTCTTTCATGTGTCTGTTGGCCATTTGGATGTCTTCTTTGCAGAAATGTCTGTTCATGTCTTCTGCCCATTTCTTGATTGGATTATTTGTTCTTTGGAGGTTGAGTTTGGCAAGTTGTTTATATATTTTGAATGCTGGCCCTTTTTCTGATATGTCATTTGTGAATATCTTCTCCCATTCTCTCGGTTGTCTTTTGTTTTTTTCTACTATTTCCTTTGCAGTGCAAAACTTTCGATCTTTATGAAGTCCCAATAGCTCCTTTTTGCCTTTTCTACCTTTCCTTTGGAGATGCATCTAGGAAGAAGTTGCTGTGGCCGAGGTCACAGAGGTTGTTGCCTGTGTTCTCTAGGATTTTGATGGATTCCTGTTTCACATTTAGGTCTTTAATCCATTTTGAGTCTATTTTTGTGCATGGTGTAGGAAATGGTCCAGTTTCATTCTTCTGCATGTGGCTGTCCAATTTTCCCAACACCATTTGTTGAAGGGACTGTGTTTTTTTCCATCAGATAGTCTTTCCTGCTTTGTTGAAGATTTGTTGACCAGAGAGTTGAGGGTCCATTTATGGGTTCTCTGTTCTGATCCATTGATCTATGTGTCTGTTTTTTGTGCCAATACCATACTGTCTTTTTTTTTAATACTGTATTAGTCACCATACAGTACATCATTAGTTTTTGATGTAGTGCTCCAAGATTCATTGTTTGCATATAAATCCCAAACCATACTGTCTTGATGATCACAGCTTTGCAGATAGAAATGCAATACCATCAGTTTTGATTTTCCTTTTCAACATTCCTTTCGCTATTTGGGGTCTTTTATGGTTCCATACAATTTTAGGATTATTTATTCCAGCTCTGTGAAAAAAGTTGATGGTATTTTAATAAGGATTGCTTTGAATGTGTAGATTGCTCTAGATATCATAAACATATTAGCAATATTTGTTCTTCCAATCCATGAGCATGGAAGTTTTTCCATTTCTTTGTGTCTTTCTCAGTTTCTTTTATGAGTGTTCTATAGTTTTCTGAGTCCAGATTCTTTGCCTCTTTGGTTAGGTTTATTCCTAGGTGTATTATGGTTTGGGGTACAATTGTAAATGGGATCAACTCCTTAATTTCTCTTTCTTCTGTCTCATTGTTATAGAAGTGTATAGAAATGCAACTGAGTTCTGTGCATAGATTTTATATCCTGCCACTTTGCTATACGAACTCTAGCACTTTTGAAGTGGAGTCTTTTGGGTTTTCCACATACAATATCATGTCATGTGTGAAGAGTGGGAGTTTGACTTCTTCCTTTTATCCAATTTGGATGCCTTTTATTTCTTTTTGTTGTCTGACTGCTGAGGCCAGGACTTCTAGTACCATGTTGAACTGCAGTGGTGATAGTGGACATCCCTGCCGTGTTCCTGACCTTAGGGGAAAAGCTCTCAGTTTTCCCCATTGAGAATAATATTCTTTGTGGGCTTTTTGTAGATGGCTTTTATGATATTGAGGTAGGGATATGTTCTATCCCTACACTGTGGAGAGTTTTAGTCAAGAAAGGATGTTGTATTTTCAAACAAGATAGCATCTTGATGATCTGGAAAACTCAAGTAGAAGTAGGGCATACATGATTTATAAAGCCAATGGAATTAAATAAGCAAATGTTTTGTAATGGTTATAATTACATTAATTTAACCAAAGTAACTAATTTATGTTTCTTCATATACTCTCTAAAAGGAGTCTGATATTTGTAAATATTTCCTCAAATACAAGCATATGCTTTACTAATAAGATTTTTTGCAGAATGAAGTTTGCTGTAACCTGGATTGTAAAGGTCAATAATATAGCAAGACTTGAGCTATTCAAATAATCAAGATGCTGTCACAGCTGTCTCATCAGAACCATTAGAAAAAATTGCTTATTTAATTCCATTGGCTTTATAAATCATGTATGCCCTACTTCTACATGTGAAAACGGCACCTGAACTATTGACTATCAAATAAGGTGAGTTTTTAAAAAGGATTTTATTCAGAATTTGTTATATAGTAGTGAGTTTAAGGATTAAGTAGCATTGAGAGAGGCAGGTTAATATGTGTACCTAGTAGCTGAATTAGAAGTGACTGTTTTTTGCAGTTATGCTATCTATTGACCCAAATATCTCTCTAACACAATCTAGTAATGCATTTTGGGCAGCTCCAGTTAAATGTTAAGCTAGAGAATGAATATTTTATGCACTAAATAGGTGTCAGTACCAGTTTATAAGATTAATAAGGACTTGCTAATGAGAAAGTGAGTCTTTCACAAGTAGTTCAAGGATTTAAAAACTTTATGCTTATAGTAATGAAAGAAAATTAAAATGGTATGGAAATATATGTAGCCCAGATTGAGCATGGTGTTGAGATCAGATCATTTTACAGTGTGAGACTAAAAACGAGTAAACCCAGAGATTAACAAAATGCCAAAATAGGGTAAAGAGAAAATCACTGTAACAGAGATTTAGCCCGGAGCCAAGAAAACCCTGGATTATCAGGATCTCTTATGGGAGTTTCTATAAGGAACAACATTCTTCCCAAAGAAATGTCAAAATTACATTGATTAAAAATTTTTAAAAGGGATTGGATTTTGAAGTTCATAGAGCATTTCAGTCATTAGAAGTCAGATGGTTCTATGTGACTTCCTAAGGTTTTCCTGTTTTAATTTCTACAATGTGATAATTAATCCAAAACAATCAAGAACCACATGATGAGCTGAGGTCTCTTTGGTCCTTGAAGTTATTTCAAGAGTTCTGTGACTCCATATGTACACTAATCATTGTTGATTGAATAATAATAAATAATGCATTGATTACACAAATGCAGTCTTCTATTTTAAATGCATGAGATTCTGTTTTGGTTAATAAAGATTCAAGATAGCATTTTGTTATTAGACATTTTATTGACACATTCCAAAGGCATAATTTTATGCCAGTGAGATCCATAATTTTATTTAGATCATATGAAGGAAACTTCACACATGAAATGGCTAGAAACCATTTTCTATCAGGTTCTAACTAATGACACTCTAACTTCAAATAATCAGTTTTGTCAGGCTTTATTACAAAATGACTAATCAACCTCATCTAAGTGTACCAAAGATACAAATTGGTACAAAATACTCAGAGGTGGCACAGAGAGTTTCCAAATTTTGTCAACACTTTCTTCTTGTTCTCAAGAAATTAAAAGCTCTGTCTTCCTTCAAAAGTCTTTTCCTCTCGGTTGTATTTACTATAGTGTTTAATATGACATTCAACCCCTACCTCAGACTACAGAGTTATCTTGGATTCTCCTATCTTCTACAATAAAAATCCTTCCAAAAGTCCATCTACCTTCATCACTACCACCTCTGCTTCAGTTTTTGCTTAGGTGAGGAGCATTGAAACTCCTTCCTAAGTAGACCTTTGTTTCCAAGCTTGCCCCACTCTAATGCATGTTCCATACTTTGCCTAGTGTTAATATAACCAGTCTAAGGCCCAAGATGGAGTCACTCAAATTTAGCCCTATGTAAGCAAAGGATCTCTTCAAGATCCTGATTTCAATTCTTTTGAATAAATATCCAGGAATGGTATCTGGATCCTAGAGACTCCACAAAACAGCTGTTAGAATAAATAGATGAACTCAGTAAAGTTGCAGAATACAAAAGACACAGTGGACAGTGGAATTATCTGAAAAAGAAATTTAAAAAAAACCATCCCACTTACAATAGCATCACCAAAGAATAAAATACTTAGGTATAAACTTAACTAAAGAGATTAAGCACACATGCACTGAAAACCACAAATCATTGATGAACGAAATTAAAGACACAAGGGAATGGAAGAATATTTCATGCTTGTGAATTGAAAGACTTATTGTTGTTAAAATATCTACAAAACTAGCGTGATCAATCACTAGATTCAGTGCAATCCCTATCTAAATCACAATAGCATTTTTTACAGAAATAGGAAAAATCATCCTAAAATTCACATGGAACTACAAAGGACCCCAAATAGTCAAAACAATCTTGAAAAAGAAGAACAAAGCTAGAGGCATCATATTTCCTGCTTTCAAAATATATTACAAAGCTCAGTAATTAAAACAGTATGAGGGGCGCCTGGATGGCTCAGAGGGTTAAAGCCTCTGCTTTCGGCTCGGGTCGTGATCCAGGGTCCTGGGATCGAGCCCCGCATAGGGTTCTCTGCTCAGCGGGGAGCCTGCTTCCCCTTCTCTCTCTGCCTGCCTCTCTGCCTACTTGTGATCTCTCTCTCTCTCTCTCTGTCAAATAAAAAAAAAAATCTTAAAACAGTATGATATTGGTATGAAGGCAAACATAGATCAATAGAACGGAATAGAGACCAGAAATAAACCCATGCATATCCAATGAACTGACCTTCCCAAGGGTGCTGAGAATACATAATGGGGAAAGGTGTCCTTGGCAAATAGCGTGTCCTTGACAAATAGTCCTGAGAAAACTGGATATCCACATTTAAAGAAAAAGAAAAAGAAAAAAAAAATGGACCGTTTTCTTACACCATACACAAAAATAAACTCTATATGAACCTAAGACTTGAATGCAAGACCTGAAACTATAAAGCTCTTAGAAGAAACCACAGGGGAAAAGCTTTATAACACTGGCCTGGGCAATAAATTCTTAAATATGATGTGAAAGTACAGGCAACAAAAGCAAATTACTTAATATGATATTCATAGCTCTTTGTAATCTGATCACTACCAAACTGTTTAAACATCATATTCAATCCATTTCTTGACAATCTTCCAACCATTCCAAGAAAAGAGTTATTTTCTATGTATGTCATCTTGCTTCATACTTTGAGCATTCATGGTTTGTTCTAGTCCGACGACTATAGTCTCTACTCTGTATCTCTTACCACAAGTGTCAATTTTGTTCCGGTATTCACCTTCTGGAGACATGGGGTCACAGGAAAAAGACTATCCCCTCCATCTTTAGCCCCTGTTTACATAAGATCCAAAAAGATACTACTGTGCCATTGTATTGGCAGCTCCAAAGTTTTTAGCTTTACCAATTCCTTCTTTGTCGTAATAGTCATCTGCTCTATGACTTTACTTTCCTTTTTTAAAATAATGCTCTTAAGAAGTTTCTAAGTCTGGTTTGTTGTCCTTATTCAGATATTAGTGATAGGATAACCATCTGTCCGTTACATGTCTTTTTGTGCTTGTCATCTCAGCAAATCACGGCAAGACTCATACAAAGGCCTTAGCAAGGTGACCTCTGCCTGTTTTGTCTGGCTAGGAGTTGTCAGCTGTGCTGAGCATGACGCTGAACCACCTTCTGATTACCAATGATAAGCAGCACCCCCCTCCCGACACTGAAGGCACTTGAGATAAGCTGGTTAAACTTTGGAGGTGACCACCCTGGGGAGACGGGGGAGGCACAGTGTATTGGTGATTTGCATAATCATCAGGACGCTTTGCCACTTCATCGCCCTCATTTGCTGAACTCCAGTGCCAGGTTACAAATGAGATCCGTCTCCACACAGCCCCTGAATGATAATTTTTACAACGCTTTGACAATATCCAATAGGGTTTAGTACCAAATCCAAAGCAGTGGCGGAGTGCTAGGCTGACTACACCAAGAAGCAATTCTTTGACACCAGCTGGGTGTCCTAGAATTCAAATCAGTTCTGATATTTACCTGGAGATAGCGTCAGATTCCACAGGTGGAGGGCTCAGTTTTACAAGACTGTCCCCCCCACCCCCTTTAGATGCCAGTCACAAGCCCAGGTTAATTCCTGTACTGCAGATGTACTGGGTGTAAAGGAAATGTTCCCATGACCCCCTCCTTGAGTTCCATTAATTTGCTAGTTGGCTCACAGAACTCAGGGAAACATTTTACTTATTAGATTCCTGGTTTATTATAAAAGGATATAACTCTGGGTGTAAACCCCAGCCCATACTCCACATAGGGCTACTGCACAGTGAAAGTGTCTCTACCAACATTCTAGGTCCTATTTCAGACCATGTGGGCTCAGAAAATCTTACTGGTTCTCATTTAGCATGTTCAGTTAATATTGCATGAAGGGGCCAATTTACATGCCTTCTGCTTTACAATAGTAGGTAGGGGAAATGTTCTCTAGTCTGACACAGTGTCTATCCCCCAAATACAATCAGGTAAAAAAAAGAAGCAACCATTTCACATAAAATCTGTTCAAACAAATCTCAGTTTAACTTTGTCTTTTATTAGCCATGACATTCCTAGCTATGGCTTTCTTTGGACTTCAACATGTTTTTGTTTTATCATACTAGGTAGAGGAAAGTATTCCCAGGAGCCAGACGTAATTCCCATTCCCATAAAACATTCAGGTAAAAGAGACACAACTTCTTCACATAGAATCTGCTTAAACATTCCAACTTTTATAATCCTATCAACTCTTACATTTTTTTTTTCTTTCAATTTAAGTGTAGCCCAAGCTAGGACTTCAGCAATGGATTTTGACAGCACTTCATGGGATTCACATATCAAAGCATTCTGGAAACTTCTCCCCCAGTGACCATTTTACCTACACTCATGCAAAAAGCTTTGTGTCCCCAGTAAGGGATGGAACCAAGAGACACTGGCTCTTTTGTCGGTCTTTTACTTGATTAATCTGCCCAACTCCTGCCTCAAGAGATTATTGGTCAAGTTTTTCATAAACATCTCTACTTTCTGGCTTTTTAAATTTCTCCCAACAGAACAGACTGGTTTGGGGCCCTTTAATGCTGGGGGAACAATAGGGATCCTTTCACCACCAAACTTCCCAACCACCACCCAACACCCAACACCACCCAACTTCAGGTTGTGCTGTACTAATACCTTTGTTTTAACCCCATCAATGTTCATTTTATTCATTCTATCTGTTAAGCATCTAAAGATTTCTGTCCTGCTGAGACAGAACCTGTGATGCCTCCCTCTCTGTTTCCTCTTTCTTTATTTGTTAATAACTGTTTAAAAATTTCCACCTGGCTCAGACAAGTCTCTTGACTCTCCCCTCCGCCTCCTCCCATTCTCTTATTAATTAACTGGTGGGTTTTGTTAGTATTTGTAAGACCCATGACGGCAAGCTGAGATAGCAGATTCCATAAAGCTTCTAGAACTATTTTTTGGTTTTTGCAACAATAAAGTTATATGGGATGCCCATGTGAAAAGAGCTTCCTTAACCATAGCATTTACCATTGCCTGGGTGATGAGCCATATTCTGAGGGTGAATAGCCCGATCACCATAAAGCCAGTCCCACATGACTGGCATACAAAGCATATCAGCTGTTTCATCTGGGATGTTCCATTTGCCATTCATGAAGGACAGTTCCCCTTCTCAGGGTAAACAGCCCTTATATTGAATGGCTTTTCTTCAGTCCAATGGCTTTTCTTCAGTCCATCAGGCTGGCGGTTCCCTGAGGAACACATATAGCCATTTATGATTAGTCCACAGTGAGTTGTGGACTAATCAACCTCCAGCAACCCAAATATGCTCTCACTTTGCAGCATTCAAAATCAGACACTCTTCCTAAATGAGCCACACAATTCATCTCAGTAAAGGTTTCTCAGGAAGCTGGTGATACTGATCCACAAAATGAAACAACTTCTTCATGCTAGATCTCCTTGTTTCAATAGTTTCTTGGTTTTGCCCTTTCCCCGTATTTATTATCTTCTTGGTGACCAGCGGTTTTAGAGGTACTTTCTGTTGTCTGGGTACAATTTTCCTTTTTTAGGCAGCTTTGAGGCTAGCGGCCAAAGCTCAGATTGACCCAGATGTTACCTCCATTTAGCACCAAGGCCCAACACAGCACTTTCATTTTAGCTATTACAGATAGCAATGATCAAGGAATTGTATATCTTACCTTTTGTTATTATTGTGTGTTTTCTTATGGATCCAGTGAACCAACTCCCTTGGAGTGGATCCATCTCTGAATTCCACTGATAAGTTTTTTTTAAATTTTATTTATTTATTTGGCAGAGAAAGAGAGATCACAAGTAGGCAGAGAGGCAGGCAGAGAGAGAGGGGGAAGCAGGCTCCCTGATGAGCAGAAAGCCTGATGCAGGGCTCGATCCCAGGACCCTGAGATCATGACCTGAGCCGAAGGCAGAGGCTTAAACCCACTGAGCCACCCAGGCACTCCATTCATTGATAAGTTTTACCTTCAGTAACTGAGTGCAGCCTAGCTGCTGCTCTATACCATGGGTGATGATCCGGCCACCCAGGAATCAAAGGTTCTTCATATTCCCCACTTTGATCCTTTGTCTTCCCAAATCACATGTTTCCATGAGCAAGGGCCATACTAGCAAATCCCACTTCTCTAATGCCAACTCAGTGGGTCCTGGTACGAATTCCAATGTGAGGGAGGGTCCCCATGCTGACAAGCTATTCTCTGGCAGCAGCTAAGGGTCCTACAAGTCAAGTCCATTCTGAGTACCCAGAGATAGCTCCAGATTCCATAAGTTGAAGACTTGGTTCTACAAGACCATCTCCTCCCCACTTCAGGTGCCAGTAACAAACCCAGGTTGGCATCTGTGCTTCTGACAACCTATAGATCAGAGGTTCCCAGGACTCCCTCTTCAGGTTCAATTAATTTGCTTGAGAGGCTTCCAGAACTCAGAGAAATATTTTACTGTCTAGTTTATTAGTTTATTTTAAAAAGATGTGAGGGGATGGACACGAGGTGTCATATGCAACTGATAAATTATTGAACACTACAGCTGAAACTAAGTTGGTACTTTATGTTGGTTAATTGAATTTAAATTAAAAAAATAAAGATTTAAAAAAGATATGACTCAGGAACAGTAATATGGAAGAGATGGATAGGGCAAGGTATGGGGAAAGGACACTTCCTTTGGAGTGTCCATGGAGCTTCCATGCTTTCTCTTAGCACTCTACTCTCCATGAATCTCCACGTGCTCACCAACACAGAAGCTCTCCAAACCCTGCCCTTTTTGGGTTTTAGGGAGGCTTCATTACAGTGGCACAATTGATTGAATCATGGGCCATTGGTGGTTGGACTCATTCTCTAGCTCCTCTCTCCTCTAAGGATGTGGGAGAGGAGGGACTAAAAGTTCTAACCTTCTGATCACTTGGTTGATTCTCCTCCAAACCAATATCCATCATTAAGTGGATGCCAAAAGTCACCTCATTAATAAAACAAACCTTCGCCACTCTCATTACCAAGAAAATTCTAATGGTTTTGAAGATCTGTATCAGAAACAAAGACCAAATATATATTTCTTTTAAATTATAATATCACTTCCCTCCTCAAAATTCATTCTTCTTGTTCTTCTTATGTCTCAGTGAATTAAACCCACTGTCTATCTGGTTATCCCAAAAGATCTAAAATAATAATAGTTTATATGAGAAGCAGGCTTCTGGATGAGCAGGGAGATGTGGGGCTTGATCTCAGAGTCCTGGGATCATGACCTGAGCCGAAGGCAGAGGCTTAACTGACTGAGCCACCCAGGCACCCAGAGTACGTCTGCTGGTAATGAATTCTCTCAGTTATATATCTTATATACATATAAAACCTCCTTTCTCTTTGAAAGATATTTTTACTGACTGTAGAAACTTGGATCAATAGCTTTGTTTTATTCTTCAGTACATTAAAGATATTGTTGCGTTGTTTCATGGTTTATCATAAAAATTCAACTGCAACTTTGAACTTTTTCCTTTGTGTCTAATGTGTCTTTTATTTCTGTCCCCAAAATTTTCACTCTAACTTTTGTTTTCACTTATTTGAATATGATACGCCTATGTATGTGGTTATATATTGTTTTGTTTGCTTTTTATCTTTTGGTATTTTCCTGCTTATTGGTCTCTGAATTTTTGGATCTGCTGTTTGGTATGTGTCTATTTTAGAAAATTCTTGGCCATTATTTAAGAAAAATATTTCTTCTGTCAAGTTCTCTCTTTTCCTTCCAAGATTCCAACTATACATATATTATACTGTTTGTTTGATGCATAGATGCTCCATTCTGTTTTTGTTTCACTCTTTTCTCTTTGTGCTTCAGTTTGTGTAATTTCTATTTCCCTATCTTTGAGTTCACTTGTGTCTTCCTTGAATGTGTTGAATGTACTCATGAGCACATGAAGGGTGGTTTTTATTTTTATTGCTATTTTTCTCATTTATAGTATTTCCATTTAATCATCTCTTAATGTTCCATCTCTCTGCTGAAATTAACCACTTGACTTTGCATGCTGTCTGCATTTTCATTAAAGCCATAAACATTAGTCATAGTTATTTTAAATTCTTATCCCCTAGTTCCAGGCAGAAATATAAGACATCTTACAGTTTATTTTATTAAATTCATTAGTTTCCAGATAAAGTACATTTTTCAGCCTATTTATTTATGTGACATTTGTAACTCTAATCTTAAAGCCTATCCATTTTAAAACATTTTTGTTCATTTTGCTTCATATACTGTGCTGTTTTCTGCCTTCATCTGTTTCAGTTTGAGAGAAACCAATTGAGAAAAACAGTTCCAGGAAATCAGTTCTAAGGTTCTCTCTGTCTCTTCCCCCCAAAACCTACAATGTGTTCCAAATTCTGCTGTTCTGGTGGTCAATAATGACATCTTTTTTATTTCTCATATTTGCAATGACCTGATAAAGACAATAAGATGTATGATTATTTCGCAAATGACCCTAAATGCAATATAATTGAAGAATCAATCAATTAAAGTTTTAAGATAAGCTGTGAATCATAGAAAGACCTGAAGTAAGCCAACAGAGAAGGGGCACAGGTTGTAAATGTTCATGCTAGTTCTGGTTCCTAAAACATACATCTCCAAAGATCTCAGATAGAAGATCAATCAAGGTGAATTTGCATGAAAGGTTTAGGTGGCTAGTTTAAATAACAGTTAACTAACGTTATAATGCTTTTGTGACTAAAGGCTTCCGTTAATTCTAAGCCTGCTCTTGTGTTTCCTGGACCCACCATACTGAGTTGTGCATGACTAAACTTTATTGGTTATGGTAACTTATCATTTTGGTGGAATGGCGCAGGCCTGATTGGAATGGGTTTTAAGAAAGAGGGAGGAAGGGAAATTGGAGGAAAAAAAGTACGAATAACTCTTTCGAGAAATTTTTCTAAAACCAAGCAAAAAGAAGGAAAAAAAAAAAGAAGAAAGAAAAATAGACTAGTAGCTATGGGGCAAAATATGGTCAAGAGTTCTTTTCCTAAACATGAGAGAAGAAAGAGCATCTTTGCACACTAATGGGAATGATCCACAAAGAGAGAGATGACGGAGGACAGAGAAGAGTTACTGCAGAAGTTGAGAGCAGATGGAATCAGGTGCACATGTGGATGGACCAGCTAGAAGATGCTTGGATAGTATAACCAGGCTAATGGCAGAGGGATAGAAGATGTGGGTCCTAATGCTAGAAGGTGGGTAGGGAAGTGCAGTCTGTGGACACCAGAACTTATCTTCTGATTGCTTCCTTTTCCTTAATGACTCAGAAATATGGATGTCAACTGAGAATGGGCATAAGAAAGATAGCTGTAGGGGTTGGGGTGAAAATGAAGGAAAAGGTATGAAATAGACACCTAGAAAAGAAGACGATGCAACAGATAAGGGATGGTTTATAATATTATAGGCCTTTAGCACTAAAACCCATATCCATTTCAACTTCAAGTCCTGTACATTTTAACTAATAAATCATTCCCAAATCCATCCACTTCTCTCCATTCCACTATGGCCCCAGTCCAAACTACCACATCCCCCTACCCAAACTATGATGTCAGCTTCCTCATCGGCTTACACATGTCCACTCTTGCTCCTCACCAAGGCATTCTTAGCATTGCAGTCGGGGTCATCTTTTCAAATGCAGGTTTGTTCATGTTATCACTCTGTTTAAAACTCTCTGAGAACTTTGGGGGTAGAAACAGCCCTTCCTAGGGCAATGTCACCTCAGCTCCTTGTTCCTGCTTCCTCTTAGCAGTTCGAGAACAATGGCTTTTCTCAGTTTTTCTAAGGAACATTGTATCCTCATCAAGCAAGGTGCTGTAAAGGCTGCCTAGAAAATCCTCTTCTGGCCTCACTTATTCTATTCCTATTTTTTCTTCATATTTCAGTTGAATCATCACTTACTCCAGGAAAGTGTCCTTGTTCTTTAATTAATTCAGCTTCCCTTTTATATGCTAGAGTGCCATGTAGTTTTCACAATCATAATTTCAAATTTATTTGTAGAATTATTTGATTATGTCCAGACTGGGAAGCTCTAAAGTGTTAGCACTATGTTTGCCTTTTTTTTTTTAATACAGACTACGGTTGCTTTTGCTCACCAGTTTATCCCTAAATAGTTAGCACATATTATCTAGCGTAAATAGACTTCAATGAGTATTTGTCAGGTATAAAATATAATGATTCAACATTTCCATACAACACCCAGTGCTCATCATGATAAGTGCACTCCTTAATCCCCATCACCTATTTCACTCATCCCCCAACTGCCTCCCCTCTGGTAACCATTATTTTATTCTCTATAGTTAAGAGTCTGTTTCTTGGTTTGCCTCTCTTCCTGTTTTTTTCCCCTTTGCTTTCCCATTTTGTTTCTTAAATTCCACATATGAGTGAAATCATATGGTATTTGTCTTTCTCTGACTGACTTATTTGCTTAGCATAATACTTTCTAGCTCCATGCATGTCATTGCAAGTGGCAAGATTTCATTCTTTTTTATGGGTGAATAATATTTCATTATATATATAATATATATTATATATATTATAATAATATATACCACATCTTCTTTACCCATTCATCAGTTGATGGTTACTTGGGTTATTTCTATGATTAAGTCATTGTAGATAATGCTGCTATAAACATCAGGGTGCATGTATCCATTTGAATTAGTATTTTTGTGTTCCTTGTGTAAATACCTAGTAGAACAATTGCTGGATTATAAGGTAGTTTTACTTTCAACTTTTTGAGAAACCTCTATACTGTTTTCCAGAGCAGCTGTACCAGTTTGCATTCCCGCCAACAGTGCAAGAGTGTTCCCCTTTCTTCACATCTTTGCCAACATATGTTGTTTCTTATGTTTTTGATTTTAGCCATTTTGAGAGGTGTGAGTGATATCTCATTTTTGTTTTGATTTGTATTTCCCTGATGATCAGTGTTGAGCATCTTTTCATATGTCTGCTGGCCATTTGTATGTCTTCTTTGGAAAAATGCCTGTTGATGTAATGATACTAAGTCTTAAAGAAATTAAGTAAATTCTTCAAAGTTACACAGCTGATATATAAGCCAGACTGATCCAACTCCAAAACACGTGCCCTTACCTACTCTGAACTGTAATTTTACCAACTTGCTCATTTGCTGCTTTTGTGTCTCCCTTTCAGCCTAAATAGATTTATGTTTATTTTGAAAAGACTTCAACTTGTGAAAAACACCTGGTTAGCTCAAAATAATTTGCTTTAGAGGTACATATTTTAGGGATATACTATTTTCAAAAGATGCATACATCCTTCTCGGCATGATGTTCTGGGTTTTGTTTGTATTAGAATATATTTTTTATTCTGTATATCTATTTCTGTGACAGAATATTTAGACTATAAATGAAATAAAAGCCAGAAAACCATTAGTGTTAATAGACTTTATTCATTATCCCAATATAAAGTGAAAAAAAGTAGAAAAGTAATGTTTCAGGTTTTGTATTGTAGATAAATGAATAGTAATGCTAAAATTTAAAGTTACATACTACTATAGAAAATCTGTGTTTCATTTCTAATATAATTTTACAATACTGGTTTGTTATCAGTGAATGGGATTTTCAGCCCTCAATGTACCTGTCAACTATTTAAAGCAAGAGAACATTAGCGTATTGGCTCCATAATTTATTTTCTTAATTTTGAAGTTATCAAAGCAATAAATTCCTCCCAGTCCACTTTACTTGGAAAATACCAATCTTTGTGCACTTTTAAAGACTAAGAAGTGAACTCCAAGTCATTCAGAGAACTGTGTGCTACCCACAGAATACTAGTATGAATAGACCCTACTTTTCTTGTACATAAGAACATAAAAGGGTCACTTATTGCAACCACTAGTTACCCCAGGCAACAGCAATCAGAAAATTTGTGACTGAGGCTGCTTTCTCTACCAGGATCTATGGCATTGTATTTTCATGAAGGCGAAGAGTGATTAAACTGTGTGAATGCCCATTACAGGCACATATCAGGACTGAGAGGTACAGGGACTTAAGTCATTTGAAATTCATTATTAAGGAAAGCAGTGGTAAGTAAACACTTAACCACATTGGGCTCTATTAGATATATTTTTGGGTGAATGAAGCCACAGGGATATTGCATTAGCTGTAATGATAGGTCTTGGTTAAGTAACCTCAGTCCGCATTTCCCAAATGGTTAATTGCTCTTACACAGTCATTTCATAAATGCTCATTGACTTATTTCCCACTCACAAAGAGCACACTAAGTCTCCTCTTTTTGCTTTTGTATGCTTACTCATAAATTTGCAATTCTGTTGACATGCCATTGCCTCGTATTTGAAAGGGAAGCCTTATGATTTATAGCAAATGCAATATTTCATCAAGGATATGAGACATGTTCCTGGATGGATTTCTGACATCCCATGCCAGGCTGACCACAAGTCACCGCACTGAGTTCTTTGTGCCAGTGCGAAAGCCAAGGTAAAATATTATCTTCAGGAAAGTAAGGATCTACCGAACTTTTTATTTATTTATTTGGAAGAGAGCAGGGGGAGGGGCCGAAAAGAGGGAGGGAGAAAGAATCCTCAAGCAGAGTCCCCGTTGAACGTGGAGCCCAAAACCGGGCTCCATCCATTCCAGGATCCCGGGATCATGACCTGGGCCAAAATCAAGGGTCAGATGCTTAACCAACTGAGCCACCCCGGGTGCCCTTCCACTGAACTTTTAATACTCTGTTTAATCTGTATTAATTAATTAATACTCTGTAATAGTCTGTTTGCACTGTTACAATTCAAAAATTCAGATTTCCTCACTGTTTAAGCCACCCGTAGTTGCAAGGAGCCAGTTGGAATGAGTATTAACCCTTTCAGCGATGGTTCTTTGTTCTTTTGCAGACCTCTGAAGGCTGGTGATCCCACTAGGAGGAGACCTAAGGCAATCAAAAAGGCCAGTCTTTGATATTCAAAACGTGCTTTGTTTTGTTTTGCTTTAAATCTCTGAAGTTAAAACCAAAGCTCTTTAATCCTTCTGAGTGCTTTCAGAGTAATGAGGCACAAGTCTCTGATTGATGGTTTGCCCTCCAGTCTGCACACCATGAATGATTGGCTGAATGGCTGTGCCCCAATTCCTAGCCCTTGTCCCTTTCAGCATAAACATTTAACAATTACAAATACTGAAGTACCACATCTTGAAGTTAATCTGATGCTTTGTCCTTTATTTTAAAATAACAGTAATTGATTTAGAAAATAAACACCTGAAGTTAAGCATGCCAATTCTTATACTACTCATGCAAATAGTTAATCTCTGCATGAATATTATTAAAGCAGACTTGGATTATATCGTTCTACTACTAAAGCCAACTTTGATTTTAGGTTAAGCAAAATAATATCATCTTTTATGTTAAATTCATGTTGTTAATACCAATTTCTTTGGCATCATTGTTTTGCTTGCATTTGTTCATTGGTTTTGGTTTTGAAATTATACAAACCTCATACACAAAATGAGTTTAAGCTTATTTAACCAATTGTCAAGCTTAATTGACTATCTAATGTAAATCATGTGGATTTCTCTTAGAAAAAAATATACTATGATGGTTAATGGTCTAGAATGTAAAGAGAAACACCTTTATCTGAATCCTAACTTCACCTCACAAGAGCTGTGTGACACTTGAAAAGTATATAAACCCCTCTGAGAAAAGAGACTAATAAATACCAGCACTCCCTTCATTTGTTATTAGACTTGCTTGGGTTGATACACGGGAAGGACTTAAAACATACTTGGCTCATGGTGCGTGCAAGTGTTGTTTTTACTGTTATCATTATTGTTAATTATTTCTCTCATTTTATGAGTAATGATTAGGATGGATATTTACCGAAGGTGATGGTGTTGAGGTGATAACTATGAAGTAACCAATAAAAAAATTGGATGTTCACAATTTTATACCTTAAGAAGCTACTTTAAGACTAGGCATTCTGCTATGATTCTCAGGTACTAATTGTCCTAGTCTGTTCAGCCCGCTTGTAACAAAATGCTACCGACTGGATGGCTTATAAACAAGAGACATTTACTTCTCATAGTTCCGGAGTCTGGAAATCCAAGTTCAAGGTGCCAGCATATTCGAGTGAAGATCTTTTTCTGGGTTGCAGACTTCTTGTTTTGTCCTCACATAGCAGAAGGTGCTGGGAGCTTTTCAGGGCCTCTTTTATGAGAATACTAATCCCATTTATGAAGCTTTCCCCCTCATCACCTAAGAACCTTCCAATACCACTTCCTAATAACATCACATTAAGCATTAGGATTTTAACACATGAATTTCGGAAGGGACACAAATTTTTAAATTTAGCACTAGCCAAGTTTCCAGTCTGTGTATAAAGATACATGTATAGCCAACATTAACTTACCTTCTCATACATACTTTTTTTTTTTTTGAGTTAATTTCTGGTGCTTTGCCTTTGACTTTTACCAAGGGTTGACATTTAAATGACCATATTTCTTTGCAATAAATGCTACGTTATTTATGAGCTCTTATTCCCTTCTGCAAACCAGGAATTGTCCTGGAAGGCATGATTCAAACTTATTTTTCAGAAAAATTAGAAATTTGTAGTTGAACCTATGAATAATTACTCCAGCCTAGCTGTGGGGACCTTATGCCTTAGTTTGGTCACCTGAGGATAACATCTCTTACAGCTCTGCTCTGCCCAGTGATTTATACAAACAATTTAAGCTTGAATTTTCTGCATGTTCTCTAGAAATGGAAAGTGATCTACTACATGGAGATGAAAGTCTCAAGGCATCTTTTTTTGCTCAGTTTATATCAGTTCCTCAATAGATATTCACTGTAAAACTGAGACCTGTCCATGGGGAAGACTTCCATTATCCTCTTCGTCCAGTTCTTGCCCTTGTTTGGCTAATTTTCAAAATGCCAGCCAGATAGGTAATTGTTTTGTTTTGTTTTCTTAAGATTTTATTTATTTATTTAACAGAGAGAGAGATCACAAGCAGGCAGAGAGGCAGGCAGAGAGAGAGGGGGAAGCAGGCTCCCTGCTGAGCAGAGAGCCTGATGCGGGGCTTGATCCCAGGACCCTGAGATCATGACCTGAGCCGAAGGCAGAGGCTTTAACCCACTGAGCCACCCAGGTGCCCCAGACAGATAATTGTTAAGAGACATTACTAAAACTTCTTCTGTCTATACTATAAGATCACTATTTTTCTAAGTATCTTGAGGACCAAAATTAGTTGGTTTGTGAGAAAACCTTATAGGGGTGCCTGGGTGGCTCAGTCACTTAAGCAGCTGACTTTCAGTTTTGGCTCAGGTCATGATCTCAGGGTGAGATCAAGCACTGTGTTGGGCTCCTCACTGCGTGTAGAGCCTGCTTAAGACTCTCTCCTTCTCCCTCTGCCCCTCCTCCACTCACACCCTCTCTCTCTAAGAACAAAACAACAAAAATTAAAAAAACCAAGAAGTCCTTACAGCTAAAGAGCTGATATCTTCAAAGTACAGTAAACATCAATTTCATTCAAATTAGGACCCTACGGTCTTAGTTGTGACTAGTAAATCTACAATACTTGATTTATGGTAGGAATCTTACTTGACTTGGAGCAAATATTAAAGAAATCTGGGGGACCTGGGTGGCTCAGTCAGTTAAGCAGCAGCCTTTGGCCCAGGTCATGATCACAAGATCCTGGAATTGAGCCGTGCATTGGGCTCCTTGCTTAGCAGGAGACTGCTTCTTCGTCTCCATCTGTTTGCCACTCCCCAGTCTTAAAAAAAAAAAAAAAAGGAAATACATTAAAAAAAAAATCTTATGGGTTTCTTCAAAATTCAGTGGCAAAAGGTTAGTTTTTCTTCCCCAAATTCCTTGAGGTCAGGGAATATAGTTTGAAGTGTGACTTCAAAAAATTGCCTTGCCTACTTTTCTAACTATGCAAACTTCCCTTTTTCATAGTTATTTGTTGATGACAATTTGTATAATTTCTACCTGAAGATGTCAGACATCCATTAAATATTTATTGATGAATTGCTGAGAAAAATTGACATCTATGTCTTATTTCTTTTATGAATATTTCATGTAGACTATTGCTATACTCTTAGTTCTTAAGATCTTTGAGCTCATTTTAACTATGGAATTACTTTTGAGATGGAAAAAATAAGCTAGGCCAACTATTGAAAACAACTTAAGAATTATGATATATAAAAAGAGCTTCCTTCACCTCTATTCTCCAAGAGGCACACCAGACAATTTTGTTATTTATATAAGCATCTTTTTTTTAAGATTGTATTTATTTACTTGACAGAGAGAGAGAGAGCATGTGAGAGAGAAAGCATGGGCAGGCAGAGGAGCAGAGGGAGAGGAAGAAAGAGACTCTGCACTGAGCAGGGAGCCCGACGTGGGGGAAGATCCGGACCCTGGGATCATGACTTGGACAAAGGCTGCTGCTTAACCTACTGAGCCACCAAGGTGCTCTATACTAAGCCTTTTACAAAGGATTTGAAGTCATTTGTAGAATGTGTGGATTTTACAAGGAATGATTAAATAACAAAGGAGTTGGAGTGAAGGGAACTTCCAGCAAAATAAATGAAAGTGAGAAATAAAGTTTCCACCCAACTATTTATAGCATAATGTCCTTTAACATTGCTATAAGTGGGACTAGAGAATCTTTCTTTAGTAAGGGGGGTTAAATGTTATGTGTCCTGAAACCAAAATCCAATCACAATATTATTTCTCAATAAAACATTACGAGGATGAAACTATACATGAGAACTTAAAATCACTAATCTTCAAATAAACAGCATCAATTTCCACAAGAATAATGAAGAGACTCACTCTGCCTATTTGTTAATTCACTTATAAGGGTTTATATGGAAATGGTGACCTAAGAATCTAGACTGAGAAAATGGTCTACTATACCCTATTTAGCTTTGCAGCTTTAGTGAGCACCTATTGATAACTCAGTAAATATTCATTGAAAGAATGAATGAATATAGGAATCAGTGAATTAAGGGAGGAATGAATAAAAGAAAAAATATGGCTCTGGGGATCCTGATGACTTCCTAAATTTTGGGTTCACAGTGAAAAATATCCAAAAATCAAAAAAATCCATTTCATTTTTTTTATATGCAGAAAACTCAGAATCAGCTTGTAAACTTAGTGACAGTGGCTTATTCAGCATTTATCTTTCCTCCTACTCTCGTCCTTCAAAATAGCAACTGTCATCAAAAATAAAGCAAAACAAACAAAGAACATCCTCCTACTCTATGCTAGGTGTTTTTCCTTTATCTCACTGTCTTAGCCCAGGCTGCCATGACAAAATACCATTGACTGAATAACTGGTACAATAAAATGTATTTTCTCATGTTCTGGAGATTGGAGATCAGGGTGCCATCATGGTTAGGTTTTGGGGAGAAGTTCTCTTCCTAGTTTTCAGACAGCTGCCATGTTGCTGTGTGTTCACATGACTTCTTCCTTATGTGTACATGGGAGAGAGAGAAAGAGAAAACTCTCTGATGTTTCTTCTGTAAGGGCACTAATTCCATCATTAGAGCCCCACCATTATGACCTCATCCAACCCTAATTATCTCCCCAAGTCCCCATTTCCAAATACCATCACATCAAGGGCTAGGGTTTCAATGTGAATTTTGTAGAGATACAAACATTCAGTCCCTAACCCTTAATCATCACGAGACCCTGCAAAGAGAATGTTACTGAAGAAAATGGGCGTGAAGTTGGGATTTTATATATTTGTATCATTTGTTTGCTTAACCATAATCTAGATTTTATCAGGATCTGATGCGAACAGGCCCTGGAATGCAAATTTACTCCGAGCATACTCTCCAGCTTGATAAATATGTCAAACTAGAATGTTAATTTAATATTTTGACATGAGAACATTACTGACAAGCAGATAATGGTTGAGTTGACAGATTAGTAGAAACGGTCCCCGTATGAAAAGTGAAGTAGGTGGAAAGTACCAATGAATGAATTTATTCCCTGTATTTTCCACATAGTGAAACTTCATTAATTATCTGTCAGGTTTTCCGCTAGAACTATGGAAGAAATGAGAAAATTATGCTTGAAGGATGGACTTAGATACTTGGATGAGCAATAACCTACAGAAAATTCACCAGGGAAGCTTGACGAAGCTACTGGAGCTTTTCCAGTTCACAGCCGGAGTTCGTCTGACAGGACACTGTCAACCCGATCAGCTTCCGTAGGGTCACACCGTATGGTTGTGGAAAATGCTTTTTCTATGGTATGGGGATACCTGGATTTAAATCCTGGTGCTACATTTCAAAACCTAAAGTAAGTTATTCGATGACACTGACTGAACTATCATATTCTTGTAATAAGATATTTCTCAGGGTTATAGTTCATTCAACAAAATACAAATAAAAATAAGAGCTAAAATGTATTTAATGCTTCCTGTTCTAGAGTAGATGCTTATCATTTTACACACAGAGGGTCATCCGTTGTTCTTCCATGCACCTGTTCCTTCCTTGCACTTGCCGTGCCTTCCTGTAGGTGGCGTATACCCCCCTGTTCTGCCAATTCTGCGTGGCTAACCGCAAGTGAGTGGATGTAATTTATCTAACTTCCAAGCAGACACCCGAAATGAACCTTTGCCCTTTAGATCGGCCTCCTCCAATTTCTGCCCTTTGCCACGAGAAAAGCAGGTCTCAGTGGCTACTCCTTCAGTCCGATACTTGAAATAAAAAGACACGTGAAGTCTAGCATTGCTAGGAAGAGCCACAGCCAGCTCGAGCTCTCATATAATATGCTCAACTATTTACTGCTGTAAGACAATGAGAGTTTGGGTTTGTTCTCTGCTACAGAGATACCTAGAAGCCAAATGTTGCCATAGCAGTTCCCAAAATATGTGCCAGTTGACTTTAAGGCCAGGTGATGGACAGCCAGAAAATACTTCCAGATACCAGTTTACTTGTTGTTACTCCTTGGGATGCCACACTATTTAAACAGCATTCTTTTCAATTATACTTTAATTTCTGAATGCTAAGTTGTTGCTATTCAAATGGTAAGTTATTTAAATTTTATTTTATCATTGGCTATTGGTAAGATAAAGAAATACTGTTATTTTTTTTATAAATAACATATAGTACTTATATCATTTTGTATTGTTGGGTAATTATCTTTCATTGTAAATGTTTTTTATATTACAAGTAACGAATACTTTACCTCTTCACCTCTAATCCTTATAAGTCATTTAATTTCCTGGCCAGTTCTGCTAAACAGCAGTGGTGATAAGAAGCATCATTATCTTACCTCAGACCTTAAAATAAATGTATTTAAATATATACATTTGTTTAAACATATTTATAGAATTTTTTAGATAACTTTTATGAGCAGAAGAACATTCTTAACAACTAGTTTTTTAATTTTGAAACATTTTTATAGGTCTCATTTTGGTCATTAAAATTGGATTTATTATTGTAATAAAGGTTTTTTATTTAAGGAAATTAGACTAATATGAATATTAAAAAAGTTGGGTGAGGGCAGAGCTGCAGTGGAAAGTCAAGGAGTCACTGAGGACTTCACTCTGAAGTGCTGAAACAAACGAGTCTCCCAGTCTCTCAAGTTCACCAGAAAATTCCAACGATTGCTGCCTCAAGGTTTGGGTCTTGGTCTGTAGTAGCCAAGTAGGAACTTGTGAAGAAATCTGTGAAGCCATGGTATTTGGCTGCCACAACCTCCCTGGAATGAAAACCTCTTCTCCAGTTCACTTTCCAAATACTGTGCGAGATTTCCTTGGTAAGCTCTGACCTAAAGCTATGTGGGGGAAGGGGGTTCTGGAAAATGAGATTCCTGGTACCTGCAATGTAGAATAGTCCTTAGAAGAGGCGATAGTACACTCATGATCCAACTGGCTGAAAAAAATGTAACTAAACTATTAAGTATGTATACCACACATAAATACTCTTTGTAAGAAATCTCAGAGGATGTATTCCACTAAGAAGGGTAGGAATTTAGGAGAAAGTTATAGGCTATAGGAAGTAAGGATAAGTAAAAAACTTAATAATAATTTTCACAGTGAGCACTAACGATGATGAAGTTCATTGGCAAGGACGCTAAAGTGTTTAACCAAGGAAATTTTCATTCAAAATTCAAGACAACTTCCAATGCTAATATGTGCTTATTTAATGCAATTCTACTTGTATAGTATTTATTACTTATCAGGCATTAGCTGACTTACAAATATTAATTTAATTCTTATGACAATGTTTTGAGGTAGGTAATACTATTATCCCCATTTTACAGATGAGAAAAGTAAGACCTAAAGAATGAATTGATATGCTCAAAGTCACAGATCTATGAACTATGGAGCTGAGGTTCATACGTAGGCAGTTCTTTCCATACAGTGCTATTATTAACTACTGCTCTTCTATTTCAGTGCCAAAATTTGGTGGACGGAGAATGGAGAGACTAGAGGGAGTACTGATTTGCAGAAGTTCTTGCCTTTGTCTGGGGGAAAACATGGAGAAGGAGGCATCATACTTGTGCTCTTTAGATCAGGTGCTTACATGGCTGACATGATTGAATTTGACAACTCCACAGCTGCTGAATTGGCAAATTATATTTCTGACCACCCACCCACGTTAATTTGCTATCATTATGATTTCAAATTTAGAGCTTTTTCAAATCAACGTGCCCATGACAGGCTATGTGATTACTCTTGGTTTCAGTGAGAGAGACTCACAAATAGAAACACGTCTGATGGCTATCAACCCTTTTTGAACTAGAGGGCAGTTCTCAAAGAATAGGACATTGTGATTTTGTCGCCAACCTCAGAACCTTTGACCAAAATGGCCAAATTCTAGTTGTTTTTGTGGCCCCACCTGGATTCTAAAATCTTTGAAACTAGAACTGGACCTTGTTCCTCTCCCCTTCTTGCCGCAGTTCTCAGCGTGCTACCTTGCAAGGGATCAAGAAGCTAGAACAGTGATAAAGTACTGAATTTCCAAGGTTCAAAGAATCTTCAAATGAAGGATGATAAGAGTGTTTCCATTTCCAGTTAAGTTATATAAAAGAGAATAACTCACCCTGGAAAGAGAAGGACTCACTCCCTCTTCAGTAGCACTTTGTAGGAAGTGCCACCAGGCCCCAGAATTATCTAGTCTATGAAATACGCAATTACCCGGGGACTCAGGCCCACATCTTGCTTCTGTATGTGTGGGTGGGACTCCATTTCCAAGAGATTCTGACAGATGTGCTTCATAAATTGCACTCAGGAACTTCTGTCATCTAAGAAATGCCACCTTGCTTTTAGTTATTACTGGTTGGGGGCGGGGGGCGGTTGTTCTCTTTCCCCTAAACCCACACAAGTCTGCAAAACCTGTCCTCCTGCCCCAGGGTGGTTAGTTACTTGTTAGAAGATCTTACGTAGAATACCTAGTGATATACTGGCAATTATTTCCACCTGGTAGCTTGTGAACCTATTTATACGCGTTCTCTTTTTCTTTTGGTTGCTGTTCAATTTTTGCCTTTTTCAATGCTTTCTTTCTTTTTTGAATGTTAGACATCGTGTGTGAAAACCTATAGAGTTAATTTGAGATGCTGTATAATATCATTATCCTCTAGAGAAGATTTGCTTTTTTTGTCAACCCATGAAAGTGGGGGCAGAATTTAGTAGACAGAGAAAGAGAGCACAAGCAGGGGGAGAAGCAGGCTGGAGAAGGAGAAGCAGAGAGCCCAATGTCCAGGACCCTGGGATCATGACCTGAGCCAAAGGCAGACACTTAACCGACTGAGCCACCCAGGTGCCACATGAGAAGCTTCGGTCTTTTTTAGTTTTGTTGATTCCGTTCCACTCTTACTGTTACAAATTAGTTTTTTGTTGTGTCTCTGAAAACCAGTGTTCTGCTTCTTTGGCCCCAGTAATGTGAGAAAGCTTTGCTCAGCTTCTAATACATTTATATATTTTATATATATTATCTATCTATCATCTATCTATCTATCTATCTATCTATCTATCTATCTATCTATTTATCATCTACCTATCTATCTACCTATCTATCTATCTATCTATATGTATATATGTAACCTTCAAGGGGAAAGCAACACCATATGTTGAGATGACTACTGTGAACTTCCCTTCTTTCTGGAATCTTGGCCCCTTATGTCTTCATTGCCTTACCAGTATTCTGGCACGGAAATGTGTGCTTTGTTTTATAATGCAAAGTGGACGGTGGCTGGAATTCTCTCTGTGCAATCTTCGAGGGTTAAGATGAAAATACCTTCCAACAAAGACATTTATTTATTCTTTCTCGCAGTTGTCCGGAAGTGCTACAATCCTAGAATCATTTATTTAGAATTACTTGATTGTGTAATTCTCACACCTGAGAATTGAAAACTCACATGAGGGTTGCATAATGGCTTCAAATTCTCACAGAATATTTTTCCCCCTTTACCTAGCATGATAATTGTTACTAGCTAGTTTTTCTCGCTGTGTCTTTCTGCAAAGTGAGTTTATTTCTCATTAGCTTGTGAACGTTGAAATTCCTTCTTTAAGGATGGACTTACCCAACGGTCTGCCTACGGTATGCAGAACCTAATCTTATCTCCGATTGCTGTCACAATGAAATTTGTCATCTTGAGCTTCAGAAAATACCCTCGGGATGGCACCTGACTTACATACTTGCTTGTGCACAGAAGTCTGCTTTCCCTTTGTAGTTTGGTTTGGTTTTGGCGCCATATTTGTGTGTTTGTTTGCCTCTGTATATATCTTACTTTCTTGCTCGATATTAATACATTTAAAAACATTAATTCTGAAAATATTTGTTTGCAGAACTTAAAATGGCTTTTCAGTGGGAGGGAAAAATGGAAGTATGCTATTGTTGTGTAAACAAAAGTTTGCTTTAGTGTACAGAGAAAACTTAAGGAAATGTTATCTTTCTAGAAGTGATGTGATTGTGGAGCATCTTTTTGTGGAAGGATATATGCCAAAACACCCGAGGAGTGCTCTTTATCTCCTTCCTTGAGGCAATTTTAAGTCAACATTTTTCTTTTACTGATAACATTTTTTTTATTTTTAATAGAACTTCTCTTAATGGACCTGTCATTCTATAACACACACATCTCAAAGATAGAATAATTTATTAAAGGATTAGAGAGATGCATGCACTTCTCTCTCCTTTTCCCAGAAAAACACTGAACTCAGCTAGTTCCCAGTCATTTTTTTCTTCATTTTCCCAAAACTGTGGTTCAATCTAGAGTCATTTCATTCCATTTTCTTCATTACTCTGTGGAGCACTCTGCTAGCAATAAGAGACGAATAACAAATAGGAGGGGAAGCCTGGTTACTGCACACAATCTTTCTAAAGAACATTTTTCTTAAGAAAACCTATTAAAAGGCCAAGATGTGGCATGATTTTTATAGCTGTAAGAAAATCTCAGGAGACCGGGCACTTGGATGGCTCAGTTGGTTAAACCTCTGTCTTCAGCTTAGGTCATGATCCCAGGGTCCTGGGATGGAATCAGGCTCAGTAGGGAATCTGCTTGTCCCTCTGCCTCTCCCCTTGGCTTGTGCTCTCTCTCTCTCTCTAGCTCACTCTCTCTCAAATAAATAAATAAAATCTTAAAAAAGAAAATCCTGGAAACATTTCCAAAAAGTTCAATATACAAAAGTTCAATATACAAAAGCTATCAATTTCTACTTTAACTACTAGATTCTCCCAATGGTGACTCAAGAAATAGAACTCCCTACCTACTTGTCCCTCCTTCCTCGCTTCAACCCCTCTAGTCTTGAGAATTTGCTTCCACTTCTAGAATCACCCAATATCACTAATGTGCCTGTCTTATGAATAAATGATCTGAAAATAAACTGTAGGCTTTTAGAGAATGTAGGGTGTATCCTGGGGCAATGTAAATGGAAAGTGATTCTAGGTATTCATCAGAGGAAAAAAAAGTCATTTTGTTGTCCTAATGCTGAACAAGATTTAGGGGTAATAACAATGGGGGAAATTACTGTGAGGTCTTCACTAAGTCAGTTCTATACTTCAGTATCTGTTACTTGTTTCACCACACCCTTGATTTCAGATTTCAGGTCACTTAGAAATAGGTCCAGCAGGGGTGGCTCAGTGGGTTAAGCGTCTAATTTTCCCTTGGATCATGATCTACTGAGATCCAGGAATCTAGTGAGAGCTGGGGATCCAGCTCCACGCTCAGCCAGGAGTCTGCTTGTCCCTCTCCTTCTGCCCTTCCCCCCACATTGTGCGCGTGCTCTCTCTCTCTCTCAAATAAATACATTTTTTATCAAGAAAAAGTTTCAGCAGCATATATGAAATAAAGTGGTAAAAGTGGCTGAACAAAATACAGTTTTTTTATCTTTATCTCACACAATGAGGAATTTGAAACTTGATATCAGGGCAAGTACATTAGCACTGCATTCCCACTAGTGTTCCAGGCTTACTCTTGTTCTCGTGTTTGCAAAATGTCTCTTTTCCCAATTCCTCTGACATCACAACTGTTTTCCAGAAGGAAGGAAGAAAAGCATGAGTTGGCTAAGCCTGTGCCTACTTTATAAAGTATTTCTAGAAGCAGACGCAATGGCTTCCAGGTCTTATTAGCCAGAACTGTTCCAATAGCTACCTCTATCTACAAAAGAAAATGAAAAATGTGGGTGTAGGTATTGAGATTATCATCTAAATGAAACCACTATTCATTGATGGGGAATAAAGGGAGATTGGATACCGAGTAATCAATGGAACACTCTGTGCTCTGTGTGGTATACACTTCACTACCCAGTAGAGGCAATAATAGTATTCTGTATGATTGTTACTTGACCAAACATTTATGATTCTCCTACAAAGCATATTGTCAGAGTAATATTTCCCCATTGAAAATATGCATGGCCATGGTTTTGTTTTAGCCAATAGCATTGACTCAAGTGAGATGTGTCATTTCCTGGGGAAAATAAGAGCTGATGTGCATTTGCTACTCTGGTACAAAACTACTAATGTTCCAGACAATAGCTGCTGCATCAGCCTGGGGCCTTGAATAGGGATAGAACATGTGGCTTGTGTGTGGCATCAAGCCACAGAGATTCAGGGATTACTCTTTATTACCCCATTCTCTAGCCCACCATGACTGTTGCCTTCTAGTATTAGATTCTAGAGAGCAGCTGGTTATTTTTATTTCTTCATCATTTTATCCTTTATGTCTCTTTTACCTTTTTCTTCCCTCCTGTCACTACTTCCCCCTGCCACCTGCCTCTCCACCACCTTCCCCTGCCATGCCTATCACCTTAGCCATCTCTTTCCAAGTAAGTAGCTCTTCAAAATACTATCTAGCTCCATTTTAGACACTGAAGCTATAAGAGGTACTTCCCCTGAGCTGTGAAATAAGCTATCATAACTTAGAGTGGTTCTGTCTTCCTTCCCTTAGGTCATGTTAAGGCGGTAAGCCTTTACCAGCCAAGAGCTTGCTTTCTTCCTTCCTTCCTCCCTTCCTTCCTTCCTTCCTTCCTTCCTTCCTTCCTTCCTTCCTTCTTTCCTTTTGGTGTTTAGGCTACAATGTATTGGCAAAACAGCACCCGCTCCCACCTGCTGTCGTCTTGAATGATAATAATGTGTGGCAAGGGCTCACAGGTACCCCCGGTGTCTCTCACTTAGGTAGGTTTGGGGTAAAATCCATTCTCTCCGACAGATCTGAAGTGAAGGCCATTATCAGAGGGGTCTGACCACCATCCTCACGCAATTATGGAATGGTTCTCTCTTTGACCTTTGCTGAGTGCCTGGCTGAGGGGCTAAGCCTCCTACTATGACCCTGGGGGAAGCACAGACATCAGGTCTTCAACTGGTGCTTCGGATGCTTGGCTGAGAGGTCAGGCCTGCCATGTCCAGGAGGCCAAGTGCTCTCTTTATTGTCTCATTGTCTTTTCCTTCTTTTCAGTTTTCTTTTCAGTTTGTGGATAAGAATGAAGACTGATACAAAAAGAAGTTCCTACTAGGCAATTTTGTTACTTGATTAAACCTGACAGAAACTCAGCACGTAAATGATGGTTTTAATTTAAATTTCTATGGTACCAGCCAATAATGCAAAGGATAAATAGGAACATGGATGGCAGATCACAAGATGTAAGTCCTGAAATGCTACCGAAATGACATAAAAGTGCCTATTTCTCGAAGCTTCACACGTTCCACTTAGAGTAGGCTTAATTGGCTATATATTGCTATATTTAGATGTCATGATTATGGTATGTTTTTTAAAGTAGAGACAAGTAATAGTTTCTATTGGTAAGAAAGTTTTTATGATGATTACATCTTACAGAGATGATAGAAATCATCTAAATGTGTCTTGTACAGAAGTAAGACACTGTGTAGTAATTAGGTCATAATGACCAGATTTGTAAGAAGTGTATTAAGTGCACATTAATAGTGAAGGATGAGCAAGACTTAGAAATTGGAACTAATTTTTGAAAGTTTAATTATGTTAACTCAAGGAGTGTCATGGAATGAAGATTAGGAGATAAAGATCCTATTCATACCACTCTTTAAAGGTTTAGGAGTCTTTTAAGTAAGACATATTTCTCTCTGTCTTAGACATCTCTCTACCGATTTTCAGGGCGATACACTCATTTCTTCAAGAGAAAATAACCTCTCTGAAATCAGGGTGAATTACCCCTAGCAAAAATAGGTATTAGAAATAATATATTAGAAATAATCAGAAATTGTTATTTTTGTTTATTGTCTTTTCCAGATGTCCATCTTTACTCTGTGGAGCTGCCCTCTGTCCTCCCATGTAGCTCTTGTGTGCTAGTCAATCCCCACGTTCAAGGGCAATTCACTACGAATTAAGTACTGTTGGATTTGATCTGCTAATATTTTATTATATATATATTTTTAAGATTTTATTTATTTGAGAGAGAGTGAGAGAGAGTGCAAAGGGAAGGACAGAGGGAGAGGGAGAAGCAGATTCCCCACTGAGCAGAGAGCCCAACACAGGGCTCAATCTTAGGACCCTGGGATTGTGACCTGAGCTGAAGGCAGATGCTTAAGTGAATGAGCCACCCAGGCACCCGGATCTGCTAATATTCTAATAAGTATTTTTTCATCTATTTACATGAGGTCTGTTGGTCTTTAATATTTTTCTGTTTTTAAATAATATCTATCAGGTTTTGGTATTTACTGTTACACTGGCCTCACAGAATGAGCTGAACATTTATTCCTCTAAATCATCTGTGCAAGATTAGTGCTATTTCCTTCTTGAATGTTTTTTTATATAATTCACCACTGAAACCATCTGGACCTGGAGTTCTCTTTTCTGAGGCTTTTGATAAGAAATTAAATTTCTATAATAAATATAACTCAGTTTCTTCCTGCGTTGGTTTGGTGAGTTGCATTTTTCAAAAACTGGTCCGTTTTTTCTAAGTTGTCAAATTTGCATGAAATTATTCATAGCATTATTTTATTAACTTCTAATTGTCTTTGTTGATAAGCACACCATCGGAAGACTTTTTCCAAAGACTCCTCACTTTTTAAATTTTTAATCTTTTAAATATTAATATACCCTAGTCTATGATATGTATTCTTTCTCATTTTATGAGTTTTCTGAGTCTTATCTACATCCATAATTTCAGTAACTCCTTATATTAACAGTATCTAAGCCTAACTGCACATGATGAATACTTGGTTGTTTTTAAAAAAAAAAAACAACAAAAAACACTACATTCTCTGCTTCTTTCCAAACTAATTAAATCAGAATTTCTAGGGGGAAGACCCAGGTATTGGTGTATCCAATGTCTCCCTAATGGCTCTAACATTCAGCTGCGGTCGAGAGTCACTGCTTTAAATGCATAAGACTCTACAGTCAAATTTCTGCCCAATATGTTTTTAGGAACCTGAAGTAATTTTTTCAACTGCCTACTGGGATGTTTGAAAAACATGAGTTCATTACTTTCATCACTGAAGCCTGCTCTTCCTTCTGTATTTTTTCTCTATAAACCAATTCAACGGAGGGAAATTTATATTAAAAATACATCATTTTTAGTATAGAGACTAAAGAATTTTGAAAAAATACATTTACTCCTGTAACCACTACCTGTCATCCCAAAGAAATTCCTCATGCTTCTTTGCATTTATCTGTTCCATCCCCAAGTACAGCAACCAACCACTGATCTGGTTTCTGCCATCTATACGTGAGTTTTGCCAATTCTGTCATATAGATGACATCATACAGTATGTGTAGTTTTGTTTCTGGATTCTTTTCTCTTAGTATAATATTTTTGAGATACTATCCATTTTATTATGTGTATCAATGATTCATTCTTTTTAATTGATGCATAGTGTTCCATTGTATTAGGATAACTTATTTTATTTCTCTAGTCACTGGACAAAAAACATTTGAGCTGTTTAGAGTTGTAGTTATATCTTAAACTACTTATTTTGCAGCAATAATGAAGCTCTTTTGAACTCTGATCTTGGGCTTCTGGAAGTCAGTCTGCCATAGGTCTAAACAAATTACAAATCCTTAATTCTTTTTACAATGTCAAATTAATGAAGACAAAGATAAGGGATTAAAAAATAAGTCACCTCGTAACTGGGCCTTGGAAAGAGTGACAGAAATAGATCGTCAGAACTCTAGCCCTTCTCCCAACTTCCTACTGTGCCTACTTTCCTACTGGAATCAACTAGAATGTTGCCAGGTACAGACAGCATGATGATCTGCCTTATCACCCAAGTCTGATGTTGTGAGGGAGACATGATGGTTCATCTGGCTATCCAGCTGAGTGTCCAATCTGTCAAGAGTAGAGACCATTATTGAGCCCTCTCCATATATTCATTCCTCAGAGAATCAACCAACAGGTTGGTGGTGGATTGATAACAGAGAAGCACAAGCGACAATTTGTTCTTGAACAGACACTTACTCTGGGTACAAATTTGCATTCCCTACCTGCACTGCTTCTATCTGTATCACCATCCGTGGAGTTACTTTATACCTTACTTACCACTGTGGTATCCTACACAACTTTCTCAGAAAAGAACTGATTTTGTAGTGAAGGAGATAAGGAAAAGGCTAACGTTCATGAGATTCACAGGTGTCATTACATCACATGTTATCAGTTGGCTTGATGAAATGGTGGAATAGCCTAGAAATGACTCAGTCATGTCTCTACCTGGATGACAGACAACGCAAGGAGGCTGAGCTGCCTTATAAAGTCTTGATGTATGTTTTGAGACAATAGCAGTGCATATAGGTTTAGGAAACAAGGAATGGGAAGGGAATGGTTTTTATCATTCTACATGGTATTTTCAATTGGGTGTGATTTTGCTTCCTTCCACTGCTCCAAAGACATCTGGTAATGCCTACAGACATTTTTTATTTTCATGACTCTGAGGGCGAAAATCGTGTGTAAGGTAGAGGGCAGGGATGCTGCTAAACTTTCTACAACACACAGTACAGCTCTTATAACTGAGAAGAATCCAGTCCCCAATGTCAACAGTGTTCTGGCTGATAAACACTGCCCTATACCTAATGACATAGTCACAGAATGTGTGATCTTCATTAATGCAACTCTGGGCTCTACCAAGAGCTTCTAGGTCCAAGGGATGGAATTAATATCATCTGTGGCCTCCTAAACAATTATAGAGATGAGGACTATCACAGCTACACATGATTTCTTCCTTTCTTTGTTATATATGTATTCATTATGTTTGTGTTTTCCCTCTTCATTTATCTGAGTATTTTTATAAGGAGTGTTGATGGTAGTTAATTTAATAATTTATGTTTCTAGGTTATAAAATATTCAGGATTGTAACCAATTAAAAGAGGAAATAACATAATACAGACATGAATACTGTGTCTTTTGGGACTTCATGTTTTTGTGTTGGGGGAAGAAGTTAAGCTCATCATTGTTTGTATAGGAAGAACTGCATCATTTTAAATGGAAGAATGATATTTTTGTTGTTGTTGTTTGGAAGTTTAATATGGATTTAAAAATGGGAATGGTTACTGAATGAAAGTCAAATGGGGTAGACTATGAAATTTTCCTATCGGCAACATAATACAATTCACACTCGCTTCCATGCTTTCCTCTTACGTAACTGAAGTCACAGTTATCTTTAAGGAATTATGCTAGTTAACTTTCCCACTTTCATCCCTTTTGGTCTAAATTCCTACTTCTTCCATGTCTGTATATGTTTATGCATGGCATTATCTAGGATCCCTCACCACCATACTTCAAAGTTGTTGATGTGTCTTTTAAGACACAGCCTGAATGCCAACACACCAGTGATTTATTCTTCAAATTCTTTAATCATTATTAATTACTTATTTTTATATACTTTCATGCAAGCATTTACAAATATTTAATAGATACCTCAGGTCCAGCACTGAATATATTATCGTTTTTTGGGCTTATATTTATCTTTTATCTCTTTACACTTAGAATATGAGATTATTTCCAGTGTTTAAACAGTGTTTTAAGCACAGTAGGGGTACAGTAAATGAATTTTTAAGTATAGTATGGATCAATGTTTGATGAATTTATATTTGAGGAATTTATCTATTTATTTATTTATTTTTAAAGATTTTATTTATTTATTTGACAGAGAGAGAGAGATCACAAGTAGGCAGGGAGGCAGGCAAAGGGGGGGGGATGCAGGCTCCCCGCTGAGCAGAGAGCCCGATGTGGGGCTCGATCCCAGGACCCTGAGATCATGACCTGAGCTGAAGACAGAGGCTTTAACCCACTGAGCCACCCAGGTGCCCCTATTTGAAGAATTTAAAAGTATATTTATTAAAACATCTCTATTTTCTCAATAGGAAAAAAACAACACAGTTGACTAAATAGAGAAATATGCATGTATTATATCTTAATTATAAAAATCAATAGTGGTTCAAAAAATCAATCAACATGAGATATGGATAAAAAATACTAATTTAATATACAATTATAGGCCCTTGACAACTATGGAGCAGACACGACAGCAAGTGTTTGGAATAAAAGAAAAATAAGATAAAGTCCCTGACTTTGAACAGTTTACAGTCTAGTTAGGAGACTGACAAGTAATCACACTATAGTTCAATCATGTGTGTCTTATTGAAGTGCCTTAAAGGACTCTTTTTAATACTTCGGAAAGGTGGAGAAGGCACCTCTTGTCAACAAGGCAGTAGACATCTCAGCTTGGTCTTGCCAGATGCATAAGAGATCAACATCAAAAGAACAAGGACAAGAGAACTGGCTTCGTGAACAACTTATACAAAAGGTATATTTTCTAAAGAGAAAGAATCATGCGAAAATACCATGTGTTTAGAGATGAGAGAGTGGAGTTCTGTGTGGCTAGACAGAAAGCAACAAGGCAAAACTGAAAGACGAGTTGACGTCAGATAAGGGAAGAGTCTTTATGTCATGCCAAGTAGTTCGGGCTTTGCCTTGTAGGTAATGAGAAGCCACTGAAAGTCTTGAGTGAGAAAATCACATTCATGATTGTGCAAAGCACAGCCTCCGATGTAGAAAGATAAAAAATGGTGGACAATGATCATAGCCCAGATGTGATAACTAAAATGGAGAGGAGGAAATAAATAATAAATCAGAGCAATGTTTAGGTGGCATAATTGTACATCTCCTCTCTCAGATATGCAAAGAAGCAGTAATTAATGGGAAAGAACCCAAGATAGCCTTGATTAAATATTTGTATCATCTTTTACATTAAAGTTTTATTTTCTGAGCCTACTGATCCGGGACTTGAGCACTGTAAGGGACATTGATCAATGTGTATTGAGGTATATCATTTGCCAGCTATTAATTTTGAAAGACATTTTATATGGTCTTGAGTACATTAATGCGTAGATTCATTCTTTTATGCTAGTACAGGTACCTGTGGGAAGGAAATAAAGGTTTAAAAAATCTAGTATTGGTAGGAGAAAAATAATATCTACTTCTGTAGAGGTGGTAAGTTATCTGAATTTCAGTGCATGTTTTTGTTTGGCTTTATCATTTCTAGGATTTTTTTTATTTATTATGAAAAATGAGTAGAAATATAAGCACAGCTTAGAAGAATTCTTTTAAGATCCACTGGAGTTTAAATTTTCAGTAGACATGGTATATCTTTTCTGGTAGTCAAAATATTTTAATAAATATGGGCACTTGATCTGTTAGGCTCTTGACTCAAATGGGTTTGATGAGAAGGTTGTGTTCCTATTCCTACCAACAGTGCATGAGGTTTCTGTTTAGTCCATTCCTCGCCAACACTTGTTATTTCTTATCTCTTTGATAAAAGCCATCCTAATAGATATGAAGTGGTGCCTCGCTGTGGTTTTGATTTGTATTTCCCTGATGATCAATGATGTTGAGTATTTTTTCATGTACCTTTTGATCATCTGTGTGTCTTTTCTGGAACAATATCTATTCAGAGCTCCTGCCCATTTTTTAATCAGGTTGTTTGAGCTTTTTTGCTATTGAGTTGTATGAGTTCTTTATGTATTTTGGATATTAGCCCCAAATCAGATATAGGATTTGCAAATATTTTCTCCCATTTTTATTTTGCTTACCTTTTTATTTTTGGCTGTCTTTTTATTTTGCTGATTGTTTCCTTTGCTGTGCAGAAGCTTTTTAGTATGATGTAGTAGCACTTATTTATTTTTCCTTTTGTTGCTTTTGCTTTTGGTGTCAGATTTAAAACATCCTAGCCAACACTTATTTCATAGAGTTTACCACCCATGTTTTCTTCTAGGACATTTATGGATTCAGGTCTTACTATCTTACACTATACACAATAATTAACTCCAAATGAACTGAAGACTCGAATGAAATACTTCTATATAATTTTTTTAGTGTACCCAGCCTCTCCTGTGGTAGACAGAATATAATTTGGCTTTCCATGATCCCTATCTCCTTATATTTGTGATTTTGTATGATCCCCTCCCTTTGAGGGTGAGTAACATCTATGACTTGCTTCTAGCCAACAGAATATTGCAACAGTGATGAGCTATCACTCCATGGTTATATTACAGTATATAAGGCTCTTTCTTGCTAACAGACTCATACTAAGGATTCTCCTCATTGGCTTGGTTAAATAAGTGGCTATGTTGGGAAGACCACATAGCAAAGAACTATAGGCAGTCTCATTACAGTGCATCACTATTTCATATAAACAACTGAGGTCTTTAGTCCTACGATGAAATGGGAAAAAAGATTCCACCAACAATCTGAGTGAGCTTCACAGTGGATTCTTCCCTATTGTCCCCAGATAAGAATGCATCTTGGCCAATACCTTGATGATGAGATTCTAATGAGAAGATTCAGTTGTTTCCAAGATCCTGATCCACAGAAACTATAAAATAATTAATGTGTGTTACTTTAAGTCATTACATTTGTGGTAATTTGTTGTACAGCAGTAAAAAACTAATATGCCCCCTAAATTCAATAACTAAGAATGTTTTGCAGATAAATGAAGACTGAGATGCTTGCTTCTTTATATGGCACAGTTGACTTGAATGAACACGCTAAACAATTATGTGGGTGGAAAAGAAGAAGAGGGAGGAAGAAGAAAGTAGAATATGCAGAGAAAGGAGGAAGGAAGGGATATGGGGTGAAAAGTTAGATAAGGGAAATTAAGGAGATATATTTTTTGGTAACTATGCACATTTCCAAATTATAGTCTTTTTAGCTTAGAACCTATTTTTACTGACTTGAATCTCTGTGTCTTCTGTGTTGAGCTCAAAAGCTTATGTGCCAAGAGTAGGCCTGACTCATTTGAGAATTCTTCAACCCCCTACATGATTTTTCAGACCTAGCTTGAATTCTGGGGAAACATGGACTACAAGAGCCCCTCAGAAGTTCTGGAGATAACTGTGGTTGACGAAGGAGGGCCTCACCTTTGACTGATAGCTGCCTTCTTAAAGTTTATTCATTTTCTGTCAGATACTTTGTCACAAGTGGACTATTTCCACACGATTTCTTTTTAAAAAAAAATATTTTATTTATTTATTTATTTATTTATTTATTTATTTATTTATTTGACACACAGAAAGAGCATAAGCAGGGGGAATGGCAGGCAGGAGGAGAGGGAGAAGCAGGATCCCTGTGGGAGCCCGTCACGGGACTGGTAGAGAAACCAGTGAATGTAGACAGGAACAGATTGACATGTTAAGGAAAAGAAAGATAGCCACTATGATGAAGTTAGGGGGGCAAAGGAGAAAGTGGTAAGAAATAAGATCAGCAGGGGAACCTGGGTGACTCAGTCATTAGGCATCTGCCTTCTGCTCAGGTCATGATCCCAGGGTCCTGGGATCAAACCCCTCACTGGGCTGCCAGCTCAGCGGGGAGCCTGCTTCTCCCCCTCCCACTCCCCTTGCTTGTGTTCCCTCTCTCCCTGTGTCTCTCTTTGCCAATAAATAAATAAAATCTTAAAAGAAAAAATTAAAGATAGATAATGTGTCACTTGCATTAGGGTGGCCACAGAGTAAATAAAATGAATAAATGGATTTGGAATATATTTTGAGAATAGAGCTATTGGAACTCACTTATGCTTTGGGTGTGAGCTTTGAAGGAAAGAAAAGAAAAATAAAGTATCTACAGATTGTATTTAAAGCCATGGGAGCAAATAAGTTCTCCTAGTGAGAAAATTTAGGCCAATAAATGATGGAAGGTCCAGGACTGAGCCTTTTAACTCACAAATAATATGCATTTAAATAGAGGAGAAGCCAGCAAAGACATTAATAAATATCCCTCTACTCATGATGTCTAGAATGATGTTTTTCACAATTTGAACAGTGGCAACATTTACTTGGTTAGACAAGGACAGACCTGACAAAAGCAATCGGAACAAAAAAAGTTGAACTCAGAAACAGAGGAGAATGGCAGTTGCCAGGGTATGGGGGGCTAGCAGAAATGGCGAGACAAGAGCACCTGCGTGGCTCAGTTGTTAAGCTTCTGCCTTTGGCTCAGGTCATAATCTCAGAGTCCTGGGATCAAGCCCTGCAAGGGGCTCCTTGCTGTCCCGGAAGCCTGCTTCTCCCTCTTGCAGTCCCCCTGCTTGTGTTCCCTCTCTTGCTGTGTTTCTCTCTATCAAATAAATAAATAAAATCTTAAAAAAAACAAAAACAAATAGTGAGATGTTGGTCAAAGGTTATAAACTTTCAGTTATAAGACAAGTAAGTTCTACAGATCTAATATACAACATGATGACTCTAGTTAATAATACTGTATTGTATACTTGAATTTGCTAAAAAAACAAATCTTAAGTATTCTCACCACACACACAAAAGGTAACTGTGCGAGGTGATGGATGTATTAATTAACTTGGTGGTGTTAAATATTTCACAGTGCATCTGCATATCAAATCATCATGTTGTCCACTTTAAGTATATACAATTTATATGTCAAATACACCTCAAAAAAAAAGAAAACAAAAAAAAGTGATTTTGCTTTTCAAAATAGGGGAGAAAAGGCCTAAGCTGCCAAAGCAGAGGTTTTCCTGCTGTGACATTGCTTCCTTTCTGTCAAACATTAAAGGTCAAAGTTAGTTCTGGATAAAAAATTAAAATAAAATAAAATTTTAAGAAAATTGTGTTATACAAAAACCTAAGAGAAATAAGAATGTTAATGGAAACAGAAAAAATATTCTATTTCAGAAGAACGATTAGCAAACAATGCATACATGTGTAGTACACAGCCTGGAATTGGTCATTTGCCTATTTAAAATATAGAAGTTTAACTCTACTGCCAATAGACTGTTCCTTCCATCTGTGGACACTCATCTTTTCCAAATGTCAGGGAGAATTTTCTGTTTGCTTTAGTATAGCTGTTTTCCACCAGAGGAAAACTAATGTATTTATCTACCTCTTAGAATACACCATTTGGGTTTGTCAGACTTTCTGAACAATGCAGGAATCTGGGCTATGCTTTGCTTAGATTTCTCCCAGTGATTTGCTATCAGTGACGTTGTGTGAAGGACAAAGGCTCTCAAGTTCTGCAAGGCTGAGGGATATGGGTGTGACACAGCTTAGTATAGTGACATTCTCAGTTTATCAAAGACAGACGACCCAATTTGTTGACCTCCTAAGTCCTTTTCTTTTGATTTCCTTTGTCTTACTACCTTTTTAGTGTTTTTTGGAAACTATACCAGATGGTGAAAGGAGTAATTTAAGAAAGAAAAGAAAGAAAGAAAGAAAGAAAGAAAGAAAGAAAGAAAGAAAGAAAGAAAGAAAGAAAAAGAAAGAGATTTAAAGTTTTCAACTATGGTGCTTCTCAGCAAATCTGATTTTAACTTCTGTATAAATGGAAGCAAATACATATGTATCAATTAAGTATAATAGCCGATTAAGTTTAATTAAATAGAATCTTTTTCTTAAACTTGCAGTAACCAAAGTTGCCTTTAACTCAAGCATGAATATGTGATCATTGCAATAAGGAAGCAGGAGGGATAGCAAAACAGAGGAAATATGCAGAGGATCCGTTTCATTTTTTGAACTAAATTCCAATGTGGGTACTCATGAAATTTTCCACTAGGCAAACAGTAGGTGCTCTGCACTATAGTACAGTGCAACTTGACTTAAGAGGCAGGCCTGTGCCCATTCTTCTTACCAGCATTTCATGGATCACACAAATGTCTGTTCAAAGAAGACAGCCCAGTTTTCAAGGAAATGCATGAAATCTATTCCAACAGAACAGCCTTGATGCCCTTGGCTGATGTAACAGAATTTTAGGAATGGAAGAAAATTAGTCTTCAGATGACTAAATAGGAGCATAGAGAAGACCAACTTATGGGCCAGTCATCCAGCTACCTCTCTTAGAACTGAGACCAGAACCCACTCCTCTGGGCGGCCTCTCTAGAGCTGTTGGATTCCCTCACATTTAAATTTCAGGTGTCAAAATCATATCAATATCCTAGATATATTGTGATGAGAATCTCACTTTACTTCGGGTCTTTCTCACCCCAACTCATAACCTCAGTCTTATTGTGGGGGAAAAAATCAGGCAGATACCTGGTAGGGGGAGTTCTCCAAAATACCTACTAGCATCCTCAGAGCTGGTCAAGACAAGGTCAGTAAAGCCAAGAAAAACCTGAAAAACTATCATAGCCAAGAGTATCATAGCCAAACTATCAGTCTGCCGAAACAGACATGACCACTAAATGTAATATGGTATCCTGGATGGGATGCTGGGACAGAAAGTGGTCACTTGGTAAAAACTAAGGAAATCTGAATAAAGTATAGATGTTAGTTAATAATAATAATAATAATGCATCAATATTGGCTCATTAATTGTGATACATGTACCATAATAATGTAAGGTGTTAATCATAGAAGACACTGGGCGTTGCGTATGTGGGAGCAAAATGTGTAGTCAGAAAAGTATTCCTTAATGGCTAATAATTTAGGCCAACATTCTCAATTTTGGTTTGTTATCTACATAGAGAGTTGCCCAAAGGATGAAGCTGCGTGTTCAAGTTCAAGTTTAAAGTTGAAGTCTTTGAACTTTGGCTAATGAATAGTTGAAGAGAAATAGAAGATCTTACCACCATGTGATAAGAGAGGATGATGGCATTTATTACCAACCTAAAACCAGAATAAAATTCATTACTTCATGACATATAAAGAGTGATAGTTTCAGAAACCTTAACCAAGTTACTTGACATAGCAAGCAACTTATTGGGAAGGTGCCGATTGGATTTCCAGTCTCCAAAGCTTTGGAGGGAATCCACTGGAGACTATTCTCTTTAAGGAGTCTATTTCTTGTCCACTTTTCCTCTATCATGGCACTGATAAAATAAGGTGTATTCCTTGGCATTTGCTGATATTGGTCATGTGAGTGAGCCCTTTAGGAAGCCCTTTAGGAAGCCCTTTAGGAAGCCCTTTAGGAAGCCCTTTAGGAAGCCAGGTACAATAACTCACAACAAATTTGAGTATGTGCTTTTAACATAATATAATTATATGCTTTGTAGGCATTTCTTAGATGGAAAAAAGTCTCAAATCAATATTGATGGATTTGTTTTAAACACATGAAGTTTGTCATTTTGAAGGATATTCTCAGTTAATGTTTAGTGTTAGACACTGCGATCATAATTTAATTCACATGTAATATCATATGGCAAAAGTCTAAACAAGAACAAAAATCTCGAAATTTCCTGTTAGAACTGAAAAAAAAAATGGAGAAAATATTTCTAGCATTAGTGATAACTTGATAAAAGAATGTGAAAAAATGTTGAAAACACATGGAGACAAATCTGCTCATACAGTGTGCACAAAGATATTAGATTCCATCCACAATACAACCAATGCTAGTTATTATTCCTCCATTCATGTATCTAATCAGCAAACGGCAATTTAGTGCCTACTATTTGTTAGACATGGTGTCAGGCACTTAAAAATGTGCCAATGATATGAATTCCATTTCTAATCATGTAAATAATTAATCGAGGTAATCCGAAAGTACAAAAGTAAGGGAATCACCTAAGACATATAATCCTTTGCTTTTTCATTTATTCAGTATTTCTTTATTTGTTCATTGTTTGTTTGTTTGTTTTAGCGTGGATTGTGGTCCCACTTTACAGAGATACATTACAAAATATGAAGTCACTTCTCTGCCACCAAAAAGCTTACAATCATGGTAAGAAGAAGTTTTATCCAACCTTTCATACAACATCGAAGACCTAAGCCTATTCGTGGCTTTAGATACAACATCCTGCATTGGTAAATGGAATGAAATCACTGCATTCTGACTAAAGAATTTGAAAGGAAAAGTTCAGCTTCACTAGTTGTAAAAGAAATAAAAGTGATAGCTACATTAATCTTTCCCTACCAAATATTAGGGAATTGGGAATGCTGGCACAACTGAACGTGTTGGGCATTAACATCTGGGCGTGAGAAAAAAAATGCCCATGGGCGGAAAGATCTGCAAAATCTGTCAGAGGGCAATTCTGAATTGTAATTGGAAATTTAAATATATTTTGATCCATCAATTCCGCTGCTAGGAATGGATCATGAGGAAGCATATGTGTTAAAAATATACATAAAGATGTGTTAAATAAAACAATGTTCAATTTAAGACGTTCATAATAGTCACAGCCTAGCAGCACAATAGGCAACTGTTTAACTTAATGGTAGTCCGTTTCTAAGACAGAATCCATGAAAACAATCCTGTAGAAAATACTCATTTACAGGGGAAGAGATTTGTAACACATTGCTGAGAGATGAGAGATAACTATCGAAAGTAAAAGGTGGTGCCATTGTGTAAAAAATATATTAGTAAACAGGAAAAGGCCTGGAAAAGCATATCCCAAAATGCTAACAGTACTGAGTTACCTTTTGTTAGATTATAATAGTTGTTTTTACATTTCAATTTTTCTGTATTTTTCAAGTTTTCTGAAAACTTGAAATTTAATATTTTCAATTTAATTTTTTAATGAGCAGAGAGATGTATGAAATAAGCAAAATTAAAACTGTCTTACATCAGACTAAGAATATATGACAATGACTGCTAGAAGCTCCCAGTATCTGTTATATTTCTCTTTTTTAGTAATAAAACCACTTATTCTTAGCTGGGCATTAAAGCTTGGAATAAATACTCTATTTCCCAGTTTTCTTTGTAGCAACTGGCCATATGACCAAATTCTGGCCACTGAAACAGAAATACAAGTATTGCATAGAACTTCCAGGAAAATTCTGAGATCTATAATATTCCTGATAATAACTGTTTAAGAAATGAGAAGAGATTTTTGAAGAATAAAGAAAAGTGATTAAAACTTTTTAGACTACTGAATTTTCTGCAATACATATACCTGGAGTATCTGAAAAAATATTTATATGTATGCACACAAAACAGAATTGCAGTATGCACATTTCCCATGCTATTTTCTTAGTTAAATAATGTCAAAGTCCTCCAGTAGCATTTTGTTTGTAATGATTAATGTGAAATGATAGTACAACATAATGTATGTATGTTGATTCATACAATCTCAGGCCCATTTTGGGAGAAGTTAGAACCTGTACCGAGAATTTCCCCCAAGTCCTGATTGCCTAAAAATAATGGGGAGCGGGCAAGGAAATTCTTACAGATACTTTTAGCTGCAAACGACAGAAAAGTCTACTCAAAGTGGTTTAATCACTAAGAACACATTATTTTATATAACAAAATGTCTGGAAGTACATAGTTCCATGGTAAGTTAAATTTCAAAAGAATTAGAATTCTAGGCCCAAATTTTGTGATCCTCCTGGCTTTCCCCTCATGTTCTTAAGATGACTACAACTCCATCTACCATCATAGACTCACACAACAATGTTCTAAAGCAGGAAAATGCTCACTTTCTGACTCTCAGCCCCCCACATTTCCCTTTAAATTCTTTTAGCCAGGGGATGCCTGCGTGGCTCAGTCACTTAAGCATCTGCCTTTGGCTTGGGTCATGATCTCCAGGGTCCTAGAATCGAGTCTTACATTGGGGGAGGGGTTTGCTCAGCGGGGGAGCCTATTTCTCCCTCTGCCTGTCACTCCCCCCTGCTCTTGTGCTCTCTCTCTCTCTCTCTCACAAATAAATAAATAAAATCTTAAAAAAAAAAATGAATTCCTCTGGCTAGGATACCTGTGGTAAAGGAATCATTGGCAATTGGTGGAAGTGTCTTGACTGGCCCAGGCAAACCTGTACTCCTCCTTGAGGACTGGGGAAGGGCCTAAGTGTATGTGGCTGTCCCAAATCTTTTAACAATGGTGTCGGAGTAACAATAAAATAATCTAGCTGTGGGACCTGCAAAGATGGTCTTTTATACTGAATGCTGACATAAAGAGCAAAAGTAGGCTCACTGAAGTTTCTCTCCAGTCTATGTAGATAATTTATACATATGATAGTTAAAAAAGGAATTTTTTCTAAGAAAATATATAAGTATACACAGTATGGATCAAATGTATATATTATACAATGAATGTAAATAAATGTTACTTATTATATAAAATGTACTAGATAGAGCATGATGGAAATTGAAAGAACAACAATTATTCTATGAGAGCGTTGACAGTTCTAATGGTACCCATTTATGTAATGGAAAACAAAATCACAAAGCCATTTTAGGTAGACCTTTTTGTAAATCCCTGCAATAAACTTGTACTTTCCCTGAATATTAATGCTTTATTTCTCTTTCTGGAGTGGACAAATAACTCACAAAATGTTCGGCTACGGGACCCTTTATAGGTATTGTCCCTGGCAGAGCCTAAGTCTATCCCTTGTGGGAGTGAGTAAAGAAATAACGGAATGAACCCTACTGGTCTAAGCCTGCACTTTTCCCTAAGTGCTCAATTCCAACAGAAAGCCCTCAGACCTAGGAACAATTGCTCCAAGTGTTCTATAATAACAAGGACAAGAAGATCTACAAAAATAGTTAAGGATGAACATATTACAAAGATTTTTCAATCAGCTGTTGACAATATAAAATAGTGTATGGTTTGATTTGGATTCACTCGAAAGATTTTTTTAAAAATTGAAGTAGAGTCAGGGCACCCGAGTGGCTCAGCCAGTTAAGTGTCTGACTCTTGACTTCAGCTCACATCATGATCTCAGAGTCCTGAGACTGAGCCCCGTGTCATACTCCTGCTGGGCATGGAGCCTGCTTAAGATTCTCTCTTTTCCTGTCTCTGTTCCCAGCCACCCTCCCACTCTGCATGCACCTGCTCTTTCTTTAAAAAAAAAAATAGGTATATTTGACACATACTGTTACATTAGTTTCAGGTGTAAATGTAGTGATTCCACAAGTTTATATGTATTTCTACTCTCACCACAAGTGTAGCTACCATCTGTCACCATACAAGGTTCTTATAATACCATTGACTATATTCCTGTGTTGTTCCTTTTATCCTTATGACTTACTCATTCCATAACTGGAAGCCTGTATCTCCTACTTCCCTCCACCCACTTTACCCATCTTCCCATTCATCTCCCCACTGGTAATCACCACTTTATTTTCTGTATTTATGTATCTGTTTCTGCTTTTTATTTGTTTATTCATTTTTTTTAGATTCCATATATAAGTGAAATCATATTGTATTTGTATTTCTCTGACTTATTTCACTTAGCATTGTACTCTCCAGATCTGTCTATGTTGATATAAATAGCAAGGCCTCATCCTTTTTTATGGGTGATTAATATTCCATCATATAGATATAGATATAGATCACCTTTTTTACATATATAAAACCTATATATCATATATATATAAATATATATTTATATACATATAAATATATATCACCATTCATCTATCAATGGACACTTGGATTGCTTCTATATCTTGGCTATTACAAAAATGTTACAATGAAAGAATTTTTAAATTCATAAGCCCTCATATTTGAAAAATGTCTTAGAAATAATCTACTCAATCTCCTCAATTTACAAGTTAATAAATGGAGGAGCAGAAATCTCAAACATTTATCAAGGCCATACTTCTTTTGCATAGATGAGTCAAAAAAACCAAAAACCTACAAAAACCAAAACCAAAACCAAAAAAACCCAAAAAATCAAAAACAACTAGCCATGTCTCCTGGTTGCTAGTTTAGTGTTTTTCCACTTTGGTCTGTTATTCCAATCACTGTAATAATTTTTGATCATTTACATTAACAGTGATGAAATTAAGAATAACACTGAAATATAAACAGTGTTGCATTAAAAATTAAATTCATGCTTTGTTTTCAAGGAAAAGAAGCCATAATCAGAACAAGAAAATTATTTTTTAGGTAATAAGAGTTCTGTATCCTATTCTGATTGGGAGGGGTCTTCCCCACACTACTAAGCAATTATCCAACACCAGCTGGATATGCTACAATTCAATTCAATTCTGCCACTATTTACTTGGAGATGGCATCGAATTCCACAGGTAAGTGCTTTGTCCCCACTCCTGTCCCCCTACTTCATAGATCAGTCATAAGCCCAGTTTATCACCTGTGTTTCTGACAGAACCAACTACAGATTGGAGGTTCCAATGACACCCTCCATAAGCTAATCAATTTGTTAGAACGGTTCACAGAACTCAGAGAAACATTTTCCTTACTAGATTACCAGTTTGTTGTAAAAGGATACAATTCAGAAACAGCCAGATGAAAAAGATGCATAGAACAGGATATGGGGAAAGCGCTTGGAGCTTCCATGTCCTCTCTGAGTGTGCCACTCTCCCTGAATCTCCATCTATTCACCACCCAGAAGTTCTCTGAACCCCATCCTTTTGGGGGTTTCACTACATAGGCATGCTTGACTCAATCATGGGCTATTGGCAATTAACTCAACCTCCCTGGTGGTATTAATGGTGATAGAGTGGTTTTAGCAACATCAAGTTTTGTATCTTCCAAAAAAAAGTTCAAATCATGGAAAAAGGGAGAGGTTTCTTTTGAGAGGTTTTTAAGAGCCTTCTCTTCAAGTCCCATGGGACAGCTCTGGTCATATCCCTTTGTTGCAAGGATTGCAACTGAGAAAGCAAATACATGGGAGGTGGGCTCTGCCAATAAGGAAGAGGGAGGGAAGAAATAACCTTAAACGGGTAAAACCATATCACTAGTTATGGCTTCATAACACATCACAGCAACTGTGTATTATTTATAAAGAATCTATAGATCACCTGAACTGTGCCAGGTTCAGCTGATCTTGGCTGGGTTCCCTAGTAAATTTGCAGTGCCTTGTTGGGTCAGCTTTTGTAAAACTAATAGAGAGTCCTAGATTAATCTCCTTAGGGGCATTTTTGTTGTTGTTGTTGTTCTTTTTCTTTTCATCATTTGGTCCTAGAGCTAGATACTGATGTTACTGTGAGGTTCAGAGTCCAGGCCACCTCCTGGAGCTGGTCCTGGGGAATGCACATGTTGAAGAAGGAGTCCATTTTTAGTGCCAGTGCTCAGCATTTGATTGTAGGGCAGCTCATTTTCTGGGTGGAACAAGCATAGTTTCAATTTGCTGCTAAGTTGCTGTCACATGTCTAATAGTCTTAATGAGTGCATGAAGAAGGACTCTTTTGGGAGTTCTCTCTTGATCTATTTTGCTTAAGGAACTGGATCATGTAAGTAAATTACTGTTCAGAGTGGACACATACTACACTAATTACAATGGACAGGTACAGTGTTCTTCCTATGAAATACATATTGTTCAAAAGAAAAACTCTACTGCATAAACAATTCTAACTGAATTGTCTAAGATCAAACAGCCCAACGATAAAAGTATGAGACAGATCCCATCAACATCCTGTGTGTTTCAAACAACAAAAAAGAGTACAGCCTTTAGTGATCAAATTTCTCTTCATGGAGATGCAGTCCTACTGGCATTTACATTATGGATGGACACCCCACTCTGGGAAGAGAAGAAAGAAAGAAGAAACTGTAGTTACTCAATCTAACAGGTCTAAGTAAAAGTCTTAAAAATTGTATGACCTACTTTTTTGTATTAAGAGTGAGGGAGATGGTCTATGTTGGGAGAGGTAGAGTTTGAGGGGGAGGGTGACAGTGTTGTAGCTTAATTTGATTATACACTGTTCACACTAGAAATCCTGTGCTCTCCAGGTAGTAGCTGTCCTTAGTAATGGCTTACCTACTTGTAGTATGCAGAACCCAATCAAAATATATCCCTCCTATATAAAGTCTTCTCACATCATTATCTTCATAATAAATTACCATTGAAAATTTGTTATCTTCAGAATATAGTCAATGTATTTAAAGATAATTACTTGGGAGTCTATATGAGAATTTTAGCTTTGAGAATAATACTGTCTGTGAAAAGAGAACTGATTCTTTTTATTATTTCAGTGACCTGAGAGAATTAATGCTCTTGTATTTAGCCAAATGGAAAAACCTTATGAATCAATATCTTAGACTATAAGAACAGGAAGGCAGTCATTTATGTAAAGACTTTTATTCAACTATCCAGGGATCTCTTTAGCTGTTATAGCAAGACATCACATTCGTATCAGTCAGGGTTCTCCGGAGAAATAGAACCAGTAGGAGATTTAGATAGATAGACAAGACAGACAAGACAGTTTTTGCTTGTAAGAACTTCAACTGATTATCAACCATATTATCAAGGGTATTATTCCTTATCACGTAAACTCAACTGATCATTCATTCGATTTTCTCACATAAATGTTAATGTGAGCATGTGTGCATGTGTATGTATTGATAAGGAGGGTGAGATCATTTTTGTTAGTTCTCTTCCTTTTTATTTAATGCCAACCTTACTGCAGTGCTCATCACGTTCCTATTCTAGTACCATCTGCCTTGTCTGATACAGTTAATCTGCCCCAAAGATGAATTTTTGCCCAGGCTCCGTATTTTTTGTTTGTTTGTTTGTTCTGATAGGATTTTCTGCTTAGCATCACTCCCTTACTACATGAACCGAGTCTTAGCTGTGACCCCAAATAATTGACTGCAAAGTTGCCCCCAAGCATCTCTTGACTTCTAATCTTATTCTAGCAAGCACACCTCCATTGGTCCTTTCTTTTAAGGATGTACATCCTTACCTATCACCTACCTGAATATCACTCTCAAGATTGGCCCTAATTTTCAAGCTGTCCTCCTGGTACTATCAGTGGGATGACTCATAACCCAGGCATATTTCCCTGTGTGACATCAGCACTGGTCACTATGACTGTACTAATTCTCTTAGACAATTAGATTGTAAGTTCCTGTTTTATGTATCAGTACATCCTCTAGAATATTTTGCACATAGTAGACATGCATTATTTATTTGTTTATTGAAACTGCAACAAAAATAATAGCTTTATAGGAAGATATTGTTTGCTTTTTAAATTCTGTGATACAGATTATGCATGCAATTTACATGCCAATTAAATTGTGCCTAATTAGTCCCAGTATTTATGGGATCAGGGAATCCTTGAAACTTTCACATGCCGGTCAAGAGTGTAATCTATGTTGAATCGCTGTATTGTACACCTGAAACTAATTTAACACTGTATGTTAACTAGATTGGAATTCAAATAAAATTTTAAAAAAGAATGTAATCTATACTACTTGACCATTAACACACAATACTAAAATTTACTGAATACCTACAATGTGGCAGACAGTCTATTGAATGCTAGGAGTTTAAGGGAAAAAAAGAAGGCTGGATGCCTGGGTGGCTCAGTCAGTTAAGTGTCTGCCTTCGGTTCACTTCATGATCCCAGCCTGCTGGGAATGAGCCCTGCATGGCGCTCCCTGCTCAGCACAGAGCCTGCTTCTCCCTCTGTCTGCTGCTCCCCAGATTGTGCTCTCTCTCTCTGACAAATAAGTAAAATCTTTAAAAAACAAAACAAAACAAAAAGACGCAGTCTCTGATTATAAAGAATTAAATGTGTAATGGAGGAAACAGATAAACAGAGAAACAAGTATAACAGTATGATAAATACTGTGAGTGATCTAAGCACCTGATGCTATCTGGGAACAGAGTAGGGGTAACTTATCTAGTCATTAAGACATAAGCCAGGTCTTAGTGACAATGAGACATTATACAATAAAAAAATGGAGAGAAGGGCTTTCAAAGCAGAAAAACAAAACAAAACAACAACAATAAAAAAACAGCACAAGAAAATGTTCAGAAGAATAAAGAACATGATATTCTTGGGGCATAGAAATCATTCGGTATGGCTGTAACGTTAGGAAGAAAGAGGAAGTAAAGAAAGATGAATAATTCAAATTATGAATTCAAATTATACATGAACTTGTGTACCCTGCCACAGAATTTAGAATTTATGCTAAAAAATAGGCATTGTATAGCTTTCATTGTGGGGCAACATGAACAGGCTTATATTTAAGAAATGTTTTCTCTGGGGCAAGTGTGAAGGAGAGGGAGACTGGAAATATATATCCTAAGAGTTCAAAGAAACATTATAGCAATGGAAAGAGAAAGAGAAGTGGACTGATTCAGGACTAGAAAGACAGTAGAATCAATTTGACTTTGAGACCTATAAAGTATGAGGGAGCAGTTAGTGAGGCATTGGAAGTGTCTAGCCTGTTGAACCTGGAGGCTATTGTGCCAAGCTATTCACTGAGATAGTGATTCAGAAAGAGAAGGAAGTCTGGGTATGTCTTGTAAGGGCAGGTGAGGAAAGATGGATCTGAGAGATGGGGAGGAAGGGAAGAAGGAAGAAGGAGTGAAGGAGTACTGATCTGTAAGACATGGGGGTTTGTACAGGCCTTGAGATTATAGGGGAGCAAAATTTGCCATCCCCAAATGCGTGGTATGTGGATTATTTTAGGCTGATTATTGTTAAGAAATAGAAGGCTCAGAAAGAACCTTTGACCTACCCCCTCACTGCCTAAAAGAATTTAAATAGAGGACTTGTTCTGGAAAGTGAGCTACCACCATCGATAACTACAGAATAATGTAAATGAGGGGTGATAGACAGGGAGGAACTTGGCAAAATCTGTTAAAATTCCTCTCTTTGTCCCACTGTTCCCGTACAGTCCAGCAAATAATTGTTTACCAAACATTCACTTTTTCTCCTCTTTCTGTCAATTGTCTTCTTTACTTTGAAGTTCCAGACCCTTCCACTCTTCTCCGTAGCTCAGAATGGCATATAAGCCTCAATTGCCTGAATGTCTGTGAGCCCCATATTCTCATGGAATCCCCTTATACACATAATTAAATTTGATTTGATTTTCTTCTGTTAATCTATCTTTTGTAGATTTAATTCTTAGACCATCCAGAATCACAAAATTACTGGCAGAAATTTCTCAGTATTTCCATTCAAAGTTCATATTTCAGGTAGCTCTCCTCGTATCTTTCTAGAAACCTTGTACCGCTGTTCCTGCCTCGACAAATCTACGTCATTTGGTCCGGAGGAGTTCGCCCCTTCACCAGCCCTCTTCTGCCTATTCACTGCCCCAGGAAAAGCACATTCCTTCTCTGCAGAGTGGCCAGTTGCCCTGTCTTTCTTCCACAACAGTCTGCTCTCTGCTCTGCTTCCACAGTGGGAAAGGAGTATTTCATCTGTCTTCTATTTATGGGGAAAGATGGCCCGAGTAAATCTGATCTAAAATTGGCTTCCTAGTTGCATACTTCACTTGACAAAAAAATTAACTCTTATAACACTTTATAACACCATTAAATATTGCCTCGGGCTGCAGCACAGTGTTTCACTACTTGCACACATGCATTGAAACCTGTCTTTTCTTTTTCTTGTAGGAGAGGATTTCCTTTATAGCTAGGGAACCAAGTGTCACGGGGGTGCGTGGGGGCGGGGGGTGCCGCTACTCATTACTGGGAATTGGGATGGGTCCAGACAGATGATCCTATAAAAACATGATTGAATCACTCAGAAGGCACAACCTAAGGAAGTCATGCTTCTGGGAATGTTGCCACACTGCTTAATGAGCTCCAGCTCGAACGCCTGGTGGCAGTTTGCAGGGAGGCACACTTTCTAACTACGCCTGCGCAAGGCGTGTCATAGCGCTGTAGAATTCCACGTAGTCTCCTCCATCCCACACTCTTTAGTGTATTTCCTCAAATCTGCCGCTCTCCATTTTTAATTCTTTTTCAGCTTCTCTGTCCCTTTTTTTTTCCTGTCATTTTTGTTTTTCCTGGACTTTTTCTGTTATCTTTTTTTTTTGCATTTATAGAAGCATGGACTTCTTAGACGTCCGTTATGTACTCCAAGTCCTCTAGGTAAAAATGTAAGAATAAAAACAAAGGTTCTACATATTGCTAAGGCTTCACATAACACAAATATAATCTCTGTAACAAGTCTATGATACCAGGGTACTTCTATTTCCCCTATTTTACCAAGGTAAACTGAAAATGAGAGGGACTACCAACTTGTTCAAGGTCACATAACTAATAACAGGCAGAATTCAAAGTTTGTTCCAATAGACTTTAGAAGATATGATTCATTGATCCAAGAAGCCATGACTGAGTGCCTTGGTGCTGGAGACACAACAGTGACAAACAGACCAGTCAGGGCTCTCATGGAGCTTACCGCCTCCTCTTGGAGTATCAAAGAAAAATTGCATGGGACAAAATAAACAGGCAAGGAAGACTTTATTCAAGACTATCACACTGGAGGAGAGAGACTGAACTCAACTGCTCTGAAACATAAAATGGGAGAGATTTTAAGCACTGGAATGAGCTAATGGGAAAGTACTGGAGAACACTGGTGGGTCACTGTGATTAAGCCATTTAAGTAAACTCTATGACTAATGTGGGACTGGAACTCATGACCCCAAGATCAAAGATCACATGCTCTACCTACTTCCCGTAAGCCATTTTGTTTTTTAATTGATACTTGTCAAAGTTAGGCTCCCACTCTCCCACAGACTAGGAAATAGGGTACAATCTTTCTTGATACTTACATTTCAAAGAGATGGTTCATAGTTCCTTGAGAAAGACATTTCTGGGTTGTAAAACTGGCAGGAGGATGGGAGAAAACTTATCTCAAAGGGGAAGAAAAAGAATTTCCAATCGTGAGTTTTATAAAAGTAAATCCTTTAAGAAAAGAGAGGTCAGAAGTCTGTTGTCAGGAAGAAACCACTAAAGTTTAGTCAAGCTGAGAGGATCATTAAGATCATCTTGATCAAGAGATAAGTAAAATATACAATAATGTATTTTCAAGCAAAATAAGGGTGTTGGGATAGAGATGCTATTTTATACAATTTATATGACTCTCCCCCAGTTTGTTCCTAGAATAAAGGTCTTAAGCCCCCATTCCTAACTTAGTAGAGGAACTAGTTGGCACTAAGGAGAAATATATTCTAATGTCAGAAATGTCGTAACAGACCTGGTATTTACTGGAAACATGGAGCCCTGCTGGATCTTCAGGTCTAGCTCTTGATCTCGGGATTTTTTTAGCCATTATTCCTAATGTGCATCATTAATTCCAGGCACATGACCCAGCATCAGAAAACAGGCTATTATCTTCTCCCACCCCAAGTTTCCAGACTCTAACCCAAAGGCCTGACTCTCACCATGTGCTGGATAATGTGGCCATCCTAATTTTCCTGAGGAAACACATCCTCAGTGATTTAAGCTTCCTCTTTTTCACTTCTTCTAAATCTGGCACATTTGCCTAATAATTCTAAACATGAAGTGTCCATATACTTCTTTTTTTCTGGTCAATAGCATTATACATGCAATCTTCAAGGATGAGGAAGTTACCTCAGCACCTCAAGAGTCATCCTTCTCTCCCCATCCCGACTCCTTAGATAACCAAGGAGACTTTTCAGCAGCTCACTAGCTAAGGCAGAAAAGCAAGTGGTTAAAAAAACAGATTTAACCTCCAGCAGGACACCTCTACTCCATTATATGGTCCCTAGTATTTTTGTGTTCTTGTAAAAATATGACAAGCCCCTTGACATTTTGTAGATAAGAAGACTGAGGCTTAGAGTTTCTTGTTCAAGCCCCATGAGTGTCAAGCAAAAGAGCTGAGATATAAATGTAGGTCATTCTAATTCCAAAGTCTGCATTCTTTGGAATTTCTGTTTCCACTGTTACAAGCTACTACTAATCAAGTTTTATTCTTGGGGATACGGGAGAAAAAACCTAGATTCTATGGACTTTTTCCCCAGGGAAATCATACCTAGTTATGGTGATATTGAAATGAAACATTAAGAAATATTGTTCTAGCCTATTGTAGAGTTTCTCATAAAGTTCAATAATTATTAAAGAGTTTTTATTCAAGTGTTCTTTTTAGGAATAGATCATCAGGGAAAAGGCTAAATGGTACGGATGATTCATATTTATTTCAACATTAAGAAGAGCTATTTTACTAGCTTATTACTTCCCTTTGCGGATTCATAAGCTCAATCAGTTTCATTCTCTTTAAAGATAAGAATATTGCAGAAAACAGAGAATACCACAGGGCAAATTCCAGTTAATTTGTAGAACATGAACTATTTCACCTTGTGTTGGTTGTTTGCTCAAGAGATCTGATTAAAGAATTATAATTTAAAGTGCAGGAGAAGATTTTCCTTCCACATTATTTCACAATTTATCTCTTTCCTTTTTCACATACTTACATCATAAGGCTGATTGCCATCTTGGCTTAGGGAATAATAGTTGGTGCATCCCTTTGAAAAACTAAGCCATACCTTTTCCATCCTCCAACTTCTCAACCTAGAATTCTGAATATCTCAGAAAATTCAGACTGCATCTATAGAAAAGTGTGTTTGAAAATTGGAAATTCAAGACACAGGTGCCAAGGTGCACCCATAGAGAGGGGACTGTGCCTGCTGTGTTTTTGGTGATGCTGTGTCCTGCTGCTGCCATGGGCCTCCTGAAGCCACGAGCCTTTCTTTTTTGCACTGGCTCATCCCAACTCAGATGGGAGGCGAGAGACAGGAGAACCTTACAGTCACATGACAGTATGATTCTCCATTACAGCACCAGCTAGAGGAGAAGTGTGAAAACTCCCTATCTTAGAAACTATTTAAACAAAGGTATTAGAGCTATATATTTGGAAGGGTGGCCTGAGGGTTGTAGAATTACATCATCTTGCAGGAAGAAGGGGGCATGAAAGACCACATAGCTGACTCCTTGTCACACTTAGAATTACTTACGAATCACATGGGGAAGATTGTTGGGCACTGTTTTAGACTGTTAGATTGCTGTGTCATATCCCAGTAACATTGCGTCTCTCTGAGTTGCTAACAAGCTTCCTGAGTATGTCTTAGTTAGCTCCGAAACTCAAAAAGGATATGAGTAGGTGGTTAAATGGTGTGATGCACCTCTGAAACCATGGAACTCAAAAAGGACAACAAATAATTCCTCAATGATCATTTTCATCCTAATAGTCAGGGTAAAACCTAGCCAGACTGTAACTCTTTTACGGATTAAAAACCCATTCTGTTTTCTTCTAAATGGATGGATTGCAACCTGATTTGATTTTGCCTCTTGCAGATGTTCTGTGTCTGTGTCCCTGGGGAGAGACAAAAGGGCATGAAACAGAGGTCTTTGTAGAGGACAACTTCTGTTGTGGAAGGTACATTCCTCACCTGGACTTGAGGAAGAGATCAGTCCTTAAGTTAATGGAAGATCCGCTCCTGGAGTCACTACTGCCTCGCCCCTCTCAATTCATGACAGAGTGCATCTGGGAAGTGAAAACAACGTTTCCCTCATGATCCCAGGATAGATGAAATGAAATAGGATGGCTTTCTCCCAACTCCTGGATAATTAATTTAGTCTAATGAGTCTGTTCTAGCATCCAAGGACTGCAGTAATAGGCGCCATGTAAATACACAGATAGCTTGAGAGAGAACACTGTATTCAGACAATCTAATTACTACTTGGTCCGCCCAAAGTTAACAATGACTTAAAGCTCTCATTCATTACTAGTATCTTACATGTTATAGCAATTTTTAGTATTTAATGTACTTTTACATACCCTTTGAAGAAGTTAGTGCTTAATGAACTTATTAAATTTGTTTTCATGAGCTTAACATGTAGGGTTGGTCAGAGTCGGGATTTAGAGGCAAGCCTAGAGACTTCAAGTCTAGTTTTCTTTAAAAAAACAAATGTGAGGGCAGGGATGCCTGGGTAGCTCAGTCTGTTAAGCATCTACCTTTGGCTCAGGTCATGACCCCAGGGTCCTGGGATTGAGTCCTGCATCAGGATCCTTGCTCAGCGAGGAGCCTGCTTCACCCTCTGCCTGCTGCTCCTCCTGCCTGTGCTCTCTCTCATACTCTCTCTCTCTGAAAAATAGATATATAAAATCTCTTTAAAAACATGAGGGCATATGTAATTAGTGTTTCCAAATTCATCAGTTGTAGGCGAAATTTAAAGCTCTGGTCAGAATAAAAATGTTATTTGGCTCAAACTCTCACTCAGATATGTTAGGACTGTGAAGTCACCCCTACCTCTCATGAGGGCTGCTTCCTCCTGAAAAATACTCCACGATCTGGTCATAGCTCAGGGACAGCTCATCCTAGGTCTTCATATAATTTGTTGTTTTTAGTAAATCTCTCTTTCAACAAATGTGTATTGATCATGTACTAGGGGTCAGACATGGTGCTGAGAACAAAATTAAGAAAAACAAAACGAAACGAAATAAAAAACAACTTCCATGCCTTCTTTGAGCTCACAGTAGAGTAGAAGATTCAGTAAATCTTAGACAAGATATGATGCATTGGATATGGGATATAGGGATATTTCAGGTTGAGATGGAAGCAGAAAGATAAGCAGTCAATCCAGACTGGCATGGCAGAGAAGACTGCTTGGAGGAAGAATCTTCTAAGCTGGTCCATAAAGGATGAATAAGGGTCAGGTGAGTTAATGGAGATGAGATAGAAAGAAATTTCCAGTCCAAAAGAAGCAGCGTATTGAGTGAAATTAACCAGTTTACTGTCCAACTCTTCCCCTGGAAGTCATAAGCTTTCAACGGATTCTAGAATTCCGAAGTAGTTACATCAGACAGATTCTGCCAGTACAGTTGTTGTCTAGATAGAACAACAGATTCTTGGTACTTCCTATTTTGTCATCTTCCCAGAATCCTTTCCTGTACTCAAAGGTATTTGCATAAAAGACATGAAGCTATACATCCACAAAGAGACTTGAACAAAAATATTTATAGCAGCTTTATTGATAATCATCAAAAACTCGAAACAACCAGATGTCCAATGGGCTTCCAATCAACAGTCCAAAGGATAACCAAGTGTTATATATTCAATAATAGATTTCTGAGTAGAATTCCACTCAACAATAAAAAGCACCAAACCGATGATACATGTAGCGACATAGATGAATCTTAGAAATGTTAATTTGAGTGCAAGAAGCAAGAAATGAACAAGTACGTACTATATATTTCCATTTATATTCTTAAACCACACAAATTAACCACAATGATAGAAATCAGACCAGTGATTGAGTGGGAGGCAGAGAGAGGGTACTGGCTAAAAAGGACACAACAGAACTCTCTGGGATTATGGATGTGTGTGTCAGGAAGGTATGCATTTCTTATACTGACTGAATGATAATCTTAATATATGAGCATTTTATTGTATGTACATTATATTTCAAAAGGAAATCAATTTTTAAAGCTCACTAAAAATCACCCCTGTAAATTTTACTTGACCTTGTTTATCAGTTGATTTTGAAAATACATGTGTAGATGATAACCATCCATGAATTGAAAACATTAAAGGGGTCAAAATATGATTTTATGTTTGAATTCAAGTTATTTAATATGTTTCATTCAGGTCCCACATGTATAAAGCTGAGATACTGATATTAACGAAACTCATTGGGATGTCTGGAAAATACTTAGCAATAAAGGCAAATTGTTCTTCATATTGTAGTTTAATTTGACATGTAACATGGAAAGCCATCATTATTTTCCATGGTTGTTACCATAATTTATGTTTCACTTTATCTTTAGAGTGGTAAGATTATATAGGAGATGAGTAAAAGTGGGGACATGTCATTGCTACTTTGCGTAATTAATACTTGGTCATCAAAGTACCTTCTTGGAGATAAATTTATGTAAATATCATAGTGTTTTGGTTATTATGAATAGGAGACCAATGTACTGAGTTAGATAGTTGGGAAGAGGGGAAACGTGCTTCACTGAGCAGGCAGCAGACGGGCAACGACTGGAGGCTGATGAAATTAAAAGAATATTTGACCAAGTACCTTTTCATAGAGAAGTAAAGGACAGAGCTGCCCCTAATAGCAGCAATGCTTATGAAGCCATGGAAGAATATAAGGAACCTTTAGATTGTGCCAGAAATCAGAAAGGTAAAGAGGATCAGGTATGATGTAAACTGTAGGGCACATCAAGGTATTGCCCAATTTCTTATGAATTACATTCAGATAAAGCCCATATATCAGGAGATGGCTGTTTATGCAAATAAATATTTAGAAATAATGACATTTTCACCTACAATAATCCTGAAAATCACTCCAGTTTCTAAAAGGCCAAATATAGCTGGCAGTTATATAAACAAAGGAATATTTAGGAGGGAGGACCTGACATTTAGTCTCTCTACACAGGTGACATCAATACATGTTGTTAAGCCTGTCACTGGATATGACATAATTTGTTACTGATATATTACAGTTTCAAAAGTATTCTTTAAAAACACAGTATATGCCAGAAAAAAAAAAATCCCTTGTTCCCACACTACTGACTCTGTTTTCTTGGGCAAGTTATTTAAAAACACCGAGTCTCAGTATCCCCGTCTGTAAAATATGGGTAATAGTAGTGCCTACCTCATAGGGGTGTATAGGAGTACTAATGATAAAATGCACGAAAAATATTGAGTGCAGTGCTTAGATTAAAGTGCAGGGCACCTGGGTGGCTCAGTTGTTAAGCGTCTGCCTTCGGCTCAGGTCATGGTCCTGGGATTGAGCCCCACATCAGGCTCTGTGCTCAGTGGGATGCCTGCTTCTCCCTCTCCCACTCCCCCTGCTTGTGTTCCTTCTTTCGCTGTGTCTCTCTCTGTCAAATAAATAAATAAATAAACAAACAAA
>CM052800.1:147925515-148001029 GCA_028533885.1 Nasua narica | reverse complement strand
TTCATGTTGCCAGCTTTTATGACTGAATAATACTTTTTTTTTTCCTGGGGCTCCTGGGTGGATCAGTCAATAAGCATCTGCCTTCAGCTCAGGTCTTGATCCCAGTGTCCTGAGATCAAGCCCCGCCTGGGGCTCTCTGCTCAGCAGGAAGCCTGCTTCCCCCTCCCCCACTCTCCCTGCTTCTGTTCACTCTCTGTCTCTCTCTATCAAGTAAATAAATTTAAAAAAGAAAAAACAACTTTTTTTTTTCTGTTTTTTAAAGCAAGGGCAGAAATGTGTAACATTGACCTAAAAACATTGACGGGTAACAAATCTTTACTGTACGTAGACATTGAATTTTAATTTTATTACTCAAGACATTTTTTCCTTATTAGATTGTGCTTGCTGAGGGGGGAAATACCAATATTGTATGAATGGCATAGATAATTCTCATCTAAATTAGTTGCTTTCTGAACTGCCTAAAGGCACATGAGGCAAAATTCTTTTTCATTTTGGTTAAATAGTTATTGCAAATAAGCTATAAATTCTCAATCTTAAAAACAAATAAACCCAGTCTTGACCCCACATCCCCTTCAGCAATGATACCCACTCCCATTTCTCTGTTTCTGGTTACAGCAAGGCATATTGACAGAGTGGTGCATACTTATAATTTTATTTCCTTTCTTCCCCCTTCCCCTAACCAGGTCTTCATCCCATCACTCTGTTGAAATCTTATTTTCAGGTTACACGAACTTCTGTTTTATCCAACAGGTCCAGTAATTAGTCTCCTGATCACTTGACTGATCAGAAAGATTTGACACTATACACCATTCGTCTCTGGAAACACTTTATTCTGTTGATTTCCAGGTAACTCACCTTTCCTGGATTTGTTCTTTTCACACTGGCCCATGTTTCTCAATCAAATGCACCATGTCCTTTTGTCTTTCTGACCTTGAAATGTTGGGTCACCCTAGGGTTTAGTCTGGGATTCCCCTTTTCTTCTATGTCCAATGCTCACTTTCTAGGTGATCTTATCTAATCCCATGGCTTTATACCATACTGTCTATATGCGGCTAACACCCAAATTTATATTTCTGGAGCCTCTCTCCTTTGATTTGAATATTCAGACCACATGATCTCCCCTTTTGGAAATAGTATTTACAGAAAAAACTCGTTGCTTGCCTCCCAAAGTTGATTTCTGAGTGCCCAGTTTAATAAATGGCACCATCGTTTGATAAGGGACATGGAGTTTGATAAATGGCATTGACTCCATTGTTCAGCCCATTTTTTACTCTTCTATTTTTTCTTCACACCTTCCCCCAGCCCACGCGTACATGGTGCAGCGTCTCCCTCGAAACACATCTGGAATTTGGTGATGCAGCTCCTCCTTCAAGCACTATCCATCTATCTCCTGAACAACTGCAACAGCTTCCCATGTCTATACTCTTGCCTCCTGAATGTATTGTCCACCCGAACACCTACAGAAACTTTCTATATCATAAGAGCTTGTGAGGTAACCGGTATTAGTTCTCCAATTCTATACTGTGTTACTCAGAATAAAACCAAAGTCCACATCATGTTTCATGAGATCCGACAGGTCCAAATCCTGTTCTACAGGTACTAACATGGTTTCTTATTCACTCCTTTTAGGTTTTTGCTTACAATTATTCTCTTTAGATAGACATCTGATAATCCTTCATAGTTCTATTAGCTTCTCTTATTCTATCTCCTTAACCTGCTTAGAGGTTATTATACTATGAATTGATGGACATAACATTATGTATGTGCTTGTTTGTTCAGTGTTTCTCTTTCCTTCTAGAATATAAAATACATGAGGGCAGGAACTCCACTTGATTCATTCAGTTATACTTTATTCTATAACTAGACTCATACTTGGCACATCCATATTATATACTGGGCTTCCATACTATATAGAATCATTAATATCGCCAAAATCATTCCTCTATCTTATGACACTGCTTTCCCCCCTCCCTTTGAATTTTTAAATTAAACTTATCCGCTTAATATTATGTATATTTTCTATCTTCTTTAACAAAAAGAAGCATCATTAAAAATTTCATCACCTGCCTCTATCACTAGCGTGGAGAAAGTAAATTGACCTGTCCAAATCTTTGTTCTGGAAGAGTCCCAATTTTAGTTATGTATTTCTGAGACATGAGACATCCATTCTTGGGGAAGGGTGGAGCTGTGTGTCCAAGATGTTTCATCTGAGATCAGGAAAACGATGCTATTATTGATGACTCTGAGTATTTTATATTGCCTGTCTCAGGCTTGGCTAACAAAATTAATTGGATTTTCCATGTTTGTTTAAAACCATAAATTAACAGAGAAAAAATTACATAGCAATCTTGTTTAACATTTCAAAATAACGTATTTGAAATTTAAAACGACGGACTTGAATTGTCTTTTGTGGATATGACTTCTTTAAGTCAGGGTTTCTAGATGAGATGTCCAGATACAATCCTAACCAAGACATTTAAATATAATCCCATCAAACTCTTAATAACCCCAGCAGACAAGATATATTATTAATATCAATAAATGATAAAATATTTTTAAATATTTATTTATCTGAGAAAGAGAGAGAGCCGGGGAAGGGGTAGAGGGAGAGTGAGAGGGAGAGAATCTCCAGCAGACTCCATGCTGAGTGGGGAGCCACACAAAAGCCTTGATCTGATGATCCTGAGATCATGACCTGAGCTGAAATCAAGAGGCAGATGCTCAACCAACTGGGCCACCCAAGAACCCAGATGATAAAATTTTTGAAAAGATATTTCATACCTTACAAATTGGTGATTATAATTTATACCAACTTGGTTGGTATAAATCAGAACATTACAATTGGAATTTTATTTAAAGAACAGAAGAGACTTCTTTTCTTTCATCAACAGTTATAAAGTTAAATTTTCTTGTATGAAGCAAATTAACTTCTACACATATTGACTATTTTCATATTAAATATGGTATATCAAAATAATCATGGAACTCTGGCTTGTAGAATAGCACCCACATTGTTGGAATGGTCTGAGCTGTGAGCCTGCAGCTAGCATGGAGGTCACTAAAATCTCACACAAACTAGGAAGTCAGCACATACTTAAAGATAGAACTGTGCCCTTGAGGAGACTCCCCCTGACCTCCAAGAGCTACCAAACTATCATTGGCTCTACCAGGGCTGCCCACCATAGTTGCGATTCTTGGGGACCCAAGAAACAAACTCCCCCCATTACATTTAGCGATTGAAATAAATTGCATATGATTGAGGATCGTTGGAGTCAAGGTAGAGCAGTGAATTCCACTGTTCTTCGCTCTGTAGTAATCTGCAGGTACAGAGTGGTTTACCTGCAAGCTGCCTTGTAGCACTCTTCTGGAAATGTCTATGGAGCACTTTGTAGCTGGAGGTGATCCTCTTGACTGGAGCTCTGCCCCAAGCCTCTCCTGACTGCCCTGATAAGGAGAGACATACTTGTTACATCCATGCAACATCAGTGTGCTTGTGCTCTTTCATGTGCCCTGACCCGACAGCTTGGAATTTAGGGGAAAGGAAACAGAACCAGGAAGACTTGCAGAGTTGTTTCATTCGGACCTTGCGGTATTAATACTAAGAGTCTTGTTTGTTTAGTTGATGTAGCTGTTCATCTAGAAATTCATTAAATAGGGGCGCCTGGGGGGCTCAGTGGGTTAAAGCCTCTGTCTTTGGCTCAGGTCATGATCTCAGGTCCTGGGATTGAGCCCCGCATCGGGCTTTCTGCTCAGCAGGGAGCCTGCTTCCTCCTCTCTCTCTGCCTGCCTCTCTGCCTACTTGTGGTCTCTCTCTGTCAAATAAATAAATAAAATCTTAAAAAAAAGAAATTCATTAAATATTTAAAAATATGAATTCTGTTGCTGAGAAAGAGCTATGCTCTCTATCCCTACTTTGTCATGGTCTTCATCCCTCCTTTTTTGCCTGTTCAGTACAGAGGTCATGTGACAGTTGCCCTTATCAACATACTCGTCGAGTTCAAAAGAAAGTCAAATGTTTCTTTTAATCATGTTGGTTAAAGTGGGAAATATGAAGATAGAATTGGCTTTATGTTTTAAGAAGAGTAGAAGCAGTCACATTTCTTGGTGGAAGTGAAATACACCTACGTGTTCTAAGCCAAGTCAGTGTGTACTGCAAAACTAGAAATTAAATGTGATTTAGGGCTAAAAAAGAAAAGGTGGCTTTCACATCGCCTAGGCAAGGGTGTCCTGCTTCTTTTCACAGTGCGTACAACCTCTGTGCAGGGCAATATGGCAATAGCTTTCATTGTTAATATGCACGGATCTTTCGATGCAGCAATTCAAGTTCTCAGCATTGTTGCTATGATGGTGCTTATCCACATGTAAAATAACGAGCCCATGATTCTTCTTTACAATATCATCTGTGAAAAATGACCGATAAAGAGACTAGAGCAGACCTGCCTGATTAAGACAGAGTGCCAACCGAAGACACGGAGAGACATTGCTTGACAGGTATATTTTATGGTTAAAAAATCTCAAGGTTGGGCACCTGGGTGGCTCAGTCGGTTAAGGGGCTGCTTTCAGCTCAGGTCATGATACTGGTGTCCTGGAATCGAGCCCTGCATTGGGCTCCCTGCTCAGTGGGGAGTCTGTCTGCTTCTCCCTCTCCCTCTGTTGCTCTCCCTGCTCATTCTCTCTCTCTCTCAAATAAATAAATAAAAACCTAAAAAAATAGAAAATAAGGAATGGATGAAAACATTAAAAAAAATCAAGGTTTTTCGGAGACTCCACAGTAACTGAAATTGTTTCCTTCAATGACCTATCCAGCTGTCTGAGGCAGAATACCCCACTGGCCCCAGGCAACAGCCCGCTAATCAGCAGTTTACCTAAGGAGAGGAAAACATAGGTCCCATTTCCACATGGTGTTTTTTCCTTCTTCCTTTTTTCTTTACTTTTCCTTTTATATAAATCCTGTTAGTTTTTTTTAAAAGATGAAATCAATTTATTGATTGACTTCCCTTGTATACAAATAAAATAGCATGTTAGTGGTCATGTAACTTTATGTCTGATTTATTATTTGACACTATAATACCTGCGAAGGATTGGAAATAAATGGTTTTTTAAGAGGGAAGTGTCCACGTGAATTACCATATATCCATGTAATGTAATGTCATAAAACTATAAATAAGAACAAAGTATTTCTATATACATTAGTCCGGAAAGTTTTCCAAGGTCTAAGCACTGTGCAGCTTAGTACACGTGAGATACTATCATTTGAGGGTGATAAAAAGAACAGATAATGATATGCTTTTAATATATACAATATCTTTGGAAGGACAAACAAAAAACTAATAGTAACAGTTGCCTTTTGGAAAGGGAACTGGGTGGCCAAGAACAGCAAAGAAAGACATTTTTTACTATATAATTTTTATACCTTGTTAAATGGATTCTGTACCTCAATTCCAATGTGTGATTTTTCCACACCATTGATAAGAAATTCTGCAACACCAGGGGAATGTTCTATAATTCTTACACTCTGTACCCAGAGATCATCTGATTCCACAGGTTAAGAGCTCCGTCCCATATGAATCCCCACCCCTCTAACCCCTGCTACCCTCTGCCCCTCACCAACCACCTCAGATGCCAGTTGCAAACCTAGGTTACTTCTCACCTATGCTTCTGATTGGAGGCTCCCATGGCCCCTCCTTGGGTTCAATTAATTGGCCAGAGTAGCTCATAGAACTCAGAAACTACTGGTTTATTATAAAAATATGTAATTCAGGAACAGCCTGAGGATTCAGAAAGAGATCCGTAGGGCAGGGTATGGGGAAGGGGCATCAAGCTTCCATGTCCTATCCCAGTGTGCTCCGCTCCCCAGATCTCTACGTGTCCATCAACCTGGAAGCTCCCCAAACCCCATTTACTTCAGTTTTTATGGAGGCTTCATTTCCTAAGACATGACTGATGGAATCATGGGCCACTGGCGATTGATTCAACCTCCAGCCCCCCTTCCCACCCTGGAGCAGCACTGGAAGTTCCAACCTTCTAATCCTGAGTTTGGGTCTCCTAGCAACCAGCCCTCATCCAGAAGTACAGTTGCCTTATTAACATAACAAAAGACACCTAGGTTGCTCTTGTCACTTTAGAGATTCCAAGACTGTTCCAAGCTCTGTGCCAGAAGTGAATATGAAATATTTATTTATTACCACAATGTCTCCCTTGTGAATCTCGGACTTCGTGAGCCCACCAGCTATTAGCTCTGGAATACAATATTAAGTTTGTGTTTGTGTTTTGCTTGACAGTGATCTTCATACATATTTATTACATATGCATATTATAATATGCATATTATAATGCATAATATAATCATTGCATATTATTATAATACATAATATAATTATTACATGTGCATATAATATTGCAAATATGTGATATCACATATTACATATTTATTACATATTACATACATGTCCAGAGTTGGAGAATTGTTGGAAAAAGAGTGATGAAAGTGGCACAAGGGCCAAGCAGCTTCCCGGAAATAAAAACACAGAGATACTTCTTTCTCATGACCATTTGTCATGATGTACTGAAGTGCCTCCTGCTCAGTGTAGTGGGAGAAAAAGGCAAAGAAGCGTTTCCAAACAGCAAGATCAGCCTCTGTGACTGGACTCAGCACCAGGCACGGGTTGTCTTGGGATACGATTGCTTCCTGGGACAGATCATGGCCAATGCTTGAAGTGCCCCTTGAACTGACTAAACCTTCTGGAACTATGAGTGTACCAGTGAGTTCTGAATGGTGTGTGTTAGTTAAAGAGCATGCAGGGCCAGACACAAATTTGGGTCAGTCGGCCTCTCCATTCCCTGATCTCTTCACTGGGCTTGGAGACTTCTGGCATCCATCCCTGCAAACGTCTGATCCACCCCCATTTCCTGCATCCCCAAATCTGTCACCTTCAAGCCTCTCTGAATAAAGGGCATCGCCATTCATCCATTCACTCAGGCTAGAATGAAACCCTGATGCTGTTGTTGGTTTTCCCTCTCATACCTCATATTCTATCCATTAGAAATGTGTATTTCTCTACCTTCCAAATGTATATCAAATCCAGCCACTTTTTATTACCTCCAGTGCTACAACCCCAGACCAAGTCTCCATCAATCTTTATCTGGGCTAGTAAAGAAACCTCCCGATGGGTTACTCCTTACATAGTAGCCTGAGAGAACTTTTATTTTGTTATTTTATTTTTAAAAAATATTTTATTATTTATTTTATGTAGAGACACACAGGGAGAAAGGGAATACAGGCAGGGGGAGTGGGAGAGGGAGAAGCAGGCTTCCCGCTGAGCAGGGAGTGGGGCTGATGTGGGGCTTGATGTGGGGCCCCCGATCCCAGGACCCTAGGATCATGACCTGAGGGGAAGGCAGACAGGCAGACGCTTAACTGACAGTGCCCCAGGTGCCCCGACTAAGAGAACTTTTTAAAGGGTATGTCACATCTTCACCTCAACTAAAACTCTTCCGTTACACCTGGAATAAAATACAGACTTCTTAAAATGCCTCTATATAACCTAGAGTCTTCCTTCCTCTCTGACATCATTTCCTTCCTCTCTGCTTCTTGTTCACCACCCACTATGTTGGCATTTTCCGTCCTCAAAGCCTTGGGCACTCAATGTTCTTGCTACTTGGACTGTTTTTCCAACAAGTCTTCCCAGGGCTGCCTTCTCATTTCAGGTCACAACTCTCATGTTTTTTCTTCGGAGATGCCTGCCGAAAAGCCATCTTTTCAGCCTGGTCATGCTCTATCACATTAAACTACTTTATCTTCTTCACAGTATTTATCAGAGACTAAAATTATTTTATTTGTTTATTTGCTCAGGTGATTTTTGTTTGCCTCCTCCTGACCTTACTGTAAGTTCCTTGAAAACGGGTTATTATTGCCAAATCCCTAACATTCATAGAAGAGTCTCATACATGCCAGCTTGTTACCTGCTTGATGAATGAGCAGTTTTGATATGGGATAATCAACGTCGGGTTGCCTTGTGGAAATCACAATCACAAGCTTTAAAGGTGTAATTCTGAGTTCTAAATCTAGTAATGAGATAAAAGTAGCCACAGAGTGACTATGCCCTCCGCTTACCCGGAAGAAAGGCTCGCTTTTGAGTTTAGTTTCAGCATCCACACTTAGCATATCTGAATTTAAGCTTGAGCTAATAGATTATTCTACCACGATTCATCCTTTAGAGTGAATGAGCCAGTGAGCCCTGGGCTTGCTTGCTATCTTTCCTCCCTCCCTCCCTCCTTTCCTGTCTTACTTCAATCCTTTTTCGTTGCTGAATACTACTGTGGGAAAGATACCAAGAAAGAAAGAAGAGTTCTCTTGATAGGGCTTAATCTATTTAATTGTGAATGTTAGAATATACATGAGATTTTCCAACATAATGCAGTCACACATACCCATACACAGAGAGTTTTCCACTTTAAAAAAATTTTTTTTGTTTTGGGCTGAAAAAAAATGCTGTAATATTAAAAAAAATTTTTAAGCTCTTTGCAATGGTTATCATACTCATTTTAAAGCCATCTTAATTATATATAAAATAATTCATGTAATTGTATCAAATAATAGAGTCCTTGCTCATATGTGTACTATATAGTCATTATAAACACATAGGCAGTTTTTTATATTCTATTATTAACTTGTTCTTTGTCAGCCAAGAAATATTCATCCAGGCTCCACTGATAAAGTAGAAATACCAAGATGTAGAAAATATCGTTCCTGCTCTCAAAAGCTCTTAAGTTGGGGAAATACATACATTCGCCTACAAAGGTGAGACCTTCAATAACAGTTACTTAAGGTGAGGAAACAGTGTAGAAAAGAAAGTAACAAAGTTATTCCGGGTATGTGGAGGATGGGTAGGGATCACAATGGATTTTCCCCAAAGGGAATCCATGAGTACCATAGGTTCCTTAATTTTAAGAGTGAAACGAGGGCGCCTGGGTGGCTCAGTTGGTTGGGCGTCTGCCTTCGGCTCAGGTCATGATCCCGGAGTTCCGGGATCGAGTCCCATATCGGGCTCCCGGCTCTGCAGGAAGTCTGCTTCTCCCTCTGACCTTCTCTCTCTCTCTCTCAAAAAAAAAAAAAAAAAAAAAGTGAAATGGTTCTCTGTACAAAAACACAAGTGAACATTAATCAGAACAGGATTGGTTTTATTCTATCTTTTTCAAACCAACAGATTTTCTTACTGCAATTCTACCAAGAATCGCAATTTTGTTTTAAAAGCTTCAAAAGAACCCTATGGCTTATCTCAAAACTAGGTGGGCAAGAATATCCAAGGGGAAAAAAATCTGAAAGAAGGAATGATCAGAAGGTGTGGTTGAAATGTTTCTTTTCTACTCAGTGTTCAATCTCCGTTTAAGCCAGCAGCCAAGACATTCCTTGAAACTGTAGTTGAATCAAGGATGTGTCGTCCATCTGATCAGACCAAAAGAAAAGACCTATCTCTGATTGGGGAGAAGTTTTCTCTATATTTCTCCTATAAATGAATGAGTAAGCATTTTGTCTTACTGTACAGTTTTTTTTGAATTGTGGTAAAATACATGTAAGATAAAATGTACCACCTCACCCATTTTTAAATGTACAGTTAAGTAATTTTAAGCACACTAACACTGCTGTGCAGCTGATCCAGAATTCCTTTCATCTTGAGAAACTGAATTTCTGTACCCATTAAACAATGCCCATTCCAAGTAGTACCTTGTAGTTCTGACAATATAAAAGGATTTCTAGTTTTGTTTATGAAATTTCTTTTATCTTTATCTATAGTGATGATGGGATCTGACAAAGCAATTCGTGATTTCTTTCTTTTCTTGCACAGGCGCCGCAGCTTGGTTAATCCTGAGAGTGAAACCTGAGTGACTATCTCAAACCTGCCGGCTTTCCTGACATTCTTTTTTTTTTTTTTCCCCTTAAGACAATGCAGGGATGCCTGGGTGGCTCAGTCAGTTAAGCGTCTGCCTTCAGCTCAGGTCATGATCCCAGGGTCCTGGAATCAAGTCCCACATTGGGCTCCTTGCTTAATGGGGAGCCTGCTTCTCCCTCTGCCTGATGGTCCCCTGCTTGTGGTCACTTTCTCTCTGACAAATAAATAAATAAAATCTTAGAAAAGAAAAGAAAAAAAAAGAAAAGAAAAGAAAGGAAAGGAAAGGAAAAGAAAAGAAAGACAATGCAAGGAGGGAGGGCAGCAGGGAGGAGCCCAAGGGAGAGGGAGAATCTTAAGCAGGCTCCACGCTCAGTGTGGAACCCAATGCCGAGCTCCTCATGACCCTAACATCATGACCTGAGCCGAAATTAAAAGTCCAACACTTAACTGACTGAGCCACCTAGGTGCCCCACCTGACATTCTAATTACAAATACAAAGAATTTGACTAATTCCCTAAATATTATGAACTCTTTTTTCATTTTATAGATTTAATGAGGTCTACCCTCTTAAGAACAAGGATATTGACTACAAGAATGTTGGCTGTCTTATTACTTATTATAATAAACATTTATAAGGAAACATATTGCCCCAAATAGGTTAGATTGTAGTTGGAGCATTAAAGATTATTAGGAAAAGCATAATAGCATGGAAATGTGTTCATTATATATTGTTGAATGGAAAAGTCTGGTAACTGGATATATATAGAAAAACAATACATATGTATACATGCATATATTCAAACTTTTTTATTCTTTAAAATAGATAATGAGAGATCAAAACTGCATATTTGGTTACCTGAGTTTTCCAAATATATATATTTGTGTAAATAAATAAATAACTAAATTTATATAATATATATTTAACATATATTTATTATAAAAATATTTATATATTTAATGATAAATATATGGAAAGAGATTTATATATATAGAAATACAACACATATGTATACACACACAGGTAGCATGAGAGAGAGACAGAGGCACAGAGAAAAACAGAGATATAGAGGGAATTGTATCCTTATTTTCCTCACTCTACGTTTTAATTCCAAAATTAAAAATGGACTAGAATCCATTCTAGTGGACTAGGAAAAAATGCACCAGAAATTAAAAGCTGGAAGAGTAAAGACTATGTGAACTATGATTATTCTGGGGAGATGGGAAAGTGGGTTATTTTTGCTATTTGCACTTTCTAATTATTTGATAAATTTATAATTACATTACCTTTGTCATTTGTGTAGTATTTCAATTAAGTTTATATCCAAGTTTTCATTTTTTTAAAATTTGCAGTCATTTCTAGTAAAAGATGTATCAGCATAATATGATCATTTCATTTTCTTAAAAAAATTCTGGTGTAGTTAGCAGACAGTGTTATGTTAACTTGAGGTATATAGTATAGTGATTCAGCAATTTTATACATTCCTCAAAGCTCATTATGTGAAGTGTACTCTTCATCCCCTTCACCTATTTCACCCATCTCCTCGCCCACCTCCCCTCTGGTTTGTTCTCTATAATTAAGAGTCTGGTTTTTTTGCTTGTTTGTTTTTGTTTTTGTTTTTGGCTTTGGTTTTTTTCTTTCTTTGTTTTGTTTCTTAAATTATACATAAGTGAAATCATATGGTATGTCTTTCTCTGACTGGTTTATTTCACTTAGCATTATACTCTCTAGATCCATCCATGTTGCTGCAAATGGCAATGATTATTTCATCATTAGCCCACAAATGAAACTCATACCACATTTTCCAAAGTTATGAAATGAAATTTGGCACAATCAACAAATAACATCATCACCCAATCAAATAAATCTTGAATGGCTAACTTTAATTCAGCACGACAAGAAGTATGCTACTAGAAAGCAGACATTAAATACATCTCCTCAGGTAATTCTTAAAACAACATCCTAAATTTAATACCAATAATTTAGTTAACATTATACAATTACATGTAACATGTTTCAAAATAATCAAATCACATGAAATTTTGAAACAAGAAGAATTCAGGGAAGTCTCCAGTTAAGCATTTACATAGCATTCATTATTCTGTCAGCCAGCTTAACTAGGAAGCAGGGCAATTGATAATATCTTTGCTTTGTGTAGCACGGGAGCTTACGGGTCCAAATACTTGTTAATATAGCACTACTGAAATTAGAGCCAAGATGGCACTAGGAAAGTTTGTCTTCTGTACTAGTTTATTCTGGGGAACTACTTTGGCTAACATGCAATTTCCCACATTTTGTGAAATTCCATTTTTCCATTGTGTCTTCGCCTGTGACTCAGGGCTTGAGAAACTTCAGTCCTCCCCCACCCACGAAGTAGTAGAGTAGGTGGCCAAAGAGCCTTGATCCAGGAGAAGGCAGTGGAAGGATAAGGGACCATCTGAGAGGATCACAATGAACCAAGCCGATAATGACCAGGGTTACAAAAGTTAGCATGCAAAGTCTTATTGGATTCTTAAAATTATGGAATGGGGAGCATATTATAACTAGAAAACTGGGCACCTGATCTCTAACTCCAGATTCTTATGGTTAGTGGTATGGGCTTGAGCAAGTCAGAGTAGTTTTGTTCAACTTGGAAATAGGATTTGGGCCAGTTTTATTGAAATATTAAAACCCTCCCATATGTAGTTTTATCACTCTAAGGTAATAAAACTGTGGACACTTAACTATTATCAGCTACTGCTTTGGCAATAGTGAAAAATATCAGTTTCAATACTATTAAAACAATAAATGAACCACTAACATTTTCAAAACACGATATAATACAAACCAATGAAAAATCGTTATCCCTGAACATTTCTTAAGAAAACTGCCTCTTCCTTCTGATCTAAAATGCCATATAGTTTCTCTTTATTTATGTAACATTATTTTGTTACAAACACTATTTGTTATGGAAAATACATTGTGTAAAAAATTTTATTTTTTGTACTGATAAGTAAATTTCTAGGGAAATTCTTTTCAGTAATATTTTAGAATATTCACTAAATTCTTATTTTCTTTATTTTGAAGTGTCAAGTGATCAATACAATTTACAAAACTAGAAGTTTCACCTGAAAATCTGTAAGCTTTTAGTGCCCTTAATTTGAATTCACTCTTATTATAAATTAATGAAAACTTGAGAAGCAAATATGTATATTGATATTTGATACTTTTAAGGATATATGGGGAACTCACACCCCTTAAACAGATAAATACATTCAAGAGAATATTACCAGGCTGGATTAACCCCTTCCAATCTCAGAAAATAAATAGTACTTTATTTTCATCCAGCTCCCAAAACTCAGCTTTACCTCTGCTGCAGGAGAAGAGAGGATTTCATTCAAGTAGATAACTGGCCAGCACGGGTTGCTGTAAACTGGGAATAATATATTATTTATCATACTAAGACAAACTTTCCCATTTGAAGGAAATAACTTGTTCGGTCTTTGCAAACACGTCAATTTCTCTTTTCATCCTACTTCACAAGCAGTGCTAAGAAACTAGCATTTTAGGTTTCTTTTTAGGAACTCCCTAATACAGGTTACCTCCGTATCCTCCTGTGAGTGCTAGATTGGCCAGGAAAGTGGAAATTTCTTCTTGTACGCTAAAAATGTATGTCAAAAAACCATTATCAACCCCGTTGATGTTAACCTTCTTCTCACATACATGAAGGGTGGAAATGCAGGGCTCTCTATAGTCAATAAATGAAAACAATGCCATAAGCTTTACATTAATTACTAATTTCATTCAATGCTCACAACACCTAAGAAGCGATGGCAAGCTACTAAATATGATAATGAAGAAGAAAATAATTGGGAAGTGTAAGCAAATATTTAATATGAAATTTATGATACATACGTTTATGATCTCATATCCCTGATCTTTTTTTTTTCCTTTTACTTCACTGGAATTTGCAAATTCCTTTTTAGCTGTGAATAGCTAATCGGATATCAAAAACAACAACTCATTCCGGTAGGCACCATATATATATTTGGCGAAAAAGAGAGGAGCTAAATCCCATGTTGATAATCCACACTGATGATAACAGTTTCATGAAATATGCTCCTAGTTCCTGGCAGTATACTTCTAGTTTTGTTTATAATTTTAAAACAAATTTATCTGTAGCACTGATGTGATCATAGAAAGTGACCCATGATATCTTTCTTTTTTTGCACACACATGGCAGGGAGGTTAATCCTCTGAGAACCTCCTGAGTGATTATCTCAAAGGCCATGTTCCACAACCTGCTGGCTTTCCTGACATTCTAACACTAGGTACAAGGCATTTGACTAAATCTTTAACTATTATGGAAACTTCTTTCATTTCATAGATCTAATAAAGCTCAGCATCTCTAATAACAAAGAGATATTTCTTAAAGGAAAGGTAATCTCTGGATAACAATACATGATTTTAGGATATGAGAGGTAAAATGTGTTTGTAAAGTTGATATAATACAGAGCATAAAAATGAGCATATTGATTCTGGAGGGAGAAAGACTTAATTCTCATCCCGATTCAGTCACATGCTAAATGTATGGCAGGTTATTTCACCGATTTTCAGTATTTTTTTATCTGCAAAATAACACCTACACTGAATAATTGTTGTAAAGATAAGAATTGACATCTGTAGAGATCCAGCAGAGGGCATACATAAGGTGCTTAATAAATAGTAATTATTTATTCTCATCTATCATTGCATCACATCATTGGCTAAAGTAGTATGTCAGCTCTGAGAGTACACATTTGGTCTGTGATAAACCAGTTAACCAATTCAAGTATGAGTCCAATTAATATAAAGATATGCAGAGATCAAATAAATAAGGATTCTGTGGGCATTTTCTATAAATTGCCTTCCTATACAGCTATCTTCTAAATATAAGCTATAAGACTCTGGAATAAGCTAAGAGATTGAAAATTGCCTTTATCACCTTTATGGCTTTAGTCTGGAAAAAATTATTAATAGTGATAATGACCTTGAACTCTCATGGAATTTCCATTAACTCTGTGTTAAGTATATCACTACCAAGAAATGGCTATTTTTTTTGGTACCACTGAAATAATAAAGTGAGATAGAATTTAGAAGACAAATTGTAGAGGTCTACTCATTATAAAGTGCCTATGATTGTCACATTAAATCTGGGACAGATAAAACTCATTAAAACATAAGGCAAACTTTTTAAATAAAATGCCTCGATGATTCAAGTTCTGCTGGACTACTATCTCAACTGACCGAAACTCTAACTTGCATAGTGCAAGTGCAACTGCTCGAACTAAAAATCAGTTAAAAAAAAGGTATATATGCATACTATATATATACACACATATATATATGTATATATATATATATACATACCCCCAGCGATGATTCCTTTTAAAACCTCAATCTAGGTGCACAATCATTCATCGATTCAATTATTTCTATGATTATAGATGGTTTCCTTTCCATTCGGGGGAATAAACACACTTAAAACACCATGCACAGCTTCGGGAAGGTGACCATGGATCATCTGATTTTAAGGACTATCAGGACATGATAAAGAGTCATTTGAATGGTAAGAGCAATTTGATTATTAGCTTCTCATTTGAGGCAGTTTACTTACAGTCCAAAAAATGCTTTCAGTTACTTCACTGATTAAACTCCAAAGCATCTTTTCCATTGTCAGTGGAAATGGCTGGCATTTAATTAAAATAGACTCTTCTAACTATAACTAATTGAATAAATAGTGGTTAAAATGAATTGATAAATAACTAAATAATATAAAAATGAGAATTATCAAAACACTTTTGAAAACACAGTTCTGCTTGGAGGGCTCCAGGGAGGAAGTGCCTCATTTTCCAGAAAGGAATGACGCTTCTTTTGTTTTCGTTCAATTCTTTCCTGCTTTTCTTTCTTTTCCTAAAGAGAAAATAGAAAACTTTAAATTTATATACATATATGAACATTATTTTCAAATCAAGTTGCTTGCTAAAGAACAAGGTAATCTATTATAAGACATTTAAATGTCACTTTCTATTTAACTGGTTATAAAGGAATAACGACTCAGTATATTGCTAATTTGTAAGTATATTACCAACAGATACTAATGCATCACTACATCACTTATTTCTTAATATTAAAAGTGATAATATTTAAACAAAATTACAAAAAATGGGAGGAAAAAGACCTATAATTCCATAACTCAAAGAGAATAATTATGAAAAGTTAGTGATGACTTTCTGAGAAGATTCTCGGAACTAAATTTACTGGGTGCAAAGGTTGAATATGCCATGACAACAGGGACACTTCAATATTTTTATAAATAGTTGAAAATGGAGTCTCATGTTTCTTTGATTATTATTAAGCTTGAGCACATTTTTCTTTTCTTTAGCCCTTTCGTGAATTTTTTGCTCAATTATCTGGTTTATCTAACTATATGGGTATTGATGCTTTTAATGCTTAGCAATTTGTATATTTTCATATAATATATATTATCTTTGCAACACACATTTTATCTACATTACTTTTAGTCCTTTTTAGCCAAAAAGAAAAAAGGTTAAGAACTATTTCAGCTAAGACAATTGTTTAAAGAGTAATCAAAACTTGTGTGCCCACCATCTGCCTTATGAAAAAAAAAAAACACCACAACCGATACTATTGAAGGTCTCTGTATTCATTTCTTCATCACACTGCTTCCTCTCTACCCCACTGAGGTAACCACTACCCTCAAATTGATGCTTATCATTTCAGTGCATCTCTTAATACTTGTATTATAAAGGTATTAATCCCCAAACAAGTAATTTTGTTTTGCATGCTTTTATAATTAGAGTAAAAGGTAACATGCTTTATTTTTGCAACTTCCTTTTTATTCATCTTAATATTTCTAAGATCCACCTATGTGAATTATAGCTCTAGTTCATTGATATTCCATAGAATATTCATAGAACTCCAGCATGTCAACTTATCACCATTTGTTAACATATTTTTGTTGTTGAAAACATGATTTTTTTTTCCCCACGTAAACATCCCTGTTTAATTCCTTGTACTTACAAGTCAAAATTTTCTCTCCATGTATCTGCCTAGGAGTGAAATTGCTGATTTTCTAGGGTATTAATATCTTCAACTTTGCTGGGAAATGATTTATTTTTCAAAGCAGCTGTAGGAATCCACCTCCAAGCAGCACCTACACGAACTTTTTCCGTTAATGCATTAATGATTTCAAATTCATTATCTGTTCATGTTTTCCTTTGTTATTTCTACAGCACTTCTCAGTTTAGAAAAGCATCTTATCCCCATGAGACTTGATAGTGTTTTGTTTTCCTTCAGTTCTTCTATTGTTTGGCATTTTATAGTTAATGCTTAGGTGCTTTTGCTTTTCTCTGAAGTGATTTCATGCCCAAATATCACACAAATAACCCAAGTTATAGTTTCCTTGCATCTATTAATTTGCATTACTTTATTATATAGCACATCCTTCCTTGTAACAGGTTCTGAGAGGTCCTGGGGGGCATCTATTATTTTACTGGTATTATACTGCTCAGATTTATGTTCATTCATTCAACTGTTAAGCACCGAGATCCTACTTGGGATCAAGCAGTATACATACCGGGGATCACTCATAACGTGATTCTAAAATCCAAACACAGATTTGGTCCTTGTTCCTCAGGGGATTTTCAAAACAGACAATAAACAAACAATTATATAAACAGCAGATTGTTTCAAATTGTGAGAATTTCTATGGAACATATAAAAATGTTGTGATTGTTAAAGAATAAAAGGGAGTGCTTACTTTCAAAGAAAATGGATTCAGGGAAAGTCATTTCAAAGTGAGACAAGCCAGGTAAGAGCAGCCCCTTGTGAGAGGCACTGAGGAGAAAGCATTTCGAGCAGAGCGAGCAGTATGTGTGAGGGTTCAGACACGTGGGAGACACGTGGGATGTGAGAGGAAACGAGGGCCAGTGCTAGCCAGCGTGACTCAAACTGGGCGGAAGGCAGGAGGGGGTACCAGAATAGAAAGGTAGGTGAGTGAGGTCCTGTGGGGCCTGCAGGCCAATGGTAACATCTGGAAAACAGGTAAGAGAAGATAGGTCAACAAGCGGTGCGGAGGAGGAAGGCGGAGAAATGAGAGATACCAGGGAAGCAGGGCACCCAGGGGAGAAGACAGTTGCCAGAAGGTGAAAGCGACCAGGGAGAATGTTTGAGAGGTCTGGAGAATGCAGCAGAAAACAACACACTGGATTGCTAGATGGTTTAGCAAAACTAACTTTCAAAGTGTAGTTTCAGTATAATGATGGCAAAAGAGACAAGGATGGAGTGTGCTGAGGGTGAAAAGGGTACGGAGAACCAAGAAGTGTAAATGAGATTTTCTTAGAAGTTTAGCTATTAGGAAGAGGGCAGTGAAATGTAGAACCACATCCGGAGGCAAATGAGGAATTAAGAATTATACATCTTGGAAAGGGACGGGACAAATCCAGGAGAGAAAAATGCTGCTTCATGGGAGAGTGGAATGGTAAATATGTATTTTACTGCTTGATGGAAACAGTCCTCTACCTCATCTTATTTTGAAAATATTATCTTCCATATTCTCCCATTTTTATTATACTGGATGAATTTTAGAAACATTTGCTTCCCTGCACACACTCCCTTCAAAGCAATGACTATGTGAGGATTAGTATGAAAATTAGACATTAATCCAGGAATGCCTAAAATGTTAGGAGCACTTGCTCTTTTCATCCTGCAGCTCAGACTGTCTCTTCATTTCTCTAAGTCTCTGATAACACTATCAAGTTTGGTGGTTTCTTCATAGTGGTGATTTTCTCAAAGAGCAGCAGCATCCAGGAACCCTTAGACAGTGTCGCCTCTGCAGGCTGGATGGCTTGGGAAGGGCAGCATCTTGGTATATTTTGAGGTGTCTATGATTCCTTCACCAGCACGTGTATGGAATTGATAGGTGTCACAAGGAGAATACAATAATGCAAGGTTTCCATCAGCATACAATTATTCACATACCACAAAAGGAATGAAGAGAGGTATGAAATTCTTTTTCTCTATCTCAACATTTTTCCCCATGCTTGCTACTCCTCCTAAAGCAAAGAGTGATTCTCCTTTCAGAATCCTAATTGAGAAAAAAACAGCAACAACAACAAAAACTATAAATGGATCACTGGCAATCATTTTAGTGTCTTAGAGAGAGGCAGACCCTCTAGCAAAAAAGCAGTGATGGGGCTGTGTCCACAGAAAAACTGACTGAATACACCTCTTTTTGTCCATTCTGTTTCACATGGGGAGAGAGAGGGAAACATTGAAACAAATTTGCTCTTATGAGTAGGTGCTAAAAAAGTGAGAATAGGAAACAGGCAACTAATTATCAACCTTAATATCAATTAAGATGATCAGTTAGATTATCTGGAGTAATATTAAATGAACCTTGTTAAACAGTCCTTCTGAATACTGTCTGTTGGAGTGTGAATTTTTTACTCATTTTCTTATTAATGGTAACTATTCATTAATCTGGGAACCAGCATGAAGAAGAGAGTCTTACTGATCTCTGGGTGTAACTTTCCCCTAAAATGATAACCCACCCGATGTTCATTACTTAAAGTAGATTTTACAACAAAATTTTGAGATGTAATTTTACATTAAAATTGAAGTTCTTAGACTTCCATATGGGGGTATTTTTCCACTCTTTCTAGAAACAAATTGCAATAAGAAATTGGTAAGTTGGAGACTAGATCTGTAACGTGATTGGATGTTTTTATAAGTAGTATTATATTTGTCAAGGTTATACTACATATCAAAACAAGTTATTTTAATTTTCATCTTTGATAAGTTTTTGTTCTCCAGAGGACTGATTAGAATAAGAAGTGACTAAATACTATAATAAAACATAATGTACCTAACGGTGACTTAGTCATTAAGAAAATTCTATTCCATCATCAGAAGTATGTGAAAATAAAACTGAAAAACATGTCAATTTAGTTGCCCTAAATTGACACAGTTGGTATGTTTTCTTGATAGAAGTAGTTTTAATTTTTCTTGAACCAAGCACTATTTAAGAGTTTAAGGAAGCCATCACGAAACACTACCTTTCTCATTCAAACCATCCAACCAATTTCGATCACTTTATTTTCTTACTGTTTTTCTGTGTGGACTTAGCATAAAGTAGCACTAAAATCAACACATAAACAAGAAGCAATTCTGTTGGCATATTTATTAGGATAGCATTAAATCTGTAAATTACTTCAGGGAGCACTGACATCTATAAGATCATTATAAGACTGAGTGTTTCTATCCAAGAGCAGTTTTGATCCATGTTCTCAAGTCTTCATTTGTGTCCTACAGGAGTGTTCTAAAATTTTCTTCAAAGTGGTCTTCAAGATTTCTTAAGTTTATTCCTAAGTGCTTCATCTTTTTACCCTATCTTTAAATAGCCTGCTTTGTGAACTGCATACCTCTCTAACTACTGTTGGTTCTAAAGTTGATGTGAAAAGATGAATAGTAACAGTCAGAAATACTTTGAAAGACGAGCTATGAAGAAAGATTAACCAAAACAGATATGAAAACATTTAAAGCCATGATATTGAGACAGTATGGTGCTGGACTATGTACCATAAGATTTGAGATTGACCAATGGGACAGAAAGTCAAGAAACTCACCCTAAAATCTGGGGAGGTATCATATAATAAAGGCAGAACCTCAAACCAATGGGTAAAAGACAGGCTATTTCATAGGAGATGTGTTTGGAAAAAATAAAGTCAGACTCATATACCCCACTATTATCAAGGTAAATTATAAGCTGATCAAATGTTAAAATGTCAAGATATTAAAATCATAAAGTTACTAGAAGAAAAATGGGGGCACTTCATTTAGCATCAAGTTAAAAAGAAAGCTTTTTCAACTATGCTTGAAAATCAGAACCCACAAGACTGATAAATTTGACACTAGAAAATAAAATCAATTCCTCACGGCATAAAATACCATATGCAAAGTTGAGAGACCAACAAAGCAATGGGCAAAAAATCGTTGTAACTCCTACCAGAAATGATGGGTTAATTTCCCTAATATATAAACAAGCTTCTAAAAATCAAGAAGAAAAAGACCACCAGAAAAATGTGCAAAGTCTATGAATTAACAGTTTCCCCGAAAACTTACAAACGACCCTTACATAAATGAAAAGCGGCTCAAGTTCAGTTCCAACCAGAGAAATACAATCACAAAATACCCTGAATGATATTTTTAACTAGCAGATGGATGTAAATTCAAAAAAAAAGGTTGACAAGCATTCCTACTAGAAAGAAACCCTACTGGATCCTAGACGCAGCGGAGCAATTTTACACGTTTTGGTTGCCGCAACTTGCGATGTGCTAACCGCTTGTATGAATGCGTCGCCTACTCATATTTAAAGTACTTATTCATATGAATGCATTATTTGGTCAAAAATTGACAAATTTGCATATTTATAATGTTATATTAAGCCAGAAAATGGTATTCTGCTTAACATCAATGAGAAGTGACTATAAACGTAAAACAAACAAAAAATACAAAAAAAACCCAAAATAATGTTAAGTCCAGCTAGACATTTTCCTCCCAAACTTCCTACTTACTTTCTTTCATAAAAAACACCAAAAGGAAACCTTCTCTTTCAAGTAATTAGAAAGATCAAAAGAGAACTTAAAAAATGGCGTAGCTTTCTCACTATGCAATTCAGTATTACTATGTGTCATGACGAGTCCCACCTAAATTAGCCTGGCAACCCATCAGCAGTGCACTTGTCAGCTGTCCGTGATTTGAGACGTAACAGTCATTGCAAAGGGAGAACAGGCGTGCTTGGTAAGTAGCTGAATATCGAATGCAGATAACGAAGAATGTTCTGCCTGAAGTCTGAGTGCTTGAGGGAACAGTAAAAGCGTCAATAGAAATCAGTAAATGGAAGACAATAGGACAGACATGGGGAGAGAACAGATTCCACAAGGCAGCTTTAGGTAAAAATCTTCAGTAGGCAGAGACAAAGAGAACTGGATGAAAACGGATGGAAAAGTCACGAGTAAAGTGCACACAAGACACAAGTGCATTAACAGACAATACCTACCAGCCATTTTTCGTATTCATCAATAGCTTGCTTATCTTTATCTTTTTTCTCTGCTCTTTTCAGTTCTTCTCTTCTTTTCTCATTTATCTTCTCTTTTTCCTTTTCTTTGAAAAAAGCGTCCTTCTTTTCATTCCTATGTAAGATAGTATAGAACACTGGATGGTTAAAGGGGAGGACAGAATAAAGATTCCTGAATATAGCTTTGCAATAATGAGATGGCAATGCATTAGTGAGTTTCAAGCAAATAATCTTTTCAAGAGCCTTTAAGTGTTATTCACTTGAAATCTATCAAATACCTCTCATTTGGGATTACCATTTCTCAATGGCTGTTAGGTTATCTTTCCTTTTCTCAGCAATCGTCTCCTCCTCTTTCTGTTTCTTCGCTCTTTCATATTCTCTCTCCTTTTTATTTTTCTCTCTAAGATATTCCATCTTTTTCTCTTTCCATCGTTCAAAAGCCTGAAAAAGTTGACAATGATTTTCTGATTAATTGTGAAAATGATCAATAAGGAGGGCTAGAGCTAGTCACTAATCTCCAGTAGTCAGAGAAGGTGAAATCACGCGCCAGGGACTCCAAGCCAGTGAGTACCTGCAGCGCTTCTCCCTTCCTCACGGCGTTTTCTTCCTCCGTTTTCTTCTTGTTTTTGGCCTCAAGCCTTCTTTGGGCGGCTATTTTCTTTGCTTCCTTTTCTTTCATAGCCTTCCAGGCCTCAAAGGATGCTAATGCTTCTTCTCTCTTAGCAGCTCTTTTCTGTTTCAAAAAAAAAAAAAAAAAAAAAGAGAAGGATCTGTGTATAAACAGACGGACAGACACAGATGGTGATAGATACAGACACGTACAGATTGCGTTGAATTCCCTTCATCGTCATCATTTTTAGACATTGTTGTTCAGGGCAGGTAATTTTTTTTAGAATGGTTGAGACAAGTGGATTTAGAAAAAAAATGTTATCAGAATCATTCATTGCAGTTTAAAATGTCCTTTTCTAAACCCATTTATCAGATATTGATCTGCTATTCATGGGAAAGAACTCTTTTTTGGAAGCCTATTAAACAAATGTTATCAAAATAAACTATAACAGGCTGAGTGCTACTGCAAAATGCTCAAAATAAAACATTCCATTATAAGAAAAATACCAGGAAAGTTTCAGGCTTATAAAGTAAGTCAGAGTGAGGTCAACCAGCCCAGTCACACAGAAAGCCCTGGATCTTTGCTTTGAACCTGAGTTTTGACTGACATCAAAGCATAAAATTGTTACAAAATAAACACAGCCTGAATGCTGAAACTTGGTGCCAGACTGGGAAAGATGTAAGTGAGGGTATGGTAAGTATGTTATTACTTGATTTACCTCCATCTAATCCCATAGTATTCTTTGCCTTATTGCTTAATGCTAAAAGACAGGAAGCCTTATAAAGAGAAAACATGCTTTAGAAGCAAAGGTACAAGCCACCTCAGCGAGTTGGATGGTGACACGAGAAGGTGCCGGGCTTGGAGCACAGCGATCGAAGGCTGCAGAAGTGCTGATGGGGATGCAGGCACACTCCTGCACACTTCTCCAGGCAGTACCGGGCATTGGGGAACCCGGTGTCCTTCTAAACCCCTCTAGTACTGGACTGCACAGGGAAGGGCTTCTAGTTTACAAGTTGGGAGGGAACTAAGCATCTTGTGGGTACCAGGCAGGAGTTAAAGGTAGGGACTGAAGTACAGGCCAGAGTGAAACAAGAGTCCAGCTCCAGTGAGTGGGAAGGATACCGTCAAGAGCTCATGTCGGGGTTAGTCTTAAGGACACATATAAAATTCAAGATGGAAAAGAGGAGAAATGGAGGTTCAGATCTGATAACCCTTTATGTTCTTGGCTAAGTTGTAAGACTGAAGTCAATTTTTAGCAGTGAAAAGTGAAGTAAGAGTGAATAGGAGGTCACAAGTAATAATAAGTTCCTATTCGGTAGTATTAAATATATTCCACACATGTAAAAATCAGAAATCTCTGTGTATCTGTTTTCATGTAAGTTATATTTATATCAAACTAAAAATGTATGAAGTGCCAGAGAAATAAAATCAGTAATCAATTCTTTTATATACATGTTATTTTGCCATTTAAAAAACAGTGGATTTAGAAATGTTACTCAGAGATATTTTACTGACTTAAAAACCCAGAATATTTTCCACTTCTATATTCCAGAATACCTGTTCATTTTGGATCCTTAAGTTTTCACTTTCGATCCTTTTAATTCTGTGCATTTCATGTAAATACACATTTTTCTTTTCTAACCACTCCTAGGAAAACAAGGAAAAAAGTATATAATATTCAGTTTCCCAAATGATTCAAAATTCTTATTCATTTCTGAAATATTTGATAGAAATTTTATTTTAAGATTTTATTTATTTATTTGAGAGAGACAGAGAGAGAGAGAGAGAGAACAAGCAGGGGAGAGGGTCAGAGGGAAAAGTAGACTCCCCGCTGAGGGAGCCCCATGTGGGACTCAATCCCAGGATCCTGGGATCATGATCTGAGCTGAAGGCAGACACTTAACCAACTGAGCCACCCAGGCACCCAAGAAATTTTAAAAAAGCAAAACACAAAATTTAGAAATTCTATATAAACTAATATCACTTTTCTTTTTCTGATAATATTCTAATATATAAAGATGAGTTAAGGAAATAAATCTTACCTTTCTTAGTTTTAACAACAGACTTCAAAGCTTGAACATAATGGCTACATAAGTTAACATTTTTCTCTGAAATTTATAAGTATAATTTTCTAAAGTGTACTATTTTGTATAACAAACAAGACAAAAAAAGGATGTCTTTTGGAACTGTCAAAAAAATCAGTAAAGTCTTGTTCTGTGTAAGTTTAATGCAAAGTCTTACGAAAACATTAAAACTCTTTTTATTCTTAACAATGTATATTTTAAGGAGAAAAAGTATAAAAACATACATAGACCTTAACAGTATTTTTGCTTTTACCCTATTTTCATAAGTGCTACGGTATAATCTCTTAAATAACCATGATCAGTTAAGCAAAGCTTGGAAGGAAATAATTTAGTAAAAAAAAGTCTTTGGGTTGCTCAGGTATTATAAAAGAACATCTTTCCCAATAAATTAAGTATTAAGCCACCATTTCTGCTAGGATCCTTTTATTCCTTGATAAACAGGTAACCTTATTATGTGATCAATTCTTCAATTTTTGTTAAATGTTTTCCTTTTTACCTGATAAACAGCTGCCCTTATGCTGTCTGCTCTTTCAGGTTCTATGTTCTGTTTCTGTGAGGGCTTTTGGTCCAAGACTTTCAAAGTCCCTAAATAGTGAGAAGAGGTAGTTGTTGACGGAGGTCTCCTTATAGAACTAGATTTCTTTAAAAACTCAGAGGTCATTAATCTGAAAAGATCCAAATAAATCAACATAAAATATTACAGTTGCACTTGGTAGAAGAAAAATTCATTAGAATTTACAACTACTATATTTGAAATTATATTGTAAAGTAATAAATTATAAGTACTTTAAAAGTGATGATAAAATAGGAAAATGATAGTTTTTCTTAGTCTTCAAACTGATTGCTCTTTTAAGATATTTATAATTAGAACTTTTTAAAGAAAAATAGACTATATCTCAAGTTACATGGAAAAAATACTATTAATAAAGTAGATTTTAAGTCTCATATCATTTTGTTACAAAAAACAACTCTAAATATAAAGTTAGAATCCCCTATTTCAGGGGTTGGCAGGAAAATATAGCCCATGATCCGGGTTGGTACATTATTTATTTCTTAAGTTTATTGCACCACAACCACTTCCCTGCTACACCAGTAGAACTGAGTAGTTACAACACAGACTATATGGCCTACAAAGTCTAATACATGTGCTAACTGGCCATTTACAATTAAAGTTTGCTGACTTGTTTTATTTGATTTATGGTAATTGAAAAGACTGAGAAGGTTTTGATTAGCATTTATGAGTTAAGCATTCATTATCATCAGTGTAAATGAAGCAATATAGAGTCTTATCATTTCAATAAATCAACTTAGTACCCAGAAACTCGAGATTTTAAGTATAATTTTCACGTGTGAAACAAAGGTGCTTCATAACACTGGACTTCAGCTTTATTACTGATATGTACTATCTCAGGAAAAACAGGACAGAAACTCCATCCCAGGAACAACGTAGAATATATAGAACCTGTAATCAACTCTTTTTCATAAAAGAATATGATCCACTGAGCAGTTTTATCATGAACTAGCTCATTCACTTCATGAGATGGGAGTTTGAAGAAAATCAAATAATACCAAATGAAATTCACTTTACAGAAGTTAAATTACAACTAGCTTTATTGGAATGTACACTCATTAATGAGGGATAATGATAGCTTTATTACCTGCCAGATGCACTGGAAGCTCTATTATTTGTTGACTTTTTAGTCTTCATATTTCTATCTTCGATTGTTTTCTATTAAAGAGAAAATACCACAGATGGATTATTCGCCGTAACTATGACAGTTAGGCCTAGAGGCCAAACTACCAGGAAATCAATGTTTTTAGAGCATCTACTATGTGTCAAGTACAGCAGCCACTGGAAACCAATAAGGATACTACAATTTAGAGAGGTTGAAGGACATGAAACACAAAACCAAATGTGAGTCATAACGGAGATAAACTAGGGTCCAGTGAGTGTGACTGGGGTCAGGGGTTACATTAATGACAGTGACTACAGAAGGCCTTCCTGAGGTCTTGACAGCAGCGTCAAGACAAATAATAGGAAGAAAGGGGCCCATATGAAGGAAGGTCTGTGGGAAGAAAGAAGCAGTGAGTGCTAAGAGCCTAAGAAGGGAAAGAGCTTGATAATTTTGAGAAACAGAAGAAGGTGAATGAGGCTGAAGTACAGCAAATAGCAGTGAGAGTGGATGAATATATGGTCAGAGAAGAATGGTGTGAGGTCCTGATATGTGCGAAGGAGTTTGCATTTTATTCTTCAACGACAACCCAACCAAGAGACCTTAGCAGGGGAGTGGTGTGATTCAGACTTGAGGAAGGTCCCTCAGGATGGAGTAAGGATAAAACCAAGGACTCAGTCAAATGAAATGTTATGATCTTACTTGTTATACAGAAATTGCCTGTTGTGATTTAGAACTGCCTCTATTAGACATTTCTAGGCTCCTGTCTATACGTTCCAGAATACCCTTTTTCTTTTTAAGGAGTAACTTTTCTACTTTACACAGATAGGTGCTAGCATTGAAGTGAGACCACAGATGTAACCACATTGCTAACTTGGCATGAGTGACTTTTCCCCAAGAAAGTTGTTAGGAACAATATACCTGGAGCATGGTTTATGAACCATCTCCATGAATTTTAATACAAAGCACTAAATTCTGTATTATAAAAGCCCTATTCAACCACAGGTTTTTAACTAGCACTGTTATCTTCCCCAAGAGTAGGTATACATAGCCACCAGTTAACTACAGCTATAAGGAATAAAGACTAAATTCAAGAGCAATAAAGACTAAAAATGCTGTACCATAAATTTTAAAAATATAGTATTCTGGTACGTTATAATATAGTGACAAGTAATCCTACACACCAAAAATCTGGTTCTCAAGATGATGACAATAATAATAATGATAATGATAATAATGATGATGTGTCTAATAATCCTGTCCATCCATTTAAACAAGCAAGATGTTGATAAACATTTCTTAAAGATCTTCCTTAAAATTCATAAAATGTTTAAAAATGATATCTAAAGGAATAACTTTCACTAATTCAAAACCTTAGAAATTGTTCTAGATAGTTGCATTTTTATAACACGGAGATCTATAGAAACCTACCCACTAATGGGTGTGTATTTTTTTTTAATTTAATTTTATTTTTTCAGTGTTCCAAGATCCATTGTTCATGCACCACAGCCAGTGCTCCATGTAATACATGTATTTCTGAGACATTTAAGAGTATATTATGATCATACACCTTTTTTTTTTTAAAGATTTTTATTTATTTATTTGAGAGAGAGAGAGAGCGAGAGAGAGCATGTGAGGCGAGAAGGTCAGAGGGAGAAGCGGACTCCCCATGGAGCTGGGAGCCCGATGTGGGACTCGATCCCAGGACTCCGGGACCATGACCTGAGCCGAAGGCAGTTGCTTAACCAACTGAGCTACCCAGGTGCCCTATGTCATACACCTTTGAAATTTTTAAGGAAATACTGACTTTTATAATATTCACTGCAAACCTTCTCCAAAGTAAAACTCTACTGACTCTATTGTCTACCTGACAATACGCCATTACCAAAATATGAGTTTTCCATAGACAATTCAAAAGTATATAATGTGGCAGATAAAATATTTAAAAGGTCTATTTTGAGTTTTAAACTGTAGTATAAAAGATATAATTTCATACAAATACCTTTGAAGACTCCATTGCGTCAGTAGATATTAAGATACTCTGAGATTTCAACAGTGATGGATCAATTGTTAAGTCATTCATAATCAGTTCAGCTTTCTCCTTTTCTTCTTCAAGGTCATCAGTAATCACTTGACCTTCCTGGGATTTCTCAATTGGAGGAGTAACAAAGTCTATCAAAAATATATTCTCTTCATTTTCATTTGATTTCACGTGGTTTTCAGGGAGTTCTTCATTCTGATCTATTTTAAGACAGAGTCACAAAATTAAAACTCCCTTCTGAACTAATAACAGATTCATTTGCTTTCTACTAAATGAGGACTATTTACAACCTCTTTAACTTGCAGAATAAAATACAAGGAGAGCTATTACATTCAACTTGAATAAACTTTTCTCCAAAGTGATCAAGAAAGAGAAAATGGCTACTTAATCTATTAAAACATTTGACATACCTAATACTTAGAAAAAAAACCATCATATTAGTCAAGAGAATGGAATAACTATCCTAAACCAAAAACACACCAAAAGCTCCTGTGATAATAAACCAAGTAAGTAGGATGGCAATATCTATTCTATTCAAAGCCTGGGTTTCTTAGCTGGAACAAGAGGCTGTATAAGCAGGAAGCACACATCTCTATGTTACCAGAGGCACAATCAATACAGTTATAAACTTGTGTATGTACAGGGGAACCAAGAACTCATGCATTTTTAGAAGAATCATCACACGGAATAAAGCTATCCTCTAGACAGCTCTACCCCTGCTAAGGTGCAGTGTTGCCTCCGATGCTTGCATTTACTAACAGGCACTAAAGGTGGGCCTATTGCTTATCCTTTCCCTGCTCCAAAGGACAGACTCAGGCTCCGGCATGAGAAGATTCAGTTTTGCTATCACAGAACTGCTTCCGTTATTCTCTCTACCCACTTCGGAATGTTCAACAGAAAGAAATCAGTCATCGCCAACTTTCAGTTCTACTTGGAGCCACCTACTGGCCAACCTTGTGTCTTTATAGCCAAAGTCTTAATTCTGGGGCTTTCATTAAAGCCATCTTTGAAACCTGCTTTGAAGTAAGCAGGAGTTAAAATAATTTTGTAATGGAGTTAGACCTTTTCATTCGGAGAGCACTCATGACTCCAAGTATCATCAATGGATTCTTTAGAGCTGCTCATCAGTGCAATGCGCTCAGTAAAAAACAACAAGGACTGTGGAGCCAAAGATTCAAATTATGGCTCTGTCACTGACCTTGGGTATGTTTCTCAATATCTTTGCACTTCAATTTTTCTTATTTGTAAAATGACAAAAATTATACTACACAGCAAGCACTTAATAAACCTTACACATCTCGGTCCTAGAAAAATCGATGCCTTTTAGCTCTCATGAAGCTAACAAGTCATAGGACCAAGGAAAGAAATACACTGACAGTTCATCCCTCACACTTACTGTGCTCTTACCGTGACTCTGTTCTCAGTGCTTTACATGTATCGTTAACTCATTTATTTCTCATGGCCACTGTGTGGGGTAGGATGCTCTTATGATCCCCATTATAAGATCAGTATACAGGGCCAGAGAGATTAGTTATGTTGATCTTGGAACTGTGTGTAGTTTTACATCTAAAATCACATGGTTAATAAATAGCACAATTGGGATTAAAACTGAGGCAAATACAAACCTGTCATTCTTATAACTAGGTAGCCTTTCTTTTACAAATAGGGTTCTAAGCAGTATAGAGTTCACACAGAAACTAAGATGTAAGAATTTGATATAACCACCTTTTATGGATGCTTTTCCTCCAGGTCCTGGTGAAAAGGAATCTCCAAGACTTTCTTTAAGGGATGATGATGATAAACTTGTTAAACATGGATCCTGTTTTTTAAAAAAAAAGTATTACTTTGTAGGTTTAGTTCTTAAGATTTGTGGTAGGGCAACAGCATTATTAAGACTATTTTATAAGTCTAAAATCATTATAATTAGGAGTTTGTGGCTGATACACCAAAAGCATTAAGCCTATGGGGGCTAACATGCTTTACTTGCAAGACTTGATGTCTTGTTCATTAAAAGGGGTCGCTAGGGGCACCTGGGTGGCTCAGTGGGTTAAAGCCTCTGCCTTCAGCTCAGGTCATGATCTCAACGTCCTGGGATCGAGCCCCACATGGGGCTCTCTGCTCAGTGGGGAGCCTGCTTCCCCCTCTCTTTCTGCCTGCCTCTCTGCCTACTTGTGATCTCTCTCTCTCTCTCTGTCAAATAAATAAATAAAATCTTTAAAAAATAAATAAGTAAAATAAAGGGGTCACTAAAGAGCTATTCTAGTTTTTGAACAAGCATCTTGATATCTGTTTTCAGTGATATTCAAAACTCTTGCTCTCAAATCTAATCTCATAAATATTTGAGATGAAGATTTGATATCCTTTTCACTAATTCTTATTTCTAAGAAAGCATAAAGGAGACAGTAAGCAAAAATCCTTGGTGTCAAGTATGACTATTTGGCAAATGAAAGCAATTTATAAAACCAAGTAAACAGCTACTACCAAGTATTTAGATAGAAAAGTATTTAGATAGAAAAAGTATAGATTTCATGCACTTGAGTTTTCCTCAAAATTCTGAAAATTATATCTGAAATGAAATAATTATATTTGTGTGCCTGAACTACACATCTCTTTAGAGAATAGTAATCTAGCCCAAAGTTGATGGTATCATACTGTAAGAAGTTTGACTTTGTTGTATAAATAATACATTCTATTTTCCATTTCTACAATATTTTATGGTACAAAGACAATTATTTGTTAAAAGTAATAAATAGAAACTATCTAGGAAGATGGCAAAAGGGCTAAAACACAGGAATCTACCTTGAGAGACCAAGCTTTGCAGAGGAGACTGGCAGGTTAGTAGCTTTATGCCTGAGTGTGTTCACCCATCTGCGCAGCTCAAGTGGTACACGGTCACAGCCTTACTGGGCTAGCTTAAGGGAGCAGAGGATAGAGTCTAGGACTAGAAAGATCAGCCAGTAAGTTTGAGGAAGAGCTACAGTGGGCACGAACACCCAAATCTGCATATAAAATTCACCCAAAATTCTTTGCTCATCTATGCATGGCATAGAAAGGGCATCAGAGAAGATCCTATAAAATCATAGCAGTTAGAAACTGAAAGAACTAAGCAGAGATTTCCGTTGATATCTGTGGCAAGGAGACAGAGTTGGGAATTTGAGTCCAGCCACAATCTCTGTACTAAAACACTGTTCAGAGGAACATAATACAATCTAGAATCTCTATAACACAATTGTTCATAATATCCTGAATTCACTCAAAAACCTACTAAATAGGTGAAAAAAATGGAAAATGGTGGCACAGACTCATGAAAACAAAAACCAAAAGCACAAGAACAGTCCTCAGGAGCCAACCTAGAGATGACCCAGATGTTGCAATTAACCTTTAAAATAGGCATTATAAATATGTTCAAGCACTTAGAGGAAATGCACACACAGAGGCTGACACAGACGGAATCTTAAAGATATGAGAAATACAAAAAAATACCAATGGACATTATAGAGTTGGAAACTACAATATTGAAATAAGAAATTTGCTGGATAGACAACAGCAGATCATGGCAGAACAGGGCCATGAACTTGATGAGAGAACAATACAAATTAATCTGCGAAACAAAGGGAATAAAGACTGAAGAAACGTGAACAGAATTTTAGAGATCAGATGAGCCTTATCAAAGATTTCAGTACTAAAAGGAGAGAAAAGAAAACGAGGGCAGGAAAAAAATATTTTAAAACTTCTCATTTTCACAGAAAGTATCAGCTTATAGATCTGAGAATTCAAAATGAAACCCAAGCAAATACTTTTTAAAAACCCACACAGTTAGTTATTCTGTAGTCAAATCCTGCAATACAAAATTAAAATAAAAAAATTCTTGAAAATATTCCTGAGAGAAGCCAGAAAAAAACCCAAGACATACATAAGAAGACAACAAAATGATTTATCGCTGATTTCTCACCAAAAGTAATACAGGCCAGGAACAATGGAAACCTATAAAGAACAGGGGGATGAGAAGGGAACTGTTGGCCCCAAAGCATATATTCAGCTCAGCCATCCTTCAAAAATGAAGATAAAATAAATATTTTTTAGAGAAGTAAGACTGAATAACCCATAACTAGCAAAACAAAAATAAGTTCTTAAAATTGAAGGGAAATAATACTAGAAAGTAATACTTTCATGAAAAAGTCATGAATAGTTTGAAGAGAATGATAGGAAAAGAAAAACTGTGCAAACACCAATAGTAAGAAAGCTGAGATATCAGACAAAGCAAACTGCAAGATAAGGAGTCTTACCAGGGGTAGAAATATTTCATAATGTAAATAGCGTTGAGACATAATGATAATAAATGCATATATGTCTAATAACAGAGTCATAAAATACTGTCAGAACTAAAGGAAAGTAGAGACACATTCATAAACATAACTGGAGATTTTAACACCCCTTAGCTGATACTTGGTAAAACAACTAGACACAAAAACAGTGAGGATGGAGAAGATCTCAGTGACATTACCAGCCACCTTGAGCAAACTGAAGTTATAGAATATTACACCCAACATCTGCAAAACTTACATTCTCTGTAAATGCAAATCGAACTTTCATAAGATACACTCAGGTTGAGCATAAAAAAAACTAAAGAAATTTTTTAAATGTGAAATCATGTAAGATATTCTCTGATCACAACAAAATCAAATTACAAATCAATACAAAATTACATCAAGAGAAGATCCAAATATTTGAAAATAAAACTATTCACCACAAATAACCAGTCAAAAAGGAAATCAGAAAATACATTTAAAGAAAATATATTTAAAGAAACTATAGTGAAAATGAAAAGCATCAAAAAAATGGGGTGCTCCTAAAGCAGTGCAGAGAGGGAAATTTATAGCTGTCAATGGTTTTAATAGAAAGGATAAAAGGCTTAAAATCAATGAACACATTTTCTAACTTAAGGGTAAGCAAATTAAATCCAAAGAAAGTAATAATAAATTAAATAATATAATATATATTATATATATTTAATATATATAATATATATAAATAATAATAATAATAATTGAAAATCAGTGAAATTGGAAACAATAGAGATTAACAAAGTCAAAGTTGGTTCTTAGACATTTCTGCAAAGAGGCCATCCAAATGGCCAACAGACATATGAAAAAGTGCTCAGCATCACTAGGCATCAGGGAAATACAAATCAAAACTACAGTGAGATACCACCTCACACCAGTCAGAATGGCTAAAATTAACAAGTCAGGAAACAACAGATGTTGGCAAGGATGCGGAGAAAGGGAACCCTCCTACACTGTTGGTGGGAATGCAAGCTGGTACAGCCACTCTGGAAAACAGTATGGAGGTTCCTCAAAAAGTTGAAAATAGAGCTACCTTATGACCCAGCAATCGCACTACTGGGTATTTACCTAAAGATACAAATGTCGTGATCCGAAGGGGCACATGCACCTGAATGTTTATAGCAGCAATGTCTACAATAGCCAAACTATGGAAAGAACCTAGATGTCCATCAACAGATGACTAGATAAAGAAGATGTGGTATATATACATACAATGGAATACTATGCAGCCATCAAAAGAAACGAAATTTTGCCATTTGCAACTACGTGGATGGAACTAGAGGGTATTATGCTAAGTGAAATAAGTCAATCAGAGAAAGACAATTATCATATGAAGAATTTGAGGGCATGGTGTGGGGTCATGAGAGGTGGGGTAGGGAAATGAAACAAGATGGGATCAGGAAGGAGACAAACCATAAGAGACTCCTAAACTCACGAAATAAACTGAGGGTGGCCAGGAGGTAGGGGGGTAGGAATAGGGTGGCTGGGTATGGACATTGGGGAGGGTATGTGCTATGGTAAGGGCTGTGAAATGTGTAAGCCTCATGATTCACAAACATGTACCCTGGAGCAAATAATACATTATATGTTAATTAAAAAAAAGTTGGTTCTTAGAAAAGTTTAATAAAACTGGGCAATGCTTATCAAGATTTAAAAAGGAAAAAAGAAAACATAAACTTTTTATTAGAAATAAAAGATGGAGTGTTACGATAATCCCACTGTCATTAAAATGGTAAAGAACTATCACAACCTCACATTTACAAATTCAAAATCTTAGATGAAATGGACAAATTTCTTAATAGACATAAATCACCAAATTGATGAAACAGTAAATCTGAATACCAAAATATCTATCAAAAAATAAAATTTGGGCACCTGGGTGGCGCAGTTGGTTAAGCAACTGCCTTTGGCTAAGGTCATGATCCCGGAGTCCCAGGATCGAGTCCCACATTGGGCTCCCAGCTCCATGGGGAGTCCGCGTCTCACTCTGACCTTCTCCCTTCTCATGCTCTCTCTCACTCTCTTTCCTAATAAATAAATAAATAAATAAATAAATAAAATCTTTAAAAAAAATAAAATAAAATAAAATTTATTGTCAAATATCTCTTCACAAAGAAAATTTCAGGTTGATTTCACTAGTGAATTCTCTCAATTAAGGAAAAAAAAACCGATACCAAACTTTTGGTTTCATACCAAACAAACTTTAAGAAGATAAAAGAGGAAGAGACACTCCCCAACTCATATAATACCCAAGCCTGACAGTAACATTACAAGGAAAAAAAATATAGACAAATAGCCCTATAAATATGGATGTAGAAATCTTAACAAAACATTAACAAATCAAATACCACAATAAAATATTCTACCGTGATCAACCAGATTTTATCCCAGGAATGCTTAGTTTGACATATATACATATATGTATCATCTCCACTCCCCTCTCTCTCTTCTCTATTTCTCTCTTACATAGACACACACAAAGGAAAGGTGGGAGATAAGGATGGTGAGAAAGCAAATGTCACCATTTCAAGATCTAGTGACATTTGCAGGAAGGTAAGGCAGTAGGAAGAGAGGCATGGTATCAAGAAAGAGTGTACACAAAGTTAAAAAGGCTTGATCATAGTTGAATGTGGATGGAAACAGGCCTTTCCAGTCTTTGACTCTTCCAGTGAAGGGCCAAAGGTCATAGATATAGGAAAGCGAAGAGTTGAGCAAAAAAAATAAATGGAAAATCCCTCAGAAGGTGCGTTTAAAGAAGATTTAGAGCATAGTCAGGAAGATTTTTATAATGATATGTAACATCTAGATTATTGAAAATAGAAGTATCCAATATACCCCACAATAACCTAAGAGTTTTACATTATGGGCTATGTTATAATCAGTAAGGAGAATATAGTCTCCAGATCTCCCAGCAGGATGGAAACACTTCATGATCTAATGCTAAGAGATAAAGAAAAAGCATGATACCAACATTATGTTAAAATGATGAACACGTTAAAAAGAGGTATAGAAAACAGGCTGAAAGGGAGTAAGAACGATAAACATATTAGATGGTAGGATTATGGGTTGATATCTTATTTGATTAAATTTTATCATAATATGATGTTACTTTAAAAACTTTAGGAATACCATTTTTCCCCCTTAAATCAAGGGATTCCGAAATGCTAGCAAAGAGTACTTAAAATGAGGCACCAGTACCACTTTCAATAGTGTTCCTCAAAATTCACGTTTATCCAGAACCTCAGAATGTGATCTTATTTTAAAATAAAGTATTTGCAAATGGCATTAGTTAAGATGAGAACATACTGGAATAGATGGGCCCTGAATCCAATGACTGGTGTCTTTTGTAGAGAAAAGAGAGGGATACACTGAGACACAGGGAAGAAGAGAAGGCCACGTGACGATGGAGCAAAGGAAGGACAGGATGCAGCTACAAGCCAAGGAGAGCCAAAGATTGCTGCTAACCAACAGCAGCTGGGAGAAGCAAGGAAGGATTCTCCTCTAGAAGCTTCGGAGGGAACATGGTGCTATCCATTGGACTTCTAGCCTCCAGAACAGAGAGAATACATTTCTGTCATTTAAAGTCATTCAGTTTGTGGCAGTTTGTTAAAGCGGCTACAGTAAACTACCACAAAATCCACTTGACCAGATAATTTTATTAAATATAAAATGACTGTCCGGGTTTGAGAACATCTCCTTTTCTTCTCTTGAACGTTCCAAACAAATTAGGAAAGAGTACATCGAGGTCAGATAGATTTATATCAAATTGTCAGATTTACTGGCAAAGCTAAACTATAAAACCAGATTTGAACCTGTCATCTACTGTGCTCATACTTCCTGTTGGAACTGGAAAGGTTTATTTATTTACACGTAACACACAGGAGCTGCCCCCAGACCCCTCTGTACCATTTCCCAGGGACCAGATCCTTACACACATCACTACTGCAGAGGAGTGAGGAGAAAAAGAAAGAAGCTTAGCCAGGTACCATTCAGTTCCTTTCCCCTGGTTTGCTCAAGCAGATCATGGAGGGGCAATATTCTTCCCATACTTACTCCTTCTGAAATGTTAGGTAGAAATTCACTAACTGCAGTGCAATGTAAAACTGGGGGCCAAGCATTCTTCCCTAATTACAATACATAGTAAACTCTCTGATGAAATCCTTAAGGGTCATTTACTCCCATTCTGGCAGATCCCCAAAAATACAGGACATTGCCATGATCATTCAGTATACCTTTGTTGAGTGAATAAAACCAAATGAATAAAATGACAGTGGCTATATTGTCCTTAGCCATAAATGATATAATTCAAAGGCACGTGAATACGGGACGCCTGGGTGACTCAGTCGGTTAGGCGTCTGCCTTCAGCTCAGGTCATGATCCCAGGGTCCTGAGATCGAGTCCCACATTGGGTTCCTTACTCAGCAGGGAGCCTGCGTCTCTCTCTGCCTCTGCCTGCCACTCTGCCTGCTTGTGCATTCTGTCTCTCTCCCCGACAAATAAATAAAATCTTAAAAAAAAAAAAAAAGATAATGTGACTAAAACTATTAAAACTTATGGAAGATAGACAGTATTGCATAGATTCAAAAGGCAACAGTTTTTTCACATTTTACTTTCTCTGAAATTGGACGATGCATTTCATAATCACTGGTGTATTATAGGTTAATTGGCAGAGTTTTCTTCTTTCTTAGCTGTACATAAAATAGTGCCACATCTTTGCTATATCTTAGAGTTGGTGAAGTTTTAGACCCAATGGAATATTGTATATTAAAAAAAAAATCTTTCGATTACTTTCCTACCAACTGCTGAAGAAAACATATACAACATACACATAAACACACGTACACGCACGCACGCAAATATTCTCTTTTCCATAATCAACTGCAAAGACCTCAGTTCAAGAGCACAATCCAGCAGTTCAACAGTAGTGCTAACCTCAGGATCGAGGTTTTCGGAGAACGATTTTTTCTCAGCTTCTAGTTGTCTGTCACTTAGCTGTGGAAGGGGCGAAGGTGCAGGATGTGCCTCTAGTTCTTCGTGGAGGGCAGCTGTCTTATGTTCGCCTAGCCCATCTTTCTCCTCCCTGTGGCTGTGTTTTTTCAACATGCTCCGTGGCCGAGGTAAAGGCTTAAAGTGGTTGTTTGCTTCAGGGCTGCTGCTGTTTTCTGTTGAAAAATAAACCATTTCAAGGTGAGTGTACCAAACAATACCCATGACTTCAAGTACCACCGGTGTGCCGCCCCGTTTCCCTCCTGGGCCGACGCACTGTGGCTCCCTGCCCTGGAGAGTCCAGAAGCCCACAACCCTTCTCTACACAGAGCTCCCGGAAGCACAAATAAACAATAGTTCGCGATCAAATTTGCCTTTTTAAAAGTAGCTGCCGTCCTGGAAGGAACTAGCATACTTTAGTTCTGTGAAAAGTTAACTCTTCAATTTTATGAACTCTCCTCACATTCAAAAAAATAAAAAATAAAAAACAAAACATCGACTGTGCCCCAGCTTCTGCCTCTCTAACAGGAGGGGGGCTCACCCATGACCCTTTAGCCAGTGTCTGTGGCCAGGCCCCGTACGCATGACTCACATCCCCGGACTTGATAGTCAAGACAGTGACCATGGCCCTGTCCAAGGATTTTACAGGTTGGGAGGGGAGGTGGTTCTACACAAAAGAAATTCCGAGAGAAAGGTAAGTTCTATTACAAGCATGAAGATGATGTGGATACTAGGGGCAGAAGTGTTCGCTCTCCCCGGACGGAAGAACTACATTTATGAACTACTGTTTTTTGAGTCCATAAAACTTCTCTGCAGTTATTAAAATTTCTCAGTTACTATTTCTGTTACTTCCAGTTTCAAACAACAATCTAAGGATGGTATACTTCCAGCCCTCAAAACATAAGAAAGTTTTTACATAAACTTTTTGCCTAAAATTTACCTGTTAAGCATATTCATTTCTTCATTGTTCTACCAGTGTTTTCTTCTGACAAAACTTCAAAACTGAAATAATCAACACTTTCCTCCTCTTAATCTATACATGCCCTTATGAAAGCTGCTAGAAGATTGCATCATCATACCAAGCTGCACTGCTATAAACTTTTCCATTGCCAATTTTAGCTGTGTTCTAAACTCTGGCTAAACGTTCAAGCCATCCCAGATTCCTCCTTCTTGTTCCCCCTATATCCAATGCGTCAGGATATCCCACTGATTCTTCTTGCTACATCTCTCATTTATCTCACTTTCTGCATCCCCGTCCTCAGCTCCCCATCCGCTCCTTCCTAGATTACTGCCTCAGAGATATTTATAAAATGAAAATCAGATCGCATTGCTCCTCTCCACAAAATGCCTCAATGGCTCCTCAGCATCTAATCCTACGGAATAAAAGCTTAAGTGCTTGTGAACAAGATAAAAGGTCTTATGGTCTGCTCTCTGGCTGCTGGCGCGACCTCATCTACCCGCACACCCACTTTGTAATCGGCGTTCTGGAAATGCCGTGTGTAGGAGTGTGTCTATTTCAGATATTTCATACATCAATCTTGGCTCTGACACTTCCTGGCATTGTAACCTTACACGACCATATAACCTCCACAGGCTCAGTTTCCCCATTGGGAAAATGAGTTAAGAATTCCTAAGGCACCTGTGGGACCTGAGTGAGAAAATACAGTGCATAGCACAGTACCCGACTCATGATAAGTGCTCAGTGAACATTAATAACTGGTAAACTTTTCTTTTCTTTCTTTTTTTTGGGTTTTTTTTTTTTTTTTGGTTTGTTTATCACTCCTGTTTTCTTTGGGGTAGTCCCTCCTCTTCTTCATCTTTATAATTCTAGGAGGTTAGCAAACATCTCCCTACGTCAGTGAGAAGGGTGCGCCCACAGTGCATACCACCCTCCCAGCTTATCACAGGATCTTCATTTCCCCTCTCCACAGCAGGCGGTCAGGTCAGTATTTTTCTATTTACGGTTGGAGGATATGCCTTTAAGGTCATGAAGCTGGAAGGATATGATTGGGGGACTACTAGTGGCATTCCTTCCTACTGCCAAGTGAAGGGACGTCTGAGACAAAGAGACCAAATGACAAAAATATAGGACCAACAGATGGAGTAATTGGGCCAGTGACAGGGATGGGAGGAGATAGTGAGAAGGTCTGGCAATCAGGGAGGGAAGACAGAAGTAGAGAATCCAGATAATATAAAACTACTGTTTCCAAACTTTATCAGACCTAAAGAGAGGTCTTTTGACATCCATGCTCAATAAGGTGATAAATTCCTCTTTCCACTGAAGTTTGAGTAGAGTAATTTGCAACCAAGACTCCTGACTACGGGTACTGTTATTTGTCAGTTACAACTATTACTGTCATTTCCTCCAGGAAGCCTTCCCTTATGCCCTCAGGTAAACTTAAGTGCCACCTTTCCTATGTTCTTATTACATCTTTTATATACCTTCCCATTAAGCTGTAAAGTCTTTGCTACAGTCTGAATGTTTGTGTACCCCCAAATTCTTAGGTTGAAATCCCAACCACAAAAGTGATGATATTAGGCAGTAGGGAGGTGATCAGGTCACATGGGTGAACCTTCATGAAAGGGATTATTAAAGAGCCTCCAGAGAGCTCCCTTGCCCCTTCCATCACGCCCCTTCCACCACGTAAAGATACAATGAGAAGTCTCAGACCCATGAGAGGGCTCCCACCTGACCATGCTGGCACTGCGATCTCAGACTTCTAGCTTCTAGAACTGTGAGAAATAGGTTTCTCTTGTTTAAAACTGATCCAGTTTTTGGTACTTTGATATAGTGGCCCAAATGGACCAAGACAGTCTGGGGGTATTGATACTATGTCTTTTTTTTTTGGTACTATGTCTTTTTAATGTCATATTCTTAGTTATCATTACAGTGCTTGTAAAACACTAAAATAGACTGTATTTGTAATAAATATGTATGGAAAAATAAGATGATCTGCTTATGAACAAATGCTAAATAATAAAAGCATTGAGAAAACTGCTTTATGCCAGATTGTTCTAAACTCTTCAAATATATAAACTCATTTAATTGCCTCAAGCCTCTAATCCAGGTTCAACTATTATGCCCATCTTACAGACAAATAAAATGAGGAACAAAGAAGTTGTGTGCCCATGGTCATAAACTATAGTGTGTGGGATTAAAGCAAGAGCACCAGCACCGTGGCTCCAAAGTTCATGACTTTAGTCATTTTAATGTTAAAATAAAAGCAACATACCCTGTAAAAATTACTTTCTGCAATCACTCCCCACATGACAGTTGCTCAATAATGTGAAAGAGTCTAATTATTGGACTTTTAACAAAAGACAGCAAGAACAAAGGAAACTTTCAGGTTCCAATATTTTATAGAGCATTAATTGCTACTTGGCAATGTCTCACATTAAAAACATTAAGTTCCAAACTTCGTAAAAAAAAGAAAAAGTCTAAAAATTTAGAAAAGGATAAAGCTTAGCTTGTGAACCACACTCTTTCTTTCATGAATGAATCATTCATTTATGATTACATTAAAATACTTATTGAATTATATATGCCAGGCACTAACCACTAATCTTAATTTTTTTCTTCAGAGTCTAGGAATAATGACTTTAATATATTTTATACCAAAATTCCACTCCCAGAAGTACTGTCAAGTTTTCAGAAAGAAAAAAAAAATACAACTATGCATTTTCAAAATGCTTTCTTTTATAATTAAGTGTAAATGATTACCTGTTTTGGCAATTATTTTTATATAACATAAAGTAAATTGCAAATGGCTAATGACTTTAAAAATAAGTATTACCCATGTGTGTATAGTATTTAGAATCCTGGTGCCATCTTGTGGTTTAAAGACAGTATTTCTCTATTTGTTCTAATTTGTCAGTTTTTTTTTTAAGGTATTAAATAGGTAGATTATTGATGATTATCTACTTTTCAGTTCTAACTACATACTTCTACCTATATCAGACCAACTTTTAGCTTCTGTGTGCTTTTTTATTTACCTAATGAAAAGCCTTTCAGAGTCACGACAAATAAGATAAATACAATCCACAAAAATAGATTTCTAAATTCACTAGAACTAGGAAACACTGTCTGCTCTATCCTTCCTGAAGATTCCCCGTTCATATTTCTTTATTAATGGCTCCAAGAAGTTCTCTCACAAAGAAAACACGTTGAAATTTCTATAATGCTGTGTTTTTCCAATAATACCAAGAAACAAACTGTAGAATGTACTTTGGGAAATGGTGAACTGCTAGATTATTCACCAAGTTCCATTACGCTCCCTTTTTCACCATTTCTGATGCTATTCAGTACACTGGGAAGGTACATTCAGCAACTTAATTCTGTTTCATTATGACTTGTGCTTTTATTTTTGGTAGAACTGTATAGTTTCTGAGGTATACTTCAATAGATTCTTGAAACAATTCAGTAGAACAAGAAGAGCAGGCTTTATCCTCTTCCTCATGAGGACAATAAGGCCTACCTTATTTGCCAAGGTCACATATAATTAACATACAGTGGCTTTTCTCCTAATTGTCCCCACTCTGTTCATATGTGAAAGTCAATGGGATTGTGGGGGAAGTAGTGGTTCCCTAATATATGTCTGAAATAAAGTTCTGTCTGATGTTACCAGTGATATCTAATATGTGAAGTATGAAATATTTACCAGTAGAGTATTTAATGATGCTACAAAGGAAAGAGATTTTTATGAAGGTTAGTATCGACTAATATTTTTCTATAAAACAGAAAAAAAGGACTAGAATACACCAAACCCTTAAACTTCTATGCCCCAGTTTCTGTGTAGTGGCCCAAGGGACCTCTGAGAGGCTGATTTCTGCTTCACTCCATCTTTGCTCCCTTGTGCCTAGAGCTCAGTAGAATTGTGGAGAAACTACTGTACTCCTAATCACACCAGGAACTTCCCTTCAGAAAACTGAGTTTTAGTGGATATTCCCAGGGAATAGAGAAACTAAATGGAGATTCTGTTTTTGTAAGGCAACTTGGAGGCTTAAATAACCCCACCAACAAAACTCTCTCCCTTCGCATACTCAAATGTCAAAAAAAATTTTTGGCAAATGGTGGCATGGAAATGATTGTCTGAAAGACTAGTTCCTTCCTGCTTTAACTAATTTCTGGAGTGTAAGATGGATTAGAAAGGACTGCATTGCAGTCCCATCTCTAAAAACAAAACTGAAGCCCAAAGGCCTCAGAAGGCTGGACCTAGAGGCTTCGGGAGCCACAGCTATGGAAGGCAAAGTACTCCGGCCTTCTATCGGGCACCAGCATCCATACAAGACTAACATGCAACTGGACATCAGAATTATGAGTTTTCTATACGGTTCCATTATTTTGATTTATAACTCTAAATTAAAAAGTTATATCTATTTCTTAAATTTTACTAGCTACCATATAAAGATATTTTGTGATTATCTTAAAGTGAGTTTTCAAGGGGCACCTGGGTGGCCAGTGGGTTTGGCTCAGGTCATAATCTCAGGGTCCTGGGATTGGCTCCTTGCTCAGTGGGTAATCTGCTTCCCCCTCTGCCTCTGTCCTTCCCACCACTCGTGCTCTCTCTCATTCTCTTTCCCTCTCTCAAATAATTAAAATCTTCAAAAAAATTTAAAAATAAAAAATAATAAATAAAATAAGTCTTCAAGAAATGTAATTATAGTAACGTGAATTACCTGAAGATGTGCCTTTGACTGGAAGAATTCTGGGTTTAGGTTTCATTTTAATTTTGTCTTTTTCAATTTCCTGGTCTTTATTTTGGGATTCAGGAAAGGGAGTTCCAACCATGTCTCCACAACCATCAGGTGCCATTTCCTCATCATTTTTGGTGGAGAATACTGGCTCATCTTTCATTATGACACTGTTTGATTTCCTGGTTTTCAAAAAAGATAGTTTTGGAGAATTCTTTTCTTCATCATCTGATAATTGGAAAGCATTCATTTTTTTCTTATCTGAATTTTCATCTACTGAGGTGTCAGAAAAATCACCTAAGGAAACTGAAAAATGGAAGAGAACAAAACGTTTTCAATAGTCTCTTTTAAAGTTGTGAAGGTTATATTAATCGAAAAGATTACCTTAAAGACTTGAAATGAATTTACAACCATCAATGGATGCAAGTATCTGCAGCTCTAAAACATAGCTAACTTAGGCAGTTGTTATTGGTATTTTTGAAAAAAACCCTCCATTTCATTAATTTATTCGAACCATACTTACTGAGTGTGAATTGTGTGCCAAACCCTCCCGCTTGCTCTGAGAAGTCATTCAAAGGTTCCTCAATGTAACAATGACATAGGATATTTAAATTAGGTTGTGAACTGTAGAGCTTTTATTTGCAAACAACTTCATTATATGAATTCAGAAACACTGGTAAGTGGAAGAATTTTACTAGTTATTTGCTCATTACATTATTTTCCATAAAAATTTCGGTGCTACAATTTCAGCCATACCAGAGTATTAGATTTTACTGTGAGAAGAATATTAAAGAATGCCAACTTAACTATATAGCAATGCTTTAACTATTGTTCTGATTATTTTCCACGGAGAACATTAAAAGCTATTCACTGAGTATTAAAGTATAAAGTGCTAAATTTCAAGTTTAGAATTCTGTGTGCTTACAACTAAAACCTCAAATGTTATTATTTTTACATAATCGAAAGAGACCAAATTAAGTCATACCAGCACTGATATACTAGGTTCTTAAAACTGAAACCCCTGGGACACCTGGGTGCTCAGTGGGTTAAAGCTTCTGCCTTTGGCTCAGTTCATGATCTCCGGGTCCTGGGATCGAGCCCATCATGGGGCTCTCTGTTCAGCAGGGAGCCTGCTTCCCCCTCTCTCTCTGCCTGCCTCTCTGTCTACTTGTGATCTCTCTCACTCTGTCAAATAAATAAACAAAATCTTTTTTTTTTTAAAGATTTTTTTTAATTTATTTGACAGAGAGAGTGAGAGAGCACAAGCAGGGGGAGCAGCAGGAGAGGGAGAAGCAGCTCCCTACTGACCAGGGAGCCCGATGCGGAGCTTGATCTCAGGACCCTGGGATCATGACCTGAGTCAAAGGCAGATGCTTAACCATCTGAGCCACTCAGGCACCCCAATAAACAAAATCTTTAAAAAAAAAAAACCTTATTACAGCAAAAAAGATCTGATTTACAAAAAGCATTACAAAAGTGATTCTGACATGCACCAGAGTTTAGTTCTCTGGGCTCTAGTTTTCAATTTGCTGTAGAGTCTCATAGGGTTGACGCTCTTGTGTCAAACATGGTTTACAACAGACAGGTATTCTTTTACTTCAAAACTGCTATCGGTTAATTTATATTTTTAGTATACACCGTTAAGAAATAAACAAAATAAACAACCATGTAACTTCTTCTTGAAGCTCACGAGTGGCTTTCTACTCATTAAAAAGTTGGAAATTTAGAACCAGTGTATCTATAGGTACTATTTTCACATAAGTGTTTGTTTTTGAAGGGATGAGCTAAACATAACTGAGGAAGCAAAAAGAGGAAAAGTGATTCACTTTTCTGTATTCACACATACCAATCTCATCACTGTCAAAGTCATCTGAGTATTCAGAACTCCTTTGCCTGGCTGAGCGAGCTGTAATTGCTTTTATTAGCTCATCCTGAAATGAGATAGTGAAAATCAATTTCCACCCAAACATAGAGGTCTCATATCTAGGATTAATTCTGTAAACAAACAATGCTTGATTAAGATCTGCTTTCAAACTCAGGTTTCACTCATATAACAAATATTCAATGAAATCCTACTTTACGCCGTGTACCCAAGCCCTCAGACTCACTGTGTAAGATCACAGACAAGATCTTTCTCCTTATGGAGCTTATAGTTCCATGGAAGAGACAGGCAATAGCAAATAAATTAATTAGGACAGGAGAACAATAAATTTAGGACTCAATTTAGGCAAGATTTATTACAAATTGGCATTTTGGAAGAAACTGGCACTTTTTAAGATCTTTTGTTTTAGCACACTGCAGTAATAAATGTAATTAGTACTGCAAACTTAGAGGCTGAGTTCAAAACTGTAGTGACTAGATGGAGAAAACTGAAATGTTATTATAACAGAAAAAAATTATATGCAAATTTAAAGTTGCTAGGTAACTGAACTCTTAAAAGTTGATTTAAACTTTTAACTTAGTAAGAATCTAGTAGTAAAGCTAGTTAAGTAGTCTGAAAGCCACGTGAAGAGTTGGTAACACTGGAGCCCAAACAGGACCACATGCAAAATCTCCAAAGGAATGTAAGACACACTCTTGCGTTATACAGGGCCCTTTGTAGAATCATATCAAGTCCAACATTGCTAATGCAGTGCTGACCTTTAAAATCACTCAAAATAAAAATGCCTGCAATACTTTACCTGAAAAGTAGTCCTTTTGGTGACTTTTGGACTCTTTGTATAAGCCAAAGTCGTGCTAAAAACTTCATCAGACATAGTGTTTTTTGCTTTTCACTCTTCACCTTTAAAAAATAGCTAATAAATAATACGAATAACTCAAACTCTGAGGGTATCTGAAATATACAAAAAACAAATCAGACTTTTTTGCACATTTGAGAATTTCTATTACTAGTCTTTAGTGCTAAAAAAAAGTAAACAACAACAAAAAACAGTTAAGAAATCATCTCATGAACACTGCGCTACATATTCACTTAAATATGTAGTATCTAAAGAAATATAAAATTTTCACAAGCTTATTATCAAAAAAAGTCAAATTGAAGTTATCCTAAAAGAGTTTTGCAATTATTTTAAGGATGAGAAAATAAACGACTGCAAAGATTAATATGATAAAATATTGCCAATTAAAATACAACACCTTATTTTTCACTTCTCTTCCATTCAGAAAATAGAACACTGACCATGAAACAATCATACCTTACTTTAAACAGACTACCGAGGAGATCGCAGCATAAAAGATACAACTAGAAGGACAACCATAACAAGCAAGCAAGCAAGCAAGCAAGCAAGCAAAAGCTTGCATACAGCTCTAGTGAAAGACAAAGATCATAATGCTAAACGGCAATAGCGATATATATTTTTTTCCAGTCTCTCTTCCCTCTCACAACAGTGCTCATAGACTAGATAAAACAAAACGAAGCTTCCATGATAGGCAGTATTAAAATCACTGTACGAATGGGCCCGTGAACTTTTTCTTGTGCTCGGAGTGGAGGCCTGGGCCTCCGCCACCCAGCCGTCGTGGCCGTCCACAGCGGCGCGCCCGGGCCGCCCGGCCGGGTGGCGCCCGGGTCCCAGCCGGCTCCGCACTGCAGCGCGCCGCCTGCCCGCCCAGCTCCCAGCACTCGCCAGGCCGGACACCGAGCGCCGTCCACGTCCCGTTCCTCCGAGACCCTCCAACACCGGTGTTCTGTACCCACCCCAGCCGATCCTGCAGTGGGCTCCCACCAGCCTAAGAACTGAGCCCCTAGCCTCGGGCAGGAGCCTCTGGCCCTGACCTGGGCCTACCGGCTCTCGGGGACAGGCACTGGACTGAGCAAAGAGGAGGGACTAAAAGCGGAGATGGGAGACGGTTGCTAGGAAACCGCGTCTCCGGAAGGAAGTGACTTCCCTACCGCCGGGTTTCTCGGGTACCCAACACCGCTCTTCCGCCTAAGCGTTGCCCAGAAGAAGGAAATGACATCACCCCTTTGGGTCCCAGGAAAGGGGTACATAATCGTCGACAGCGCTACAGCTGTTGCCTACGAGACAGAGCCCTCCGGCTCCCACCCGGAACCAGGTAGCCTTGAGCTTTCTCGTGGAGTGAGAGTCCTTACCTCCACCTGCTGCTTGAGCCAGAGCACATTTATCGTTTTGCCAGAGTTAGGATATGTAGTTCTGCGAATCGGAATAGTGCATTGACAGAACAGCGTACAGACAGATAGGGCAGAATAGCTACATACTGACATTTGCAGGCTAAGGAGAGGAACTGCTCTTTTGAATCCTGGTACTCCTTCCCTATACCCGAGTGATGTCAGGCAAATTATGCTCCAGTTTCCTCTTCTGGAAAAATTAATAATAATAATAGCTACCTTAGAGAGTTGCTGTGAGTACTGAATGAAATAATGCAGGTGGGATACCTGCAAGAGTGCCTGGTATGGCATTCAGTCAATATTAAATAGACTTTTTACGCAACTCAGTCACAAAGGACCCGGAAATAAATCATCCCTTGTGAACACAGCTGAAAACTCATTCCAAGTATTTCTTTAAGTTTCCCCCTTTGTATAGGACGTGGATAATCTGGTTAAAATCAAACCAGTCAATAAACAAAATGGTCTAAGACTGGAGGACCATATGCTGCTGAAGTAACCCAAATCATGATCACTTAATTAGCATAGGGAATCCTTAAATAAACAAAAGACAAACACTTCTTTAAAGACTTCAAAAATAATATGGATTTCTACAATTTTTAATTTAAAAGATATTTAATCCTAGCTAAATTGTCCAAATGAGTATATTGACTAGTAATTGAAGTTGTACCTGATATTTTTCCTATATTTCTAAAATTTATTAATTTTCACTCATTCAACAATTATTTATAAACAAATCCCATTGAGATATACAGATTTAATAAATTAATGTATTGACAACTAAATGTGCACAACAAGAAACACGAAATTTGTTAAAAATTATGCTTTTGGCAACATTTACAATATTTACAATTCAACTTTTTCAAAATTGTGATTGGTTCATGTTCAATTTGTTTGGAAAACTAAGTTTGATCAACATTTGCTTATTTTGACATTTTCAAATATTTTTGAGTGAGTCATTGCATAAGCAAAGATTTCTCATTCCTACCAGTTACTGTTAACTTCCTAATTCATGTAAGTTATTTATAAACAAGTATGATTCCATCATGGTACCTGTGCCCACAGTGAGAGGACAGAATCCACATCATCCTTATATATGAAGTCCTAATTTGTTCATGTTGAATATTTATATCCATTCAAAAAACTCTGTTCATTTTTAATCCACCTGCCTAATATGTAGTTTTATGTATGATGTATGATTTAAGAAAATGTATGTATGATGAATGATTTAAGAAAATAAAATTCACACAAAATATTAATGAAAAAGCCTTTAAGATCCTGTCTTTTCCGTAGAACCCACTGGATTTTTATTTTCAACTTTGTACAAAATAATAAACAACACAAAGCTATGTGTTACAAAGCTGCAGTAAACAAAAGCAGTTAACCTGAACTCAACTTTATTTCTGCATAAAACCTAAAGCACAGTATTTTTCCACTGTTACCTTAAGCAGCAGAATATTATGTACTTTATCAATATTTCCAGGTATCTTCAGTATAATGTGTTAATAATGACATGATATAATACCCGAATTAATATTATGATTTTTATCTAACACATAGTTTGCAATAAATGTTAATTGTTGCATGAACTCATGCATAAACAAATAGCATTTTTTTTAAAGATTTTATTTATTTATTTATTAGGAAAGAGAGAGAGAGTGAGAGAGAGCATGAGAAGGGAGAAGGTCAGAGTGAGAAGCGGACTCCCCAAGGAGCTGGGAGCCCGATGTGGGACTCGATCCCCCGGGACTCCGGGATCATGACCTGAGCCGAAGGCAGTCGCTCAACCAACTGCGCCACCCAGGGGCCCAACAAATAGCATTTTTAACTGAAAAATAATTTTTGAAACATTCCAAAAGGTCACATATACTCAATTAAAAAAATAAAAACACTACACCACACAAAATTTCAGTAGCTTATGTAACATTTTCTCTTTATTTTCTTTTTCTTTTTTCAAGTATATATTTGATCTCAGACATATTTGCTTAACAATTATTTTTTTGAATTTACACCCTTTTCATTCCTGAACCTTGCCTTCATTCATTCATTCATTCATTCAGTATACCCGTATCAATAACATTCTAGGTCAGATTTGGGGAGTTCAAATGTAAACCAGAGTGGGTCGCTGCCTAGAGATCCTATAGACCAGAGACAGCTGGAAGGTTGGGTAAACACACAGGGATTATATATTATGCTAATTTCTCTATAGAAGTACAAAGAGAGAAGGTCACAAGAGAGAGCAAAGAATTCTTCCTGGAGGCATTACAAATTTTTCACAGGGACACAAAGTGTGAGTTGATTAATGAATTTAGAAAATAGGAGAGATCAGAAGTATATTTTTAGCAGAGGAAATGGTCCGTGAATGTGAAGTCTATCTCATTGTAGATGTAAGAATTTGAATAAAGTGATAGTGTGTTGCCTTTCGGGTCACAAGGGGAATGAGAAAATCTATTTCCAATCATGCAACTAAGCAATGACTCTTCTTCAAAAGTTCCCTGCCCTCCCCTCAGCAGGCAAATTATTTGTTGTCCTGTGATTGGCAGTGCAAGTTAGAGAGACACAAAAGATCTTGTACTCACAGCCAGTCCTGGGTGATAAATAAAGCATTTTGAGAACTGCACTACAAAAAGCAAATCTTCATTGATGTCAAATGATAAGGACAATATACACTAAATGCCCGTGTCAGAAGAGAATGAGAGTAAGAACCAAGATGCAAGTGCATTTCTCAATACTGGTGCCAACTTTGGGGGTGAGAACTTCTAAAAAGGAAGTACTGGAATCTTGAGGAAGCCAGCGATAACCAACTACACTGATTAAAAATGTTTATCAGCTATAGTAGACTAAATACCAGCTTGTCTAATGTACCATCTTGAGACTCAGGTAGGTTTGAAAAAATATTATTCAGCTTGATAATCAGGTAGTTATTTTCATCTGTGAAATGTCAGACAAGACCGGTTTGTTATATTGACTTTATGATGTTACTGAAGTTTTAAGAAATCTTCAATTTAAATAATGTTTTCATATATACAATGACATTAATCTTACTTAGGAAACTGAACTAGTGTATTCTTTCTTTCCCAATCTATTTGGGATCTATTCCACCCTGTGGAAATTTTTTTAGTTTTACATGTCATTTCTTCCAAGTGTAGCTCCCTCTTTCATCTACCTTTTTGGAATTGCTTAGCACCTTCCTGCTTTGTGTACCTTCCCTTTAAGACAACTTTGGTTTGGGGATAGAAAAAGACAAACTGTTACTGTTTTTGCACAAGAATTTTATGAGCTTTCGTGGAATTAAGACACAACGTTGAGGAAAGCCCAGGCATTGCTCAGTCGGAGTTTCCTGGTAAAAGAGCACCCTTTTCAGGATTTTCAAAGGAGAGGCCAGAATCCAGCTGTACTTAATGTGAATAAAACAAATTTTCAACTCTATGGAGAAAATCTAATTTTGCTTTAGCATCTCACTCCTGTGAGAATATAACTTTTCCTTTTTTTTTCTAACCTGGGAAGTCTTTTCCAGGTTAAAAGAAATCCATGGCATGCATTAGTAACCTACTTCCAAAAGATGGCAGCAAAGGATTTAGCACCCGGGAATATAACAGGAACATGATCATTAATATTTTGGGGATGTTTTATTATGCTTAGAGTGATTAAAAATTACACTGAAAAATAAGCTACTTTTAAAATAATTTTAGAAAGCTTTTTGAATGATCAATCTTTTCCTTATTAGAATGTTAGGAATTTAATGTGACAAGAAAATATTTTTTAAATAAATATTTTTTAAAAACTTGCATAACTGCTCATACCTCAAGCAATTCTCTACACTCCTGAAATCAGCCTTGGTCATTGTTCATTGTTAATAGTTAGCTTTCTTTTCCATACTATTTTTCCTATTCACATAAAAATGTCCAGGTTTCACATATTTTTCTATAACGTGGTCTTTTCACTTGAATATCCTTGCACATTAATTAAAATTTGAATTGTGCATTACTTCATGGTTATACAATTATGGATATTCTAAAATTATTATTGATGGCTCTTCAGATTGTTTCCAGTTTTGGGGAGCAGCCTTGAATAAACCTTCTGGCATATTTATTTATTTTGAATAAAATCCTAGAGTTGGAATCATTGGGTCAAAGTATATGTACATTGTACATTAGCTGGCTTTATATTTATTTCCAAAATGCCTTACAGAAAGGTTTTTACAACATATGTGTGAGAACATAATACTGTTCACCTAAATTTATTCATGACTTAAGTACCTTATTGCTCCCTTAAAGATGCAATTTTGTTTGCTAAACTTGTCTTCTCATTTTATTCTGTATAACTCCAGGGTTAATTGTCTCTTTTTAAAAAATGTCATATATTGACACCAAATAAAAAACTACATATCAAGTAAAAACATGAATATAAAATATATTCTTCAGTTTTTAAAGGGAAACATTAACAGTTAAAGGAAAAAGGAATTATTTTAAATTCTAACAGGAAAATATTCTTCCGAGGGTAAAAATAAAACATTTCAAATTTCTTTAATTCGATAACTATTATCCCTAGCATTAGGAAGGCACTATTTAATATAGTGCTCTTAAGGAGATCCATTAGGTCACAGAACTCAAAATAACATAAATTAAAGTTCTTAATGTTTAAAACAGGCAATGATGAATGCTAAAGCATTACTAAGTAGTTTATGTAACTTCAAAGACACTACATTTACCCAATAAAAGATTCAATTTTAGGCATTTTATATACATATACTGTAGCCAAACTTAGAATAAACATTCATAAAAACTTTCTATTATGCAAGTTTCTTAACCTTAAAATAAACTTTTGTGATTCCTTAGTAAATATGTAAGGTGATGCTTTTACTCCTTGACTTGGATCCAGATGTCAACCTTTCATTTTAAACAGCATGTCTATACAACCTGTAGCCAACTGATTATTTTCTATTATTTTCTATTATGGAGAAAAAAAAAGAAGAATGTATTCTATAAAAATCTGATGGCAGATTTCTTTTTTTCCTTCATTACATATTACAGCATCTCTTTTCCAGCTATAATTAAAGCCCACAAAATTTTCACTTTAAAACAGCCAATACTATGTCTGTTAGATAAGATAAATTTTCTGTATTAGCTGCCAGTGAATCTGGTTTTGGTTTTTGTTTTTACTCTTTTTTATTATGTTGGTTTTATTTTACATTTTGGAGTGTTATGTGTCAGGGATTGGTAAAGTGATGTCTAAAAAGTTACAGATATTACAGACTTTGTTTTTCTTCTCCTTCTTTCCTTTTCTTCTGTTTTTTTTGAGAGGGCTAATATTGCAAAACCTAAATCTTTTGGAAGTTTGGATTCACCTTTTTAAAAAGGAAATCTTACTATTCTACATGGAGTGAGACAATGAAGTACTGAGACATGATTTTGCATCTGGTTTATGAATATCAGTTTCAAAATTTATATTTGAGTATGTTTTAGATTCTTTTCTTTTAGACAAAGCAATTTAAGAACATTGTATCTCACTTAGAGAGTTCTACTGGCTAAATGAAACTGTGTCACCTTGTAAGAATAAATTAGGATTCTAGGATGCCATTGAAAAAAATAACATAATTCTTGGTATATAAATGCCTTTGACAATATTAAGGGAAAATACCTGTTGGAATACTCCTAATGAAATAGAAGGATGGAATATTCCTATGTCATTCCATGATGGATTCCAATATTCCATTCCATAGATGGAATATACCAACATCCAACATCTTGCATAACTGTTCATACCCCAAGCTATTCTCTACGCTCCTGAACTCAGCCATAGTCATTGTTCATTGTTAATAGTTAGCATTCTTTTCCACACTATTTTTCTAAAAATACTATTTATTTCTAAAAATACATACTATTTTCCATACTATTTTTCTAAAAATTTCATTGTTAGACAGTTTTTTTAATTATCACAATTTTATTCTTTATACTTAAAAAAATGTGCTACCCTACTTTATATATATTGATTCTAGTTCTATGCTGCAGAATTTCAGAGAATAAATCTAATCCTCTTTCACATGACAAAACTTCCATTTTGGAAAGATTTAGCATATTCCCTTCCCCTATTTACCATTTCCTTTATCGCTATTTTCTGTTGTTTCAAAAACCCATTGTTATCCTGGTTGTTCTTTTCTGTACAATATAACTTGATTTTGTGCTTCAAGAGTTGCGTCTACAGATAAGCAGAATAACCTAGATGTGGTTTAACCTATGCAAAGGAATGATTCCTTTTAAGGTCTGAAAACTGCTAATAGTCTGAGTTTATGTCAACATCTTTCTAGAAGATGGGTTCCATGTTGGTTCATGTTGTGGACCATTCAACCAAACGCTGTGATTTTTTAGGTACCTTATGATTCAAAAGAGACTTTGAATCAGAATATAGGATGTGATATTTAATGTGTTAAAATATCATTGTCTGGTTTGGGGCATCTCTTTTCAATCTTTCACTCTTTCAATCTTTCACTCTATGGAAAACTTCTTGACTTGAGAAGCGCATTGAGTTGAGCATATAATTTTTCACTTTAGTATTATCTTTAAATTTAATAAGGATATGTACATGGCAAGGATACTTACTAAAAATATCATTAGAACATTTAATTTATCCACATTCAGGATGTCTTTCTAACCAGAGTTAATGCCAAGTTCATTTTGCTATTTCCCCTTTGGCAGTGGTCTAGAGAAATGGAATCTCCTTCTTTTTCCTTCCTAAGGCAGCAACAGCAACATCAGGGCTCTCTTACATTTTGTTCTCTTGTCCTTCAGTAGCACTTGGAAATTGTAGTTATAATATTGCTTTATGTGATAGGCTGTTATAGGCTCAGTAGTTACATAATATGATTGAAACATAAAACATTGTATAGAAAATCATAAATGTCCAAGAAATGTTTAATTGAATGAAACTTAGTGGAAAATACTCTATGTATTTACTTTAATCTGTAATTTGTCGTTTCTCTCTGCTGCGATTTAGTGAGACTTGCTTTTCCTTTCTAAAAATTACTCAACACTATCTACTAAGAAGTTGCTACGACTGAGGTCAAAGAAGTGCTGCCTATGTTCTCCTCTAGGGTTTTGATAGTTTTCTGTTTCACATTTAGTCATTTTGAATTTATTCTGTTTATGTTGCAAGAAAGTTGTCCAGTTTCATTCTTCTGCTTGTTGCTCTCCAATTTTCCCAAGACCACTTGAAGAAACTGTCTTTTTTCCCATTGGATAGCTTTCCTGCTTTGTCTCTTGGGGCAGGGGAAACAAAAGCAAAAATTATTGGGATCTCATTAAGATAAAAAGCTTCTGCACAGTGAAGGAAACAATCAAAGAAACTAAAAGGCAGCATTTAGAATGGGAAAAGATCCTTGCAAATGATATATCACATAAAGGGCTAGTATCTAAAATCTATAATAACTTATCAAACTCAACACCCAAAAAACAATCCAGTTAAAAAATGGGCAGAAGGTACGAATAGACGTTTTTCCAAAGAAGACATCCAGATAGCCAACAGACACATGAAAAGATGCTCAACATCACTCATCACCAGAGAAATACAAATCAAAACTACAATGACATACCACCTCACACCAGCAGAATGGCTAAAATTAACGACACAGGAAACGACAACTGTTGGCAAAGACACGGAGAAAGGGGAATCCTCTTACAATATTGGTGGGAATGCAAACTGGTACAGCCACTCTAGAAAACACTACAGAGGTTCCTCAAAAAGTTAAAAATAGAACTGTCCTAAGATACAGCAATTTCCTACTAGGTAATTACCCAAAGGAAACAAAAATACTGGTTGGAAGGCATATGTGAACCCCAATGTTTATAGAAGCATTATCAACAATAGTCAAATTATAGAAAGAGCCCAAACGTCCTTTGGCTGATGAGCTGATGAATGGATAAAGAAGAAGCGGTATAGGGGCACCTGGGTGGCTCAGTTATTAAGCGGCTGCCTTTGGCTCAGGTCATGATCCCAGGGTTCTGGGATCGAGCCCCATGTAGGGCTTCCTGCTCAGCAGGAAGCCTGCTTCACCCTCTCCCACTCCCCCTGCTTGTGTTCCCTCTCTCCCTGTGTATCTATCTGTCAAATAAATAAATAAAATCTTTAAAAAAAAAAAGAAGAAGCGGTATATATGTGTATATATACATATATACATAAGAATGAAATCTTTCCAATCACCCTGACATAGATGGAGCTAGAGAGTATTATGTCAAGCTAAATAAGTCAGAGTAAGACAAATACCATATGATTTCATTTATGTGGAATTTAAGAAACAAAATAGATGGAGGAGGGGGGCAAGATGGCAGAGGAGTAGGGGAGCCTATTTCAACCAGTCCCCTGAACTGAGCTGGATATCTACCAGAGCCCTCTGAACACCCATGAAATGAGTCTGAGATGTAAGATTATACAGTTCTGGATCTCTATGGGGCAGAGGATCATCAGTCAAGAGGTACAAAGGATAGAGTTGGGATTGTGCAGAAAGTTATCAGAGCATAAATAGGAGGGAGCCACCAGAAGGGAGCCTTTGGAAAGCAATACCTCAATGAGAAAGTGCCCTATGCTTGGGGACCAGCGAGAGCTTGGAGACCGATGGCTGTGAGAAGGGAAGTGACTGATAATAGCACTCAAACAGAACAAAGCAAGATGTCAGAAATAAACTTCAGAGTAGCAATTATGAAGACAATAGTCAGGCTGGAGAAAACTATTAATGGCAATGTAGATTCATCAAGGGTAGAAGTGAGCAGATTTGGCAGAACTTAAAAATGTCATCAATGAGATACAATCCAATCTAGATACTCTAACAGGGTAATGAGGCAGAAGAATGAATTAATGATCTTGAAGACAAACTGATATAAAAGAAGGAATAGGAGGATGCCCGGAACAAACAGCTTAAAATCCATAAAAACAGAATTAGAGAAACAAATGACACCAGGAAACATTCCAGTGTCAGAATTATTGGTATCCTTGAGGGGGTGGAGAGAAAGGGAGGACTTGAAGATATATTTTACCAAATCATAGCTGAGAACTTCCCCAGACACACTGGTCCAAAACCTATGAGATATGGCAAAGGCAGTCCTAAGGGGGAAATACATAGCCATCCAAGCCTCACTCAAAAAAATAGAAAAATCTTGAATACACAAACTATCTTTACACCTTAAAGATCTGGAGAATCTAAACCTAACCCACACATGAGAAGGGAGATAATTAAGATTAGAGCAGAGATCAATGAATTAGAAACCAGAAATACTGTAGAATGCATTGACAAAACTAGAAGTTGGTTCTTTGAAAGAATTAAAAAGATCAATATACTACTTGCCAGACTTATCCAAAAGAAAAGAGAAAGGACCCAAATTAATAAAATTATGAATGAAAGGGGAGAGATCATGACTAACACCAAGGAAATAAATACAATTATCAGAAATTATTATCACAGCTATATGACAATAAATTAAACAACCTTGAAGAAATGGATGCATTCCTGGAACCTATAAATTACCAAGACTGAAACAAGAAGAAATTGGAACCCGAATAACCAGACCCATAACCAGTAACGAGATTGAAGCAGTGATCAAAAACCTCCCAAAAAACAAGAGTCCAGGGACTGATGGATTCCCTGGGGAATTCTACCAAACATTCAAAGAAGATATAATACCTATTCTCCTGAAGTTGTTTCAAAAAATAGAAACAGAAGGAAAACTTCCTAACTCTTTCTTTAAGGCCAGCTTTACCTTGATCCCCAAACCAGGCAAAGACTCCATTGTAAAGGAGAATTTCAGATCAATATCTCTGATGAATACAGATGCCAAAATTCTCAACAAGATCCTAGCTAATAGGATCCAACAAGTTAAAAGGATTATCCATCACAACCAGGTGGGATTTATCCTTGGGATGCAAGGGTGGTTCAATATTTACAAATCAATCAATGTGAAAGAATATATAAATAAGAGAAGAGACAAGAACCACATGGTCCTCTCAATTGATGCATAAAAAGCATTTCACAAAACACAACATCCTTTCCTGATTAAAACTCGTCAGAGTACAGGGATACAAGGAACATTCCTCAACTTCATAAAATCCATCTATGAAAAACCCAAAGTGAATATCATTCTCAATGGGGAAAAGCTGAGAGCCTTCCCACTGAGATCATGAACATAACAATGATGCCCACTCTGACCACTATTGTTCAACATAGTATTAAAAGTTCAAGCAACAGCAATCAGAAAACAAAAAGAAATAAAAGGTATTCAAATTTGCAAAGAAGAAGTCAAACTCTCTCTCTTCTCAAATGACATGATACTCTGTGGAAAACTCAAAATCCCCATCCCCAAATTACTAGAACTTATACATCAATTCAGTTAATGTGGCAGGATATAAAATCAATGCACAGAAATCAGTGCTTTCTTATACACTAACAATGAAACTGTGGAAAGAGAAATTAGAGAATCAAGTCCATTTACAATAACATGAAAACCCATAAGATATCTTAGAATTAAACTAACCAAAGAGGTAAAGGATCTATACTCTAGGAACTACAAAACTCTGATGAAAGAAATTGAAGAAGACTCAAAAAGAAAAACATTCCATGCTCATGGTTGAAAGAATAAACATTGTTAAAATGCCTATGCTCAAAACCACATTGAGATACCATCTTACACTAGTTAGAATGGCAAAAATCAACAAGGCAAGAAACAACAAATGTTGGAGAAGTTGTGGAGAAAGGGGAACCCTCTTACACTGTTGGTGGGAATGCAAGTTGGTGCAACCACTTTGGAAGGCAGTGTGGAGCTTCCTCAAAAAATTAAAAATAGAGCTACCCTATGACCCAGCAATTGCACTGTGGGTATTTACCCCAAAGATACAGATGTAGTGAAAAGAAGGACCATATGCACCCCAATGTTTATAGCAGCAATGGTCACAATAGCCAAAATGTGGAAAAAGCCAAAATGCCCTTCAACAGATGAATGGATAAAGAAGTGGTCCATATACACAATGGAATATTACTCAGCCATCAGAAAGGATGGATACCTAACTTTCACATCAACTTGGATGGGACTGGAGGAGATTACACTAAGTGGAATAAGGCAAACAGAGAAAGTCAGTTATCATATGGTTTCACTTATTTGTGGAACATAAGGAATAGCATGGAGGACATTAGGAGAAGGAAGGGAAAAGGAAGGGGGAGAAATGGAGTGGAAGATGAACCATGAGAGACTATGGACTCTGGGAATCAAACTGAGGCTTTTGGAGGGGGTGGGGGTGGGAATGGGGATGGAAGGGTTTTAGAGGGGAGGGCGAGGGGCATGGGTGAGCCTGGTAATGGGTCTTGAGGGCATGGATTGCATGGAGCACTGGGTGTTGTACACAAACAATGGATTGTGGAACACTACATCAAAAACTAATGATGTAGGGGCGCCTGGGTGGCTCAGTGGATTAAAGCCTCTGCCTCAGGTCATAATCCCAGGGTCTTGGGATCAAGTCCCCGCATTGGGCTCTCTGCTTCAGCGGTCAGCCTGCTTCCCCCTCTCTCTCTGCCTTGCCTCTCTGCCTACTTGTGATCTCTCTCTGTCAAATAAATTAATTAATTAATTAAAAAAAAAACAAAAAAAACTAATGATGTATTGTATGGTGACTAACATAACACAATAAAAAATAAAAAATAAATAAATAAAATTGACAGGAAAAAATAAAAACAAAACAGATGAAAACAAGGGGAATAAAGAAGGAGAAAGGCAAACTATAAAACAGATTTTTAACTATAAAGAACAAATTGAGGATTACTGGAGGGGAAATGGGTAGAGGAGATGAGTTAAATGTGTGATGGGGATTAAGGAGGGTGCTTGTTGTTATGAGCACTGGGTGTTGTATGTAAGTGATGAATCACTAAGTTCTATATTTGAAGCTAATATTATACCATATATTAACTAACTTGAATTTAAATAAAAACTTGAAGAAAAAATTTCTCAACACTATTAAATATATTTTAAATTAATATAATTTAATTATACATAATTAAATTATAGATAATTTAAGATAATTTGAGGGGTCAGAATTGCACTGCAAAAAATTACTATTACCAGACATGTCAGTTATTGAACTATTAAAAGAGATAGTAATAGTTTTACTTTAGCAAATAAAGAATTTAAGCATAGAGTCAGAATGAAAACAGAAATAGTCCTAGTAGTTCTAAGATTAGTTAGGGGACATTGATAAAACAGGCTGAGTAAATTTCAAAAATGTAAGAATTTCTTTTTTTTTTTTTTTGAGTGTTACAAATAAATTATTCCTAATTCTAGGATAAACTACATTTCTATTACAGGAAACACCAATACATTCTTCCATTTATTTTATTTTTTAACTTTAGACATTTGGTTATTGATGAAACTATTTATTTCTGTGTGATTTTATAGTTTGACTTTTGCTGCATATTCACATAAACACATACACAGACTTTTATAGCTTTTGAGTAGGATTCAAACTATCATTGAATAAAAAATCTTTTGCCACTTTGGGCATTGCTTTTGGAGTTAGATTTTTGGAGTTAGATTTTGCCCTATTCTATCACACCACTATCACCATAGTTATCCCAAAAAACCTCAACTATATTTCCTGTATCCATGTCAATATAAGGCTACATATTGAAAAAGGGCAATACAGGAGAACTTCATTTTTTTTTTTTTTTTACCACTCTCAGTGTGAATAGAGTTGGGGGGCATGCAAGGAGGACCACGGAGTGGTTGCAGCTGCTGCTCTCTGGAAATTCACAGAAAACTGGTAGAACCAATAAAGTAGTGAGATCACACACAGGAAACAATAAACAGGACTGGATAATCTCCTCGCCTGTTCAACAAATCAGTTGGAAATTAGATGTGTCTGTCCATTTCTAAAATGGAGGTGATAGGAATATATGTAGAGTGGAAGACTATGAAAACCAGGGACTGCTACCCAAAAGATGGAGAGAATGAAACACGGGGTAGGGGAGGTAGCAGAAAGTGCTTTCAACTACATCAGTGACTGTGTGCAAGGAGGGGCAGCATTTCCCAAACTGTGAATGTGACCCACTAATGACTCATCACATTAATTTGATTATAATCAAGATTAAAAAGAAATTCCTGGCATAAACTAGATTAGAATAGTACAAAAATACACAGACATTACTAACCGGGAAAGTGCGTGCTATTTCAGAAAGCCTGTATTCCCACATATAGAATGAGTACGTTATATATGGAAAATATATAACAAATATTTATAATATATTATGTAATACACAAATATGTATAAAATAGAAATTTAATACACATATTGTAAATACACATATGTTGAGGTGATAGAATAAAATATGTTTTTTTCAGTAGGTGGGGCAAAAATTTTGATAGCCACTGAAATGTTGAATGTAGTCTGCTCTTTTAGGTAAGAGAATGGGAGGAGAAAGATAAGAATCTCCTAGTTCTTGTACAACCTGAAAACCAATTTCCCTAAAACCGTAATACTTAATTTATCCACCATTACGGGAAGACAATTCCAATTTATGTGTTGGCTTTACTATTGGAAATGGACGAAGCACTCTAAATAACTAACCTTGCAGGAATCGATACAATTAATAGCATCAAAAATGTGAGTAAAAGTTAGAGAAATACAGAACTCCATGACTGCACACCTGCTTCCAAGCCCTCCCTCCCACTTAATTCAGGCAAACCTATGTTTTATTATTACACATAACGCTATGTTTTGGAAGCATCTTTTAAATAGAAATGCCATTTCTTCCAATCCTCCCACATACCATCATCCAAAACTCTTTCCCACATTTATATCCTACACAAAAGCTTTCATAATTAACCAAAAACAATGCGACAATTTCTCCCTGAGTATCCACCTTTATTCCTCACTGTCCAGATCTTAAAATAGAGAGATTCCATCATTTACTCTCTATTATATGTGGGCATTTATAGAAAGAGTGAAATAATATAACTTCTATGGATGCAGAGTTAGGGATATTGTGTGTTCTGTGTGTAGATATGATATAGATCTTACATAATTGTATGTCTTTCTAGTTAAATGTTACTTCAGATAAGGATTGCATTTATTTCAATATTTGTATTTTTTAGTGGAGAGGGATGAAATTTGCTTAATAGTCTTTCCCAAGGGCAGTGCAATGAACATAAGAAAGATTAGTTACTTTTAGATTCTGTTAATGATAGAAATGGTGCTAATTTTGTCCTAAAGAACAGATTGTTTCTTGAATCAGCTACCATAACTTCTTTCAGTAATCTTACTCCATATCTTTATCAGCATAGGGTATTTTATGAGTTTTCTTACTACGCTCCCCAAATAGTGCCAATTTAGACTACCTTGTAATATATTAAAGGTGCGTGCAAATATGATATTCAAAAACAGTACAGAGGACACTGTTTCAACAATTGCATGCATGTGTGTTACAATAAATCTGTGAACTCACCCCTGCTTATTTTCTTGTATCCTGGATTTTTCTTACCGGTTTATGGGTGGAATATTCCTTTTTCAGTGGGCCAAGAGATTTTACTAGATTAAATTGGGCATTTATGATTCAGAGATGGCATTAACTGTGGACGTTCCCTTTAAGTTTAGAATATTCTTATCATTGGACATGTATAAATAGCAGGCAAATAGAGAAAAATAAATTTTTGAAAAAATGAACCAAAATATGTTTTAGAAAGAAAAAGATCAGAAACAAGGTAATAGGCAAGATTGGAAATCAACTCAGTGGAGGCAAGAATGTTGATTAATTTACAGGAATAATACTGTACAGACCACACTCACACTTGTGGCTCTGCTCACCAACTCTTTGTTGTAAATCAATAGGCATCCAAATCAGAAATTTTTTCAATGTCTGTTGAAACTAGATAAAAACTTATCAAATTTTATTCATTTGTATGAGCAGCTCTTAGATTTACATACCATTTTGTGTTCTTACGCATTAATTTCTTCTATTTGCTTATTAAATTTAAATCTTCTGTATTCTTTGTTTTTTCTTTCTATAAGATTTTTAGAATTGTGTTTCATGTTTCCATTTTTCTTTACATCTTCAATTTCGGTGTAAATGTTGAAAGTAGATGTTGCAAGTTGGCACTGTGTTCATGTGTCTTGCACAGTGGCATTTTGTCTGTTTTAATTTGTCAATTAAATTTGAGCAATAGGATCAGAACTCTGTGTTAAAATCTTGGTTCTTTCACTTAATAGCTTTGTGACTTTGGTAAATTACTCAACCTTTCTGCAGTGTCCTCTGCAAAACAGAAAAAAATGGGAATACCTTTCTCTGATTGCTGTTGAGAAGATTAATAAAGATAACATGGAAGACATTTATCGTAATGCTAGAGTCAATGATGGAACTGTATGTGTTTATATGTGATATCTTTTGGTTTTATATTACATTTTCTATCATTTATTATATGTTATATAATACATACCATATGTTCCAGATAAACTCCTCCTATCTCTATTGTATAGATACAACCCAACTGCCCCTTAATTAATCAAAATCAATTACTCTCTTCTGGCAAAAGAAACCCAAAATGCCCAGGTCACAGTCTTAACTTCTACATGGGACCATTGTTTTATCTCCCGGGGGAAGCATTAATCTTTGGGGAGGTAAGACCTTTGCAACAGACAGAACCCACCATTTCAGGGATGAGAAACACAGTCTTTAGGTAATTCATTAGGAATAACAGTAAGACAAGTCTTTCCTATTTCCTCCCTTGTTCCTAAAACTGTGTACCTTTGGGAGAGCTAGCCATAATATCTGTACCAATTTAATGCAAGTACTGCATCATATGGGAGAGTACCCTATTCTGACCAGTACAGTAACTGAGATCCATTCAACACTAACACGAGGCCAATTGCTTTCGAGTAAGGGGAAACATGATATAACCAGTGATCCCATGAGGTCAACATAGTACATCATTTCTTTCTTCTGTAAAAAGTTTCCCTCAGTCAAATTTAATGCTCTGATGGATACCATGATGGCAAATATGCCATTCAAAAGAAATTTGGGCAGTGTTTCTGGCAGAGCAAACTAAACAGAGAAGACAAAGCCATATGCAGAATAAGTATGTATATTTTAGTAATCACAAATCTCAACCTGCTCCATGAAGAGTACAGTCCAGTAGAATCAAACTGTATAAAAGTGGTCGATCAGTTCCATCTGCATAAGATGCCCTAGCAGGGGCGTGGTGCTGGTGTCTGCTGTAGGAAGGTTAAACATTCAACATTAACAGAGGCCAAATCAGTCTTGGTGAAGATAAATTTGATTTGTTGAATTTATGTGTAACCTCCACCCTTGTTGAGCATTCCGCTTTGAATAAACACTGGGGTAGCTGAAGAAAGGCTAACATTCACAGAGCATTAGCTAATCTTACCCACCTGATTACTAATATAGTCTTATATATAGCACTCAGTTAGAACAACAATCTACTAAAAATTGGGACCCATTCCAAGGGGTCTATCCACAAACCTTCTTGTCATCAATTCTGTAATATTTTATTTCCAAGAAATCATCAGACAGATTAGTAGCTCGTTGTAGAGGAACTACCACCCCTCCTTTATTATACCAAGAGTGAATAAACAGATCTACTGCCCACAGTGCTGCCCACTGGAGGATTTCTCACCCTCATTCTCCTTCAGGGGCTGTCATGCTGCACCAGTCCACTACTGGCTGATATCAACAGATTGCTTTTTTTCCTACCCCCCACCCCTCAGTAGCTGGTCCTAGGGAATTCCCAAAGTGGTCTTTGTTTAGGTTGAGGAAGGGGTGAAATGCAGTTGGAGTAGATGCCACCAAAATGTGAAGCACCTACTCCCGTAACTTCACATTTGCCTTCAGGACCATTACTTGGCCTCTAGCTTTCTCAGATCCTACTCCCTCCCAAGTACTATCATTTCTGGCCTGCAAAGAACCTTGTCAAAGCTCTTCAAAGTTACTGGAGCTCCCCTCACTGGTATATGTCAGTGCTGCAGAAGAGTGTCCTGGATTCTTCAGGGCATGTATTAAGGGTTGATTGAGTAAGCTACACATAATAAAGCTACTCCAACATTTCCATCTCCTTATTCTTTAGATTCCTTCTTTGAATTTTACAAAGGAAATTCTGAAATCTCAAGTTCATTAACTACATAACACCATTGAATTCAGATTTCCATCAGACAACCAATATTAAAACTACTTCTAGTGCTTGAGCTAACATACTAAATAAAGACCCTCTGATAACTATGGCATTAAAAAATTCCATCTGACAGAGTGTTAGGCTAGTTCCTCCCCAGTTTAACACCTATAGAATGCAATCCCACAAAGATTCTCCTGGTTTGTGCTGAAATACGTTGAAAAATATTGTGATTATTTTGGTCTTCGCGCAATCTTTTCCTTTTTCTTTTCCATACTTTTTCTTGTTCATATTCAGCATATAGAAGTCTAACTCTAGTTACAGATCTAGAGCTATTAAGAAGTGTGGAGTACAGGGATGTCTGGGTGGCTCAGTTAGTTAGGTGTCTGCCTTTGGTTCAGGTCATAATCCCAGGGTCCTGGGTTCAAGTCCTGTGTTGGGCTCTTTGCTCAATGGGGAAATTGCTTCTCCTTTGGCCTGCCACTCTCCTTCCCTGTGCTCTCTCTCTCTCTCTGACAAATAAATAAATAAAATCTTTTAAAAAAAAGACAGTTTAAAAAAAAGAGAAGTGTGAAGAACACATTATGAGGCATAAGAAAAATGCCTCATATAAAGGCAATGAAGGATTTCCAATAAAAGAAATCTAATGGGCTGGGACTAAGAAAGTCAAGCTCTTTCTCTCCAAAGTCACAGTGGAATTTAAATGATAAAGGTCACCAGATTATTCTGAATCTAGCCAAATTTCTCAAGTCCAGTTCTTTAGGACCCACACTTTCTCAACCATGCCTTGACTTTCATAAAGAAGACCTGCTCAGACTATGAATTCAAGTAGCACTATAATTTAATTTGTGCTGTAATTATATGCAGAAGCATAAAATTTAGATTTGCTTTAATAAACCATAGCCTTGGAGCTATAAGGGAGAAGATAGTCTTGGTAGTCATGGAAGCCCTCTGAGAGGCCCCAAACTACTTCTGGTAGCAAATATTCCATGAGCCAGGGCTCACTAAGAAGAGCAGAAAACATTCCAAGTATTGAAAGCCAGAAGGGATATCATACAGAGAATTAGGGGCTAAAAAAAAAAAAAAAAAAACCTATAGAAAAACCTTTGGGTAGGAAGAGGAGAAGAGCTACTACAAATGTTAAGGAAGTCATGTGGTGTGAGAAACATGAGGAACCGACTGTTAATGTTGTGTGCTGCCCGCAGCATGGTAATGGCTAGTTCACCGGAGGCTCCTGACAACATGTCAGGCCGGCAAGGTTCTCTCCCACATACTGTCTACTACTTCCAATAATTTGCTCCAAAGGAATTACTTCAACCATGAAATGTCTCTGCTTGACTCTCTTTAATGGGGTAATCAAGACCATTGTATGCCTCCGTAAACAAACACATAATTTATTTTGATTGATGAAATAAACAAGAAAACTAAAAATAAAAAAGAATTCAAGAATACAAAACCAAATACAATATAAACATTTTGTATAGTGGTCTGTTTTTACTTTTAGTTCCTTAGCTGTTACTCTTAAAATGCTCTTCTAAACATTTAATCTTATAGTCGATGTCTTATTCATTTTAGGAATGCAATCTAAAAAACAAAATGAGGACTGTGGGAAAAAAAATTACCTCGATATTATTTACATTGCTAAAGTAAACGAGTGATTTTAAGATTAAAATACTTTTATTCTGATGGTTCAAATAGGGAGATGATTTTTTCCCCACTTTCTGGTTCCTAAGAGGAAGAATTTTCCATATTAAAGTATTGTGACCCCTTACCAATGCTTTATTCCTCTCCACAGATGTGAAATAAATTACTTTATGAAAGCCATTGATCCATATTCTTCATGTGATTGGAGCTAACCATTTTAAATTCTGAAAGTAAAAAGAGCCCCATTTAAAACACTGTGAGGCAGTAATCCTGAATAAAAGTGTTATTCCATGGTCCCATACAAGCTGGATGAGGCGGTGAAGGATCTGGGCTGGAGAAGGGGGCAGGGAGGCACTCCACTTAATTCTCACATTTCAGCTATAGCCTCACTTGTGGCTTCATCAATAATAAGGCAGATATGGCTTCCTCCAACATCTATCTCACAGGTGGCTTTGAAATCAGATTTGGAAGAGGAGTGTGCAAACTGAGGCCAACAACACAAGGACAAAGTGCCCAACTTAAAACAATGGGAGAATGTAATGTACGAGATGGTGACTATAGTTAATAATACTGTATTTTATATTTGAAAGTTGCTAAGAGAGACTCAAATGGGCCAAGAACTTGATGAGACACATTTTCAAAGAAGATATAGTCAAGTGGCCAATAAATACATGAAAGATTCTCAACATCATTAACCATTAGGAAAATAGCTACATTTTCCCATTCCCAAATGTAAAATTTCCCATTCTACATTTCCCCAAACCACAAGATACAACTTTACACTATTAGGATGGCTATAATTTTAAAAACAATTTAAAAAAATATTTTTAATTTGAATTTTAAACTTAAAAATTAATTTTTTTAAAATAAAAAAATTAAATCTAAAAAAAATTTTAAAAATGGAAAAAAGTAAATGTTAACGAGAGTATGGAAAAATTGCATTGCAAGTCAGAATGCAAAAGGGTGCAGTTACTGTGGGAAACATTTTAGCAGTTCCTCAGAAAGTTAAACATAGAATTACAATATTACCGAGTAATCCCACTCCTTGGTGTACACCGAAAAGAACTAGAAATAGGTATTTAATAAAAAAAAAAAAACCTTATACATACATTTCAGAGGAACATTATTCACAATAGCTCGAAAGTGGGAAAGACCTAAAAATCCAACAACTGGTGACTAGATAAACAAATATGGGATATACATATAATGGAAGGTCACTCAGCCATATAAAGAAATGCTAATACATGCTATAATATGGGCGAAGCTCAAAAACACGACCGGAAGTGGAAGGAAACATATAAAGGAGCATGAATTGTATGATTTCATCCATGTGAAACGTCAAGAGTATATAGATCTCTAGAGATAAAGAGCAGATTAATAGTTGCCAGGGACTGGGGAAAGAAGGGAATGGGGAGCAAAGGGTAAAGTGTGTACGAGGCTTCTTCCAGCCCTGATGAAGATGCTTTGATATTGTATGGAGTTGATGGTTGCAGAGTATTGCGAACAGACTAAATGCCAATGAAGTGTACATTTTATTTTATATTACATGAAGAAAAAACCCTAAAAGTGGTTCCATTAAATGTGAACCTTGAGAATCAGACCAAGTAAACTTTGTGAAACAAAATAACACACAGAGGCTTTGTGCCATGGGGATGTACAGCGTTATACCTTAGACTTTAGCTAGTTGGAAGATGTGGGACTTACAAAAGGCCCATCCCAGCCTTAAGCAAATATGCATGAGCTTCCTGAGCCTTAATAAGCATGCAATTGAGGCAAAGATTCTGTTATAAGAAAATGTTAATCTCCGCACTCCAGCCTGTTTAGCGTCCGGAAGTTCCTATGTGAAGGCGTTTCCTTGTGCATTTGACCAGGGATTCTCAAATTTCATGTGCTTGCAAATCCCTTCAGCAGATGGTTAAAATGGAGATTCTGATCCAGAAGGTGTGGGGTGGATTCTGAGCTTCTGAATTTCTAATAGACTCCTAGCTGACGTAGACATTGTGGGGGCACAGATTTCATTTCTTGAGTGGGATTTACCAACGTATTTGGACCTGCCATTTTTAGAGGCCAGCACCAAATAGGGACTGGAGTGCAAGGTGAATGGATCCTCCCCACTCTGGCTCCCTTTGCACAACTTTGTCCTTATACACTCCCTCTTTCTTATTTAACTATTATGAATTCTCATTAAAAATAAAAATGTCAGGGTGGTATTATTTTCAATAATCTTAGGAAGTGAAATGATAAAATCATGGGAGAGCAGTGCCTACCTGCACTTTTTATTCTTGACTTGCCATGGATCTTTCTTTCTTTCCTTCCCATCTGTCCTTTTGACCACCTATCACCTTGCCTTTATTCTCTTTCTGTCTAGCCCACTCTCTGACCAACTCCATTTGTGTCCCTATTGTATACTTTTTTATAATAAAGGAACTAAGAAAGAATAGACCAAAGGTTAGAGAAAGACACTTGTACTGTCAAGGATCAATTGACTAATAGACACAGAGATAGAACCCCAATTCCCAAATGTACATTTCTTTTTTAAAAAGTACACTTTTATTAAACTTGTGCAGATATATTTTAACAAGACATTCTATTTATATAGAATCACCTATTTTAAAAATATAACAATTAGTTCACTGCCCCTCTTTCATTTCTATTAGAATGACTTATTGTCCCTGGTATGTTTTGCTAATCTGGAGGATAGAGCTAGTGTAGAACAGGAAAGATGAGAGAAAAAGGACAAAGCTTCATGGCTTTTGCTGCCCTATTATCTATGTAACTGAGAAATGACCCCAATTCTTCACCCTTCCCTATATTCATGCCCTTGCTATATGATTTCTTTATTCCTCTCATTAAAGGCAGAGTTTATTTACTTGCTTCTTGATTTTGGATCAGCCATATGACTTGTTTTGACCATTGGGGCTGTTAACAAATGTGACACCATGTAATGGTTAATTTAGGTTGACAAAATGTAAGCAAGTTTTAAAATCTACTGTCAGTAGTGTACATATTAAAATTATTAGTATAACTTTGGTAAGCTTAAAAATTACCAAGAGGCTAATATCATTTCCTGTTTCTGATATTTATTTCAATGAAGACCATTACATTATACTCTAAAGTAGAACATCTTTAAGGGTTTTGGGCAAAATGTTACCAAAATATTATCTATAACATATTGTTCCTGAACTTTAGAAAATGAGTGTAATTTATTTAGGATAATGCCTTTTTCTCAGATGTTGTTATGATAATGTTCTAATTCTGTCAAGTGCATAATTATAACTACTTAGATTCTATTGGATACATTGGATAGATATTTTAATAATTTCATGATATCAATATTTATAAAAACTTAGAAATTTTATCTCTGAAATTAATAAAAATTGTTCGATATCAACTTAAAAATGTGAGAGAAACATAAATTATAAATATTCATTTAGGAGATTATGAGCAAAATGTTTAAAGACCATTAACTTAATCCAACTTGGTTCATATGACTGCTAGCTTACTGTAATATGACTCAGAATCCACCAATAGTTAAATGCAGGTTAGGATCAACTACTTTCCTTTAATCTTGTCATGAAGTTCCAAAGAAATCAAGTCTTACAGATTCTGTTCAACATTCTTCCACAAATAGACATTTATCAGCAAGCAAGAAAAAAGCAATTGTTTAATTTTTTTCTGTAAGCTCAGTGAATTCCCAGCTATGAATAGCAATATATATAATTGCATATATATTACATATATATATTCAATTTATTTAGACAAAAAAAATTTGCCCATTTCTTCCACCCCCGACTCCTTACCCCCCTACCTCTGACAACCACTAACATGTTCTCTATATTTATGAGCTTGGTTATTTATTTATTTATCTATCTATCTATCTATTTATTTAGATTCCACCTTAAGAGATATATAGTATTTGTCTTTCTTTGATTTATTTCACTTTTCATAATGCCCTTGAAGTCTATCCATGTTGTTGCAAATGGCAAGGTTTCATCCTTTTTTATGGCTGAATAATATTCTATCATATATATACATATATGCATACACATATACATAGACACTTAGGTTGTTTCCTTTTGTTTGTATCTCTATTGGATTTCCTATCTTTATTTGCTGACTTAAACTTGTTAATAAATAATCTATGTTGATTAGGCTCTTCGTATTTCAACAGACGCTCAGGTTCTGTTAAGAGAAAAGTACATATGAAACAAAGAAGGCAAGCATCCCTAGAGCACAGCCTCTTGGGAATCAAGAAACAGAGACTTCTTACTTCATTGAAATCTATTTTTACAACGAGAAAACTCTTTTTAGGTCCAAATAGCTCTGGAGATAGAATAACTGCTTATCTCTTAACAAAATGTTTTGATAGTGCTCCAGCCAGATTTCCTTGTTTTATTTGTCACCTTCCCTTCCTTTGAAGTATTTTCTACCTCCAATAGCCAGAACATGCAACTGTTTTCTCAGGTGACCATTTTGGGTAACTGGATCCTTCTCTGTTCATGTGCTAAAAGCCCAAATTCCCTAGGAATACACATTGTCTCAAGTTAGCCCTTAACTAGTGACTGACTGGCCTGCGCTTAGGAGAGCCTTACCTCCCTTGCCTACCATCAGATGATTGAGGTTCGATCTACACTCCCGAGTTCCCCTGCAAGAGCAGGTGAAACAGGGGAACCAATTCGTCCCCATTTGCCAACGCTTTCCATTTCAGCACGGACAACCCTGTGTCTGGGAAATGCCCTTGGTCTTAAGCAGGCCTACTTAGGACTTGGGCTGGCTTCACATTCTTCCGGAACATCTTTTCCTCTGTCCAGCTTCCCACACCTCTCACTAGTTTCTACTCTGAGTAATTCCTTAACAAAGGACTTGCACACAAAGCTGTCTTGGAGTCTGTTTCTGGGGAAAGTGACCTAAGACACTGTCTTAACTCAAATGCCTTATGTTATTATGACTCAGCTGGTTTTCTGGCCTTTTGGCTCTCTTTCTTGCTGTTACTAATGTGTACCTCCAAGGCCCAATTTTTCATTTCCATGAAGACAACCAGGACCTGACTGGTCCAGTTAGTCAGCATGATCGTATTGGGAAGAATTTAGATACCGAAAGACTTGTAGCATATTTAGCAGATGTTCTTTGTCATACAATAGTTTCTACTAAAAACAATACCCCAAATGCCTATATTTTATTATTTTTTCATTAAATGCTAAATATTTTATGAATTTAGGAATCTTTTACAAAGCTATGCAAGGGAAAATTTTTAGGTAAAAGTAATCATAATAGATATAGGTCAAAAGGCAAGGCAAAAAGTAGTGGCATAGGAAGCACACAATAAGAAGAATATAGAAGTGGCCATATATTCTAATAATTGCATTTCATTCATTTATGTATGTATGTATATGTGTGTGTATATATATATGTATGTATACGCTGTAACTTCATTTTATTTTTTTATTTTTTATTTTTTTAAAGATTTTATTTATTTATTTGACAGAGAGAGAGAGAGATCACAAGTAGGCAGAGAGGCAGGCAGAGAGAGGGGGAAGCAGGCTCCCTGCAGAGCAGAGAGCCCGATGCGGGGCTCGATCCGAGAACCCTGAGATCATGACCTGAGCCGAAGGCAGAGGCTTTAACCCACTGAGCCCCCCAGGCACCCCTGTAACTTCACTTTAGACAAGTGGTTCCTCATAGTACAGCTTAGGAACACATAAGCATTAAATATTTTATCTATTTGCATGCTCTTAGACAAATCTACTTAAGACATTTAAAGTTTCAATGTGAGATTTTGCAGCTATGAAGCTTCATTTTTTTTCAAGCTCTGCAATTTACTTGACCTTGTTTATATAAGGAACACCAAATTAGCTGGTTATACTTAGAATCATTCAAGTATTTCCACCTTGCATTCTCGTGTTTGACTCCTACACATATAATTTAATTTCTTTTCCATTACTTTCTCTGGCCTCTATAAAAATTAAAAATGACATACGTATTTTTAGATGTTTTCTAGTGATGCCTCTCAGAAAATTTACCTAATTCAGAAGATTTTACCTCTTATAACCCATTTCTTTTTTCTGGACAATGATGAGATTCTGAAGATTGAAACGTCTCTGAGGATTTTGTATCTATTCCAAAGCTGCATGCTTATAAGAGCAACTCTTACAGCATCTATTGTTTTAATACCAGATTATACCCAGACTTTTAGTGTAAGTATTGGGAGTAACTTTAAGAGATTTTTTTTTAGCACCCCCTCCCTTTTTTTCGACGTTAATGTGACTCCTGGATGTTCTTCTCTAGTGAGCTCTTCATATTGTCAGGAAAATCCCATTTACTTTACTTCATAAATTGCTTAGACATTTACTCTTCTCTATAAAAATCTTGGTAATTTTCAGCCTGAAACAACATAGTTTCTGCTTTTTGAAGCATACCTTGGTCAACAGAAAATCTAAAGTTGGGTACAGCTGCTTTCAGTCTGTCTCTTCCCTTTTAGCCCATCTTTTTTTTTTACCTTCAAGTTTTTAAAGTAACTAGTACATAATATAAAAATACAATAGTACTGAAAAGCTTGCAATAAAATGAATGGGTTCCCTCGTTCCCCCAGCCCACCATACCTGGCCCTCTGTCCCTCTAAAGCCAACGATGTTTAACTGAGGCTTTAATGATTCCCATAAAAAAAAAAAAATCATCTTTAAAAAATCTAATTCAACTACTATCTCTTGACTTATAATTTTAAAACATCTATTTGCATACTTCCTGGTGAAACAGATAAAATTTAATCTCACTCACACCCTGCCACCAATATAGAGTTGTGTCACTTTTGGATTCTTCAAATCCTTTAAATTAAAAAAAAGAGAGAGAGACAAATAGACATCTCTCTGTCTCTTTTCCATTGTCTTTTTCTTTGTAGAAACACACATAGTGTATTACTGAAAGCCAAAAGGGAAGATAGAAAAATAGTCTGTTTACCCAAATGGTAACAAAGGTGCCAGTGAGATTTAGGTCATTAATGCTAATGCTTACAATAATGTAATCTTTATCAGCATATTGTTACAAGTAGCACTTGATACTTAAGTCTTACTTCCTATCTTGATATTTTTGAGTAAGAGGAATTATAAGAAGAACAAAAACAACAACAGCTACCACTACATACTGCAACAAAATGCCAGACACTTTCTATGTTCCTTCTATGTATTTTTAAATCCTCACCTATGTATTTAAATCCTTTAAATACCCCACCACATCCTGAGGTAAGTGTTACTGTGCCCATTTTACAGATGAGGGATCAAAAGGCAGAGAGGAAGGTATCTTGGTTAATAAGGGAGAAACTGAATTATTATTTTTTTTTTTTTACCCTGCAGTGGAAGTCGTGCCATATCACTTTTTTGCACTCATTGGTTATTAGTCATTAGCCTGTCAAGATCCAAGGACAAGATTCCAGAAGATATGGTGTTTCTATGGCAATCTTTGGAAAATACGTTACTCAAAGTCACTGGACTAGTAAGTGGCATTTGGACTCCAGAATCTTATTAAGTCTTCTATATTGTCTCTTTACTCCTAATAATACATGTAGCGAGAACAGGTTTGGACTTTTTGGGGTGTCATATGTTCTATTTCTCAAAACATACTGTTGAGATTCCCTCTTGTACCAATCATTATATTAGCTTTAAGCATTGTCAACTGCAAACCTACATTCTATCCTCCTGCTTTAGTAAGTAATTCTTTATTTTTTTAAAAGATTTTATTTATTTGTTTGACAGAGAGACAGAGAGAGATCACAAGCAGGCAGAGAGGCAGGCAGAGAGAGAGGAGGAAGCAGGCTCCCTACGAGCAGAGAGCCCGATGCGGGGCTCGATTCCAGGATCCTGAGATCAGGGCCTGAGCCAAAGGCAGAGACTTTAACCCACTGAGCCACCCAGGTGCCCCTTAGTAAGTAATTCTTAACTCCTTTCTTACAAATCTAAACTGATTTCGTCATATTCCATCTTTTGAACAGGTTCATTCTTTCTTAGATTCTTTGTCTTTTTCTTACTTGATTTATTCCCTTTTTTTCCTAAAGTATAACCTTCAAGAGTTTCTTGTTTTTAAAAAAAATTATTTTATTGCGGTAAAAACACTTAACCTTCAGACCCGCCCGCTAACAGATTTTTAAGTGTACAATGCGGCATCATTAACTGCAGGCACAATGTCATACTGCGCATCTCAGTTTATTCATCTTGCATAAGTGAAACTTTACTCTGGTTGAGGAGCCATTCCTCATTCCTGACCCCTACTCCAGCCCTTGGCAACCCCCATTCTACTCTCTTGTTCTATGAGTTTGACTATTTTAGACACCTCTTAGAGTAGAATCCTATGATATTTGTCCTTCTGCAAATGGTTTATTTCACTTAACATAATGTCCTCAAGGTTCATTGAGGTTACAGCATATTGAAAGATTTCCTTCTTTTAAAGGCTGGGTAACATTCCACTTTTGTTTGTATATACCACATTTTCTTTATTCATTCATCCATTAATGGATACTTCAGTTGTTCCACATCATGGCTGTTGTAAATAATGCTGCAATTAACATGGGAGTACTAATATCTCTTCTAGATCCAGACTTAAAATTGCTTAGGTAAATATACAGTAGGTTGCTGAGCCTTATGGTAGTTTTTTTTTGTTTTTAACTTTTTTTTCTTTTTAAAGATTTTATTTATTTATTTGACAGAGACAGATCACAAGTAGGCAGAGAGGCAGGCAGAGAGAGACGAAGAAGCAGACTCCCCGCTGGGCAGAGAGCCCGATGCGGGGCTCGATCCCAGGACCCTGAGATCATGACCTGAGCCAAAGGCAGAGGCTTTATCCCACTGAGCCACCCAGGCGCCCCTGTTTGTTTGTCTTTTTTTAAGTAATCTCTGTGTCCAATGAGGAGCTTGAATTCAGGAAAGACACCAAGATCAAGAGTTACGTGCTCTACTGAGCCAGCCAGGTGCCCCTTACTGTAGTTTTATTGTTTATATTTTGAGAACCCTCTATACTGTTTTCCATTGCAGCTGCACATTTTTCATTACCAGTAAGAGTCTCAAGGGTTCCAATTTCTTCACATTCTCACCAACAACTTGTGTGTGTGTGTATATTTATAACGGCCACACTAGTCGGTTTGAGGAGATATCTTATGGTTTTGATTTGCATTTCCCAACAGATT
>CM052800.1:147908201-147925015 GCA_028533885.1 Nasua narica | reverse complement strand
CCCCTTATATCAATATGGCCCACCAGAGTGCTATGTTTGTAACAATTGACTAACCTAGACTTATGAATCACAATCACACAGAGCCCGTAATTTACATTAGGGTTCACTCTTGGTGTTATTCATTCTATGGATGCGAACAACTGTATAATGACATGTATTCATCATTACAGTATTATTCAGAGAATTTTCGCTGCCCTAAAAATCCTCTGTGCCATGCCTCTTCATCCTCTTCTCCCTAAACCCTGGCAACCAGTGATCTTTTTACTGTCTCCATAGATTTTATTCTGCCTTTTCCACAGTGCCATGTAGTTGGAACCGTATAATATGCAGTCTTACCAGATAGGCTTCTTTCACTTAGTAATATGCATTTAGGGTTTCTGTGTATCTTTTCATGACTTGATATTTCTTTTACTTTTAGTGCAGAATAATATCCCATTGGCTGCAAGTGCCATAATTTATTTATCCATTTACTCACTGAAGGACATCTTGGATGTTTCCAGGTTTGGGGAATTATGAATAAAACTGTTATATCTATGGATTGGCCTCATATAGGATAAGACCTTCACCAATCAATGTAACCAAAGCTTCTGTGAGCCACTTAAACCTTTGTGGTAGTACAACCTTCCAGTCTTTGTTCTTAGTGGACCCTAGGTCTCTGCAGCATGCTAACTCCGAATAGCATTCTAAGATAGGTAACATAAAATCTCGTCTCTTAATCAACTCCTGGAAAAGTTGGAACATTTGATATGTGTGCCAATTCTTTCCTTTCCCAGGGAGAAGCTGGGAAATCATTTTTTTTATGCCTACTCATTCTGCATTAAGCCAGGGGGACAGACTATAGTGAGGGCCCACACACTAGTTTAAACTGGTGCCTTTGTTCTCTGTAGATCCCAAGGGTCTGAAGTATGCCAGGCCCTGCTAGTGCTCCTAGACAGGTGAGAGAAAAGCCATCCCTTCAAGTAATACCTGGAAAAGTTGAAAGTTAGATGAGCAGTCCAACTCTTTCCCTCTTTAGGGAGAAGCTTTGAGCTGGAAGTTTCCTCCTAGTCATATGGTACAGTGCCAAAGAGGGGATTATGGTAAAAGGATGTCTCTCATTTTCCTTCCAGTTTTGATATGGCTATTTTTGCACCTGCCCCTGGTACAGCAGCCTTTCAACTAGTTTCTGGATTTCTCACAAATAAAACTGATCCATGTATTGCTATTAAATTGGTACATCCATAGGAGGAAGAATAGTCCAGGGCTCCTGTTCGGCCATCTTGCTGATGTCATCACCAAGAACTTCTTAAGATTCGGTAAATGGTATAAATTTTTCTCATCCTTGTACTTGTATGTAAAAGATTCTCACAATTCAATTAAATAAATCTACATTACGATTTTTTTTTTTTTTTTTTTTTTTAGAGACAGAGAGAGAGAGAGCAGGGGCCAGGGAGCAGAGGGAGAAAGAGAACCTTAAACAGGCTCCACGCCCATCTAAGAGCCCAATGTGAGGTTCAATCTCATGACCCTGAAATCATGACCTAAGCTGAAATCAAGAATCAGACACTTAACTGAGTGACTCAGCTGCCCCTACATCATGATTTTTAAATAAGAAACTATATATACTTTGCATTTGAAGGAATGATACTTATGTCTTCTGTTATCTGATTTTGTTGTTGAGAAATGTAACTTCTCTTTTTGGTTTTTTATTTCTGAAAGATTTTAGAAATGATTATTTTATTCCTGGTATTCTGAAATTTACAATGGTGTGCGTTAAAGTGTATATAATTTCATTCTTTGGTCTTGAAATTTGGCCTGCTCTCAATCAAGATACATGTCTTTCCGTTTTGGAAAGCTATGTCGCTATGCTTTTGATAATTTCTTCTTTTCATCTTCCATTCTTTCTTTGTAACACCTTCCTTATTTAGAAACTGGGCATTGTGGATTGATCTTTCAGCTCTTCCCTGACCACTGTCCCCACTGCCCTTTGCTCTTAGCCTTCCATTAGGTGCTTTTTTATTTCACTTTTAAAAGATAATCTAAAATCTCTCTGCCAGCCAAACTTTATGTTTATTTCTGCTTACTTCTACTGCCTTTGTTTTTTGACTGTTTTATCATGTCAGATCACTGTGAAAAGGTTAATTATGTGATTTTTTTTTTAATTTGTTCCTGGGTCTACTGCTGTTTTCTCTATTTTTGGCATTGAAAAAATTTTTTTTTCAGACTTGAGGATTCTTCAAATGTTTATAATTAGTGGTCTTTTCCTTTCAGAAGTGAATCTCTAGAAAGCTAATTGGAAACTCTGTGGGCCTAAGTGCAGTTTTCTGACTGCTAGAGGTCATCTGCTATGTTTTAGACAGGTTGCCAGCTATTTAACTTGGTAAACCAACAGCTGACAGTAAAATGCTGCAATAATTTACCTGGAAGGATAGCTGCCAATCTTGTATTTGTTTGTGTGTGTATGTACACGCATGTCTGTGTGTGTGTGCATGCAGTAAGTATTTATCATGGAAACATTTAGAATATCAGGAATGGTCTACTATTTTTTATGCTTACAATATGTATTTATCTCAAATTAATGTATATTTATTATTAATTATTTTTAGGAGAAAAAATTAATATAACTATAATTTTTGCAATGAAATTTTACTTAAAAGTACTAACATTATATCTGTTCAATTTTTAATTTGTAGGCATCTTAAACAAATTTGATTCATTGCTTTCTTATTTTTGACCTAGAAGAAGTAAAGCAAGGTGAAATTATTTTCTCACTATTTCTGCTGAAGAATTTAATCTCAAAATTGATGTGGTAATGTAACTCTATTATTCACATCTGGACACTTATCAAGATTTTTTATTTTATTTTATTTTATTTTAAATTCACAATTCAATTAAATAAATCTACATAATAATTTTTTTTTTTTTTTTTTTAGAGAGAGAGAGCAGGGGCCAGGGAGCAGAGGGAGAAATAGAACCTTAAACAGGAGAGGAGAGAGATCACAAGTAGGTAGAGAGGCAGGCAGAGATAGAGAGGGGGAAGCAGGCTCCCTGCTGAGCAGAGAGTCCCATGTGGGGCTTGATCCCTGGAACCTGAGATCATGAGATTGTGACCTGAGTCAAAGGCAGAGGCTTAACCCGCTGAGCCACCCAGGTGCCCCCTTATCAAGATTTTAATATTAAAGCTAACAAGTATGTTTTGTTTAATAGACCAAAAATTAGTGATTGAGATTTATGACTATGAATATCCAATTGAGAGTTTCTTTCCAAATAATCAAAGAAGTATACAAAATTGAAAATAGTGAGGATTAGTAAAAAATTACATTACTGTCCAAAATTTTGCACTATGAAAAACAGAATATGTAGTCCTGTGTTTGTTTACAACTATGATTTCCTTGGTTTAGTCTAATCAGAGGAGGAAATGACCCTCCATCTCTACATTAATTTAAGGCCAATTGGAACCAATGAGCCATCACCATCACTGTCTTTATGTTTACTAAGCATCCACGGAATATATAACATTGGCTTAAGTTTGAGCAGTCCTGGTTCCTGTCTTTGGAGAGCTTTTGACCTATAATAAGGAAATGTACTACACAGGGTCAGGATAGGAACGTATGGTGGGGGGCAGGGATGCTGAGTTTGTTTGTGAAGCTTTGCCATCTTTTGCCTCTCACAGAAACGTTCATACAATAGTTCTGACATGTGGGAAGTTAAGGTTTAGGTAGAAGAAATTGTTTAAGCTATTTCAGATTTTGGAAGGGTAGTCAGATGAAATTTTGGAACCACAAAAGAGAAAAACCCAGGCAGCTTGCAGTAACAACATCAGCTTGACTCAAACAACACGTTTACTGATCATTAGTAAAGTAAAAAGAAGCTTTGCCATGGTTGAGAGCAGCCTAGAAAATTATCTTACCAAATGCCCAAGAAAAGGAAATAAAAGAGAATGAAAAAGCACAGATCGGAAAATGGCATGAAGGTATGAGTTAGAAAGATGAGTTCCCTAGGCACCTGGGTGGCTCAGTGGGTTAAAGCCTCTGCCTTGGACTCAGGTCATGATCTCAGGGCCCTGGAATCAAGCCCCACGTCAGGCTCTCTGCTCAGTGGGGAGCCTGCTTCCCCCTCTCTCTCTGCCTGCCTCTCTGCCTACTTGTGATCTCTCTCTCTGTGTCAAATAAATAAATAAAATCTTTAAAAAAAAAAAGAAAAAGATAGAAAGATGAGTTCCCTAAGCCAACATCTAAGAAATGACAATAAAAGACACATTCATTTAAAAAATAAAGAAATAAAGAAGTAAACATAAAAAAAGCGCACTGAAAGTCCACTATGTAGACTTCTTTAAAGAAAGAAGGAGGAAATCATATGCAAAAATGGGGAGAAGAAATATCTTCTATTACTACTATTTTCAGGGGAAGATTGTCAAGGAAAACATGAGAATATAGTTTCCAATTCAAAGTGGTTTAAGGCAGAGATGAGATTGTGTAACGTGCCTTGAGATGGTTTGGCATAAATTTGTATGTTTCTGTTGCTATATTCAAAAAAGAGATGGTAATGAGAGATAGCCCTGGCAGCGCCTGTGAGAGTTCAGTAATGGAGCCAAATTACCTGAGTTGGGATTCAGCCTCCCCGATTTCTGGTACGTGACCCTGGGCAAATTCCTTCACCTCTGTGAGCTTCATCATAGTACGCAGCTCATAGAGGAGTTCTGAGGATGAAATGAGTAAATATATGCAAAACACCAGAATAGCAATATGTAAAATGCATAAATCTGTGCTGATGAAGAGCTTATATTTAGTTAGTGAGAAAAGACATACTAGTGGAGTAAAATTTTGATTTTAAATCATGCTGTTTTCAACGTCTTTCACTACTACCTCTTCCCCTATCATTCAGGCTTCATTAATGGCTTTTTCTATGTACTGCCTTCCGTGTAGGCTTGTTATTTCATATATAAAGAACAAAAGAAAAGACTTGATGCTTAGTTTTGAACTTGAAAATCTTAGCATTGGTTATTAAAAGCAAAGTCTGAAGGACTTGGAAAGTAGGTTTCAATCAGTAAACTACAGAGTAGGAAGAACATAGGACAAAATAAGACATTTTGATTTTCAACACATTAATAGAAAAGATCTTTTATTATAATGTAGGAGGTAGGAGTCGAACTTGGTTAAGAGGAAAGAGGAAAAGTATTTAGAGATTAATGAGGAATTCCTCCCACTGTCTTCTTGGGATACATTCCATGCCTTGGAAGGAAATAATAGGGCAGTGGACATTTTTTAAAGGGGGATCCCAGGACATAGAGGATTTGTGTCTTTTTTCTCAGGAAGAGGTCTAAGGGCACTTCGTGCCTCAAAGAGAAGCTCAGCATGGAACCAGAGTGTGGATTAGCAAGAAAGATAAGAAAAAGATAAAGAGAGGAGACTAGAGATAAGAGTCTGAGATGACTTCCTATTCTGCCAATGCCAGAGTTTTGGCATAGTTTTCAAAAAAAGCCCCAGAAATGAGAGAGAGCCAGAAAACTGAATTAGTCCTTGTGATTCAAATGAGGAGGACCTGAATATGTCCATTAAAAACCATGGACTCTGGATGTCAGCTACCCAGTAGTCTTGGCAAAGGGCGATGGTGGGAACTGGCTGACCCATTCCACTGCTGTGCAAATCTGGGAGAACAGAGAAGGACCATAGACCTAGAAGCCCCTCTGCTCTGTATCCCTTCCCTACCTTGATTTCTATGGCGCTACCCGAGCCCCTTCCAGAAGCCGAAGTTACCCAGACAGAAGGGAAGGTGGTAGGAGTGAGGGAAAAGAATTCTGCATCAACTACTGAGAATTTACAGGGAAAAGTGTTTTTGTTTTTTTCTTTTAATCTGGAGAAAAGTTTTGTTTTTTTTTTTTTAATCTGGAATTGACAGGTTTTCTAAATTTGCAAGATTAAGTGATTTTTGTTTTGTTTTGCTACTGAGAGGAAATGGAAAACTATCAACAGTGCAGCATTCGGTTCCAGGGAATGATCAGTACATCTTTTTGCATCCCATCTCTGCCTGTAACCAGCACCACAGCTTACCCTTACAATCACTTCAGTACAAGTAGTATGACAGGCCCCAGCAGCTGGGCTGCAGAAATAAGCTCTTTAGGGAAAACGCAATATGAGCCAGAATGATCACATGGCATGTGAGTTTCAAATAGGCAGGGAATGATGGAATGGCACTTAGGATCTGAATCAAAGCAGATAGGCAAGAGGAAGGCATGGAATAAGGGCACAGTGAAGGTCAGCCTGGTAGAAGAAAACGCTTCAGGGACTAGTTGGGACATTGGAACTCAATCCCTCATCACAGCTGGGGAACATACTAAGGAACAACTGATTGGTTTTCTGCTCAACTTATGATTTTATTTTATAACCCTTGCAGACAGTGATCTCACTATTTCACAGAAACCACCATTTCTCAAAGAGGTGATCAAGAACTCTCTTTGTCTTCGGTGGCGGAACTAATTTTCCTCTACTTCTGGCTATGCAACCCCTGGCACGTGACCTACGTCCTCTGACTTGAGTTTCTTCATCATGAAATGGGGAAACGGAGAGTAACTACCTCATATTTTTGTTGTGATAATGACGCGAACTAACACGTGCCAGGCACATAGCACACAATCTATTACTGGCATAATATTTGTTTTAAATAAACTTCACCAACCTTGAGAAAATGAAGTACTAAATATTCTAGTACCTCCAGGTTTCCGGGTTCAGTAGAGGACACAGAACTATGATTCCAGGTCTGGGCTAACTGAGGTTATGTGAATAAGAGACCTGTATAACCCCGACTTGCAATTATAAATAACGTTTCACTGCTGCCCCTCCTTTGTTACAAACAAGGATTTTGTTTGGCAGCTTTGCCTTCCCAGGAATTTTCTATTTTGAGGTTTTCTTCCTGCGCTCCTTTCCACTTCTGAATGTCTTTTGGGAAAATATTTTTGTTTTTTCAGATAAGGGTTTCTTATTGTATAGATTTTTTTTTTCACTGATTTTAGGATTCTTTGACAACTAAGCTTTTAGAAGCCTAAAATAAAAATAAAATAAAAGAAATAAAATAAAATCATAAAATTAAAAAAGCAAGCAATAACATAATCCCACTTTTTGCTTTTTTAGCACTCATACATTCAGAATCCTTTACATTCTCTTTCCTTTCCTTTCCTGGTGATGATTCACAGACAATAAATATTGACATATTGATAGTGAAGTCTGAATTGATTTTGTTATGAAATTCTATGGACTCTGCTTTCAAGGTACTTTCAAGAATCTGGAGATGTTTCACCCTTTCCACCGCCGCCGCTGCAGTCCAAGGAACCATCATGTGTCACTTGGATTATCGCGACATCCTCCTAATTGACCTCGCCTTTGACCAGTCTCCAGCACGCTGGCTTCCTTGCATTTCCTGACTATGCAGAACATCTTGCTTCCTTAAGTTCTTCGCACTGGCTATTGTTCTTTCTGAAAGACTCTTCCTTCAGATAGCCATATGGCTTGCTTCACTTTCTTTGTGTCTTTAGACAACAGTCATCTTATCAACAAAGTTTGCCTTAATTATCTCATTTCAAATTGCTGATACACACCTCTTCACTCTCAGATCACATTCCTCTGACTGTTCTGCCTTTCTTCCATAAGAGTTTCATTTTCTCATATACTGTATAATTCATGTACTTATTAGATAGTTGTTAATTTTCTGTCTCCCCCTCAAGACAAATCCTTTCCTTCCTTTATCCCCTTAACTTATCCCAAGAACCTAGAATGCTACCAGGAATATCATAATTCCTGAGTAGGTGTGTACAGAATGAATGAAGGGAAGATGTCTTCTGTATTGAAAAAAAATATTAAAGGGTGATTTCAGTTTTTGGATATACAAACTATACCCCCCCACACACATATATATGTATATATATAAATCTTATCTTGTTATGGTTCAGAGATCCCATTGCTTAGTTCTGTAGGAAGTTCTTCTTTTTTTTAAAGATTTATTTATTTATTTTTAGAGATGGGGTGGGGGAGTGGGGAAGAAGAGGCAGAGGAGAGAGGGTCTTGAGCAGACTCCACGCTAAGCATGGAGCCTGTGGGACTTGATCTCATGACCCTGAGATCATGACCTGAGCTGAAACCAAGAGTTGGATGCTTAGTGGACTCTGCCACCAGGTGCCCCTATATGGTAAAGTTTTTGAATTTATACAAATGAGAAAACTGGTAGAGAATATAGTCGTCAGATTCAGATTATGTATCTCTCAGCTTTGGGTTCCCTTCTCTGTTGGTCTCTCTTCCCAGGGCTAATGTGATTCTGTGTGTGGACTATGACAAAACTTTTCCATTCCACTCAGATATAAAATTGGTCTTGTGGGGGCACCTGGATGGCTTAGAAGTTAGGTGTCTGCCTTTGGCTTAGGTCATGATCCCAGAGTCCCGAGATCAAGCCCCGCATTGGGCTCCCTGCTCAGTGGGGAGTCTGCTTCTCCCTCTTACTCTGCCTGCTGCTCCCCCTGCTTGTGCTCTTTCTCTGTCTCTCTCTCTCTCTGTCAAATAAATAAATAGAATCTTTTTAAAAATTTAAGATACAATAAAATTGGTCTTGATAGTCTGATGAAGTTTACAAATCCAGTATTTTCCTGAGTAAAAAACCAGTGCAAATTACCTGAAAAGACAACTCATAAAGCATATATCATATCATCAGGCAAAATTCTATTTTATGTGAGTTAAGGTCCTGTTGAATTTCATTTTCTTTTGCTGCATATAAAAATTATTTGAAGATAAAACATATCTTAGACATAGGAATGTTTGAACATGGGAAGTAAAGCCATTCTGCAAGACTTTCCAAATAAGCTTAAGTTGGATAGACAGAGAGAATGACCATTTGGTAGAAATTGTGAAATGCTAAAGGTATGAATGTGGGTGGATTTGGGAGAGATTTAGCTCACTGATCCAGGAGCTCTTTGAATAAATCTGTTTTGTAGACTTAGACTCTTGAATGTTTGCCATATGACAATATTTGTTCCATTTGGGAGGGATTGATTTGGCAAAGTCTTACTATTGTTTCTCAGGAATGGTGTACAAGGCATTAAAGTTATAGTCCTTCGAGAAAATATGTACAATTTATAAAGTAAGGACATAGAAGTTTGAAATAAACGGTGAATATTTTATATTTTTCCTCCCTATAAAAAAGATGCATAGTAATCACTTAATATTTTTAATTAAAAAATTGTCATTAAATGCCCCAAGAAAAATCAGACAGATTACGATTAGATGCCATCCTATCTAGGTTATAAAAAGAAGAGCAAGGCTTCAAGGTTCTGCCTCACTTTAGGGAAGTGTTACCATGTCTTATCAATGGAACTTGGCCATAAACCTGTCTCTCTTTTCTGCCACTTTTTCTAAGATAAGAGTCCCTCATCTGTTCAGAATTTTGAAATTAAAGGAAGTCTCACCAGAAAATGATAGAGAAATTAATGTGATACATCATTATCACATGAATTGTATGAATTTAATAGAAATGTAGAAAAAAAATCACACTATGATTGATTTCTATTGCTTTGGATTCTGATTATTTTACTGCTCTTGAAAAGATTCAATTGATTGTTAGGGACTGGCAAAAAGAAATGGGTTTTCCTGATTTTGGCAAAGATTTCCAAAGTGGAACTTTGTCGTGTAAGAACTTGAGTAATGTGGGTATGTTAATATCTTATATCTGACTCACAGCGAGCTTTTAGTATATAGTTTACTGGACTAACCAAGAATTATAAGTAAGAAGAGAAAAGGACAACTATTTTAAATGTAAATCTATGTAGTTATTGGGGGAATTTAATATATGATGCATCATTGGGTAGCTTCCGCTTTTCACTAGACTAATAAGTCTAGTGATTATCTTCCAGGAGGTACATTTTGAGACCTCATCAGAATTATAAAGGCAGCTGGCATGAGAGAAAACAAATGTTGTTTAAAAAGTTGTATTCAGAATTAGAGTCTCATACATTGAACAACAACAGCAACAAAAAACACACATATTTTTAAAGTTATAAACTACAGGGATGCCTGGGTGGCTCAGTGGGTTGAAGCCTCTGCCTTCAGCTCTGGTCATGATCTCAGGGTCCTGGGACTGAGCCCCACATTGGGCTCTCTGCTCAGCAGGGAGCCTGCTTCCCCACCTCTCTCTGCCTGCCTCTCTGCATACTTGTGATCTCTCTCTCTCTCTCTGTCAAATAAATAAATAAAATCTTAAAAAAAAATATGAACTACAAAAAAAACTAGCTTGATAACAGTTTAGGTCATGGAAATACGTAGCTAATAGAGTAGTAAAATATTTGGGGTGAGCCATGCAATTAAAAAGGTCAGCAGCACATGTCTATCACTTATTATTTTCTTTGTGTGCATGTAAGGTATGATATTTACAGCTAGCTCAATTGTATACCACAAATATTAGTGAAAATAAAATCCCAAATCTTTCTCAGAGTTTATGATACCTTACATGCTCTGGCCTTGGGCCAGTAGTAGCTCTTCCCATTTTTCACTATTTCCGATTCACCTTTACATTGCAGCCCCCCTGCCTGAAGTGGTCCGGCATCATCATGGCTCTCTACTTATTGACCTCGTTCAGATTTCTGCTGAGAAGCCACCCATCAGAGATGCCACCACACCAGACCTCCACCCCAACCCTTCTCACTGCTCTCTAGTCCTTTTCCCTACTTTATTTTCCCTTATGCACTGACTGTGCTAACATATTATATATTTAGTAGGTTTTTTTAAAATTGATTTTCTGTCTCCATCAACGGAATACACAAGAACAAAGGCACCGTTTTGGTCAGTGTACTACCAGAGCTTAGAATCGTTCCTGGACCAGGGTAGACATTTGATTGATAGTTGCTGAATCAATGGATGAGCTGGGTGAGCAAGTGAGCAGCCTTCGACATCAGGAGATATCTTGAAATCAACACTTGCTATACCATCATTTAGATAGCCTGATTATACCCTTCTTATTTCCCTTTTTTGACTTCTTTAATTTTTTAAAGTTTTCCTTTGGATATCTGAATTTAGCAACCAAAACAAAGAAACAAAAAACAAACTCTCAAAATATTTTATGAGGCTTACACCAAGTTCAGGCTATATGTATTACAAAGGGTGGCATCCAATTTAATGCTATGATCTACATCAAAACTGCTGCGCCATGTCTCAAACTCACCTTCATATTTGAGCACTATTTGAGGTAAAAATGGGGATATATTATTTTTAAAAGCAAGATATTTTTCCAAGGTTAATCATTTGTTTTTCATGAGTTTAGATATCCTGAAATACACAGTCGAAACTCTTCAAGGGCTTTTAGAAGTTAATTGTAGGGGTGCCTGGGTGGCTCAGTCTGTTAAGCATCTGCCTCAGTCTCAGGTCCTAATCTCAGGGGCCTGGAATCGAGCCCCACATTGGGCTTTCTGCTCAGCAGGGAGTCTGCTTCTCCCTCTCCCTCTCCCTCTGTGCTCTCCCTCTCCCTCAAATAAGTAAATAAATAAAATCTTTTAAAAAACAAATTGTAGAAAATAGAAAAAAAAACTCAAAATGCTGAAGAAAATTTTCACAAGACTTTTTCTCATAAAAATATTTATTTATCTTACTTTTCTGTCAGATACATAAGTGCTAATTTAGCAGACAATATTTTTCATTTTTGTAGATACTCGTTACGTTATATTGTTCTTAGTTCTGATGAATCTTCTGATATAAGACATTGTGCCTAGCCATTTATTTAATGTAGAGAGAATAATTTGTTTTCTCAAGTATTGGGGTCAAAATTGTTCAAGTAAAATAAGCTGAATTAAAAAAAACAAAACAAAACAATAAGAGTAGACCTGTGGTTTTCTGGACATGCTCTTCCCTGCTTCAGAATTTATATTTTTAGAATATCAGAGGAAAGATCAGATCAGACATCTGGAAAAAGACCACTGCCAACAGAGTTAGACGTATTTAACATATGAATTGGGGACTTTTCAAGGCACTGAATCCCAGATGCCATGAAAAACTCCAATTCATTGCTCCCGGTGTTCTCCCTGGAGAAGCTGTACCTGAACTTGGAGCAAAGTCAGGCCTCACAGGAAATGAAAGGCTCTTCTTGACTTGCTATGGCTTTGAAAGAAAAATATCTTGAAAGTCATTTCTAAAGAAATAATTAAATCTGAATTAGAGTAATTTAAAATTATTAAAGTGAAATTATATTTATAGATAAAAAATGCTACTTAGAAGCATGTTAACCTCACTGTTTAAACACTTTTTTGTGGGAAGATGTTTAAAAGAAGTTCTTATCATTCAAAAAAATTTTTGGTAATCAAAGTAATTTTCAGAAAATCACTTTAGAAAACTTTACAGTAAAATCTGTTTATTCTAAAATATATGGATATGTTTCACGACAGATTTTCCCCTATTACCAACAATCATTTGTAAATCTTGTTTCTCTGCACTTTTGGCTGTGAAAATAAAACAGTGCAACAAATTTGATGATAGAAGTGTGTTCTATCTTCAGATTTACTTAGAATTAAAAATATTATAACTAGCAACTGACACAAATTTGTGATTCAGCTGTTATCTGATTGAAGTAAGAAGAAAATATTTCTTTTAATATTAAAACAATGTTTTCTTTTTATAGTTATCATTGCTCTGGGCTTAGATTTTCCTAAAATTTTAAATAGCATTAAAGGAGAGCAAGACTTTTTTTTAATCATACCAAAATATTATACAAAAAGTTAGAAAGAAAATGACACCTGGAAGTACTACTTGTGAACTCAAATTCCTCTTCACCTCACTTGCTAATGAGAGTAAATGTGTCACAGCAGAACCCCAAATCTAAAGGTACTCTGAGTCACTATGTAACCTGAGATGCGGAAAATCTAGTCTTTTTCTGGAATCTTCTCCATTCCTTAGTACTCGTTCTGTCTGTGGTTCCTGGGGAGGGGACTAGTTCTCACATAAATATAAATGGGAGAGTCCCCTGAAGCTTTTTACTTCCTCTGCTGTGGTGCTCAGAGATTTGCCATCCCCCTGGGGCTAACCCCACTGCCCACTAGCTGCCTGCCTTTTCACTAAGCCCTCTAGGGGTTTTCTCTGTTTTGCTGAGTAACTCCGGCTTTTCTTCTACCAGCTCTTAGACACAATTCTTTCCTTTACAATAGAGTCATATCCTTTCCAGAGCTTGCCTACCTGGAGATGCTGAAGTGAGACAGGGCTACTGAGGGAGCAAGCTGGATGGGGTATTGGCCAGGCTGGGCAGAGGTAGTCTAACCCTGTCTCTGGAATAAGTCCCCTTCTCTCCCTGCCCCATAATATCTTTGCCTTGCATCTTGGACTGGCCACTTCATACTGTCATTTTCCCTCTTCTTCCTTCCTTCCTCCCTTCTTTCCTTCCCTCCTTCCTTCCTTCCTTCCTCGCTTCCTTCCTCCCCTTCCTGCATCTCTCCTTTCTTCTTAGCTCTTTTAGCCCTCCCTCCCTTCCTTTTTTCCTTCCTTCTTTTCAATATATTCTAAGCACCTATGTGCCAGGCATTATATGAAATATTTCATAAAACTATTACCACAAGTGCTTAACAATCCAAGCATATTTACCTCTCTTTTAATAGTATCCGTGTTCTTTTCCTAAGATTTCTGTGTCATCCAAAGCACTAAGCTCACTGTAAATTTGAGGAGGAGGAAACCTCATATCTACTCAACACATATCAGGAATTCTTATGCATTCTCCTTTCACTATCCCAACAAGATGTGAAAGCAAGAAGTGAAATCTTCCAAGTCAAAGGATGTGTCTCAGCAAGTGTTTCCATGTGTCTGAGACACACCGGAGCTTTTCTCTCAGGGACAAAGCCGTGTGCTCAGTGTCCACAAACGATCTCTAGGGGGTGGTGTGGCTCAATGCTGTAGCTCTCAAGGTTGCGAAACATGTAAAATCTCCATACATTTGTGGGTTGGTTTCTCTCTGGCTAATGAACCGTTTCTAGGGAAGAAGTCACTCAAGAGAAAGCAAAGTGTGTTATTTTATCATTCTTTGTCTCCTGTTTCTAACATGTGATAAGTGGAAAGAGGGCTCTCAGGACAGAGTTCTACTTAGTTTGGGAGTAAAAGAGTCACATTTAGGACTGATGGCAGAGGATACTGGATTCAGAAGGAATGCCTTAATTGGGAGATTGATTTTCTCGTCAAGTGTCACTGCGGAAGCAAAAGGGGAAGGATGGGACTGGGGGGGAAGGGGGTTCCTGATATTGGTTGATACCATGGTTGGTTTCCTTCTCCTATATTTTAGAATGAGCTGAGAGCATTACATGACTTAGAAAGATTCTTAGGTGTGTATTTGCTGTGCAGCATTAGTGAGGGGACCCTGGAGAAAAGGGAACCTGCTAGAGGGCTAAAAGGAGTAGAGGGATGGGGATGGGGAGCAGAACCAGACTAAGTTCACTGTCAAAACCCACACTCAGAGATAGATCTAACCCCTCACGACACTCTCCCTCTCTGTGCAAATTCAAACACTATGGGGCATTGTTGGACTACTATTATAATATGGGTAGTGTAGATCACATAATGTTGGTTCATGTTGTGTTATTTTAAAATATCTTAAAATAATTTTTAGAAATGAATAACCTTAAAGCCTAGGCAATTTAGAGATAACATGACTCTATAATCCAGGAATTTTCATGCCATTAGTTCATTTAACAAAAGGATATATTAGCACTCCCTGAATAACATTCTTTTTTAACCTAAGAATAGAAAATGTGAAAAAGTTTTGTAGACAAAACTCTTATATTATTATATATAAAAATTATATATAATATACATATATATGTATATTATACCATGTATAAATATGCATATAATATATATACATATATGAATATACATATATACATTATATATACATATTTACATATGTATATATTATATATACATTATATATGTATAAAATACGCATATAATATGTATTTGTATAATTATGTAATATAGAATTATATAATAATATATAATACATATAAAATAACATAAGATATATACATATATTTTCCACAGTGTGCTCTAGTACAAGTTTGAAAGCAGGTGAAATTAGTTAATTCTCTGATATTTAGGAAAAAATGTTTGAAATTTGATTGTCTTTGGTTAGAAGTAGTGAAAGGGCTGGGGGTCCTATAGATAATAGGAGAAACAATGCCTTTGAGTAAATCATGTTTTCAAGAAACATCAATTACTAAAAACTTGAGGAAGCTTTGCAAAACTACTTTATCTATGATGTAAAGCTCAAATCGGTGGAACAATTTTATCCCTCTTTCCCAAGAGGGTATTACTAACTTGTGTTACCGTAAGCTTTGTGCCCTCTAGTTATCTTGCATCTCACTCTGCCTCACAGTGGAGTGTGAGGAATGCTCCTATTTAATATAAGGATATACTAACTGATGCTACCAAAGGCAGGTTCCCTGGAAAACTAATGAAGTTTAAGCTCTGGGGTCCCTCCCTTCCCCAAACCTGTGTGGGAGCTGGAAGTTTCTGAGAATTTCAGATATTTTAGGTGAGAAGGATAATCCAACCTGTAACCTGGAAGCATTTTTGTGGAAGAAGTCATAGTAATAGCCTCAAAAGATCTCAGAAGAAAGGGATCTAAGTGTATAAGCCTTCTATAATTTATTGGGATTTTCAGGCTCATTCTAAGTGCTCACTTGTGTGAGTTTTCTATTTTTAATTTGCTCATTTTTCATGAAGATGGCCTTTCAAAATGTGTAAGCTTAAGTTTGACCAAACCCAGATTCACCCCTAAATGTAGTAAGTCGATGCAAAATGTGTAAAATCTCAAACATAATGCAAATGGGTTTGTTTTGTTTGTTTGTTTGTTTTGTTTTGTTTTTGCTCATGCAATGCTACGGAATAGGCCAACAGGTTTATGGGGAGCCCTTCTCGATATAGTCATTCAGGGACCCATGGGAATGGACATTCTGCCATCCCCAGCTTCTAACGTAATTGTGGGGTCATCAACATCCTAGGCAGTCAGAGGAAACAAAAGAAAACAAAATAAAAAACAAAAAACTGGCAGGGGGAGGATTCTGGAGGCCAGCTGGGGAGTGATGCTTTTCACTTTTGCTCACATCCCATTGAGTCAGTCATATTTCATAACTAAATTTAAATGAGGCGGGGAATGTCATCCAGCAGTGTGTGCAGGAAGGAAAGGAGAAGATGGATTTTGGGTAAGTCTCTGCAACAAGCAAATTCCTTCAATGTTTTTCACAGTCGAGGTACACAGATTGTGTAGATATACCTTTTTGTATATAACCAATTTGCTGAAGGATGAGAAAAACTTCTAGAAAATAGATGGGATGAGATTTCAAATCTCAGTCTGGAGCCATATTTACCTAGCAATCATTTAATGAACACAAGTACACTTTATGCTTACTTACATTCTAATGTGGACTGTTAACTGAGTCTTCAGAACAGGAGTTGGCTAATCTAGACTTTAGAAGGTTCACAACGTGGCACCAGAAAACAAGAAGATTAGGGGCCTCCTACCTTCTTTCAATGATTGAGGTCAGGTGAAGACCTGAAACAATAGCATCACTGTAGTTACTTAATTGCCCGACTGTTGAAGTAGGGAAAACACCCTATGAAATGGAAATTAATTGTGTGATACTTTTCAATATGTTTGCTTAAAATGAATGTGCAAATATGGTAAGGATTGATGGTGTCTATGATGAAATCACCTCACACGGTAAGAGGACATAGAATGCATGGAAAATCCACTGGTGAGCAAAGAAAGTGACTTTCAAAGTGAATGCAGAGGTCCCTAAAATGAGAAGTGTAATACTTAATATACAGAACTTTTTT
>CM052800.1:147862741-147907701 GCA_028533885.1 Nasua narica | reverse complement strand
GAATATTATGCCTCCATCAGAAAGGATGAATATCCAACTTTTGTATCAACATGGACAGGACTAGAAGAGATTATGCGGAGTGAAATAAGTCAAGCGGAGAGAGGCAATTATCTTATGGTCTCACTTACGTGTGGAGTATAAAGAAAATCATGGAGGGCATCGTGAGAAGGAAGGGAAGGGCGAATGGGGGGAAATCGGAAGGTGTGATGAACCAGGAGAGACTGTGGACTATGAGCAACAAACTGAGGGTTTTGGAGGGGAGGGGGTGGGGGGGTGAGCCTGGTGGTGGGTATCGAGAGGGGCACGTACTGCATGGAGCACTGGGTGTGGTGCATGAACAATCAATCTTGTAACACTGAAAAATTAAAATAAACAAATTTGGGGAGAAAAAAAAAGAAGCACAATTGCGAGTATGAGGTGATAAGTCAAAAAAAAAAAGTGTCAGCATGATGCTTATAACGGAAGAAAGTAGAGAGTCTGACTTCTGGATATTTTGGTTGAACCGCTGGACCAAAGCCAGCCAGCACCCAGCTACCTTGGACAACTTGTTTGATGGAAAACTAAGTCAAAAGTTATATAAGCCACTAGTAACTGGGTATCTGTTATCTGCTATTTGAAGCAAGTGTGGCCCTCAGTGTGACACACACTATTGGATAATCCTTATGTATATAATTACAAATGCTGTGGAATATTGCAGAGAGGATTCACCATAGTTATATATTTGTGCTTTTGGGGGTGAGTTATCTGCTATGATTGGACTGGAGGTCTTTAATTTTTACACATAACGTAAGAGGAAACATCCCCATGGGTTCAGTTTCTGGGCCTTACATCCTCCAGTAACTTCACTGAAGTGAATTTACTAGTTCAAAAGATATGATAAATTGTAAGGCGTTAGATACATTTGAAGTACTTAAGTTAGATAGTTTTGTTTACATACTATTGAAGAAAGAATTAACAGTTTCAAGGATTTTTTATGATTTCTTTCAGTCCACAGAGAAAATTGGGACTTAAAGCTATGGTTTCAGTTTCTGATTATTTTCACCTTCCAAATGAAAGATGAAAATATTTCATTTCTCCCTCCTCTGTAAGGTCTGGACAATAGTACATGGAGAAATTCAGCTATGGAAGACATTAAACATGAAAAGCTTTTCTTTTAAGGCTGTCTACTGCCCTTTTCTGTTAACAGCTTCTCTCTCTTATCAATTTCTTTGCCTCCATCTGTCAAATATCTTCTGCTAAGGACTCCAGGGGGTCCAACGAGCACCTCTTGTGCTCAAGGTAATGTGACAGATTATATCTATCTGAGAGTATTAATTTTGTTGAGGAGTTCTCAAACTTTAACCACAGAAGTCCACAGACCTGTGAGATAGTTTTAAGACATCTGTAAAGTTTAAACAATTTTTTATTTTATTTTATTTTATTTATCTTATTTTGCCTTTTTCATTGTTTCATCCGCAGCAATGATGTAAAAACCATGATAGGCAAAACTGTTAACATCTTCCTCTAAATCAAAGCAGCCACAGCAAACCACTAGTTCTCCTTACATTTGACTGCCACAAACTGGCTCTTTTTAAAAGTCAATTTCACTTAAAAATGTCCTTGATGAAGCAATGAATACTATTTATTTTATTACATTTCAATCCTTGAGGGCAAGTCTTCTAACGTCCTGCGTGACAAGATGAGAAGTTTGCATGAAGAGCTGTTGCATTCCAAAGGAGGACTGTTGTCTTTAGAACAAGCTCTTGTGTTTATTAGAACCATATTTTTACTTGAAAGGATATCTGACAAACTTTGGTTATTCACACTTGGGCATTTGACAGATATTTTTGTGAAAACAAACAGATTGAGCCAAAAGATTACAGTTGTCAATGATAAAACTCAAGCTCTGAAGCCAAGACTAGACTTCTCAAAAACTCCTGTCAGCGCTTGAGAGCCTGCTAGCTTCCTAGTACTTAACAGAGTTTCCTGATGAGATTGATAGTGGCATTAGTGAATAGGAAGCTCTCCTATTATCTGTTCAATTTGGAAGCTCTTGATAACTTAGCAAACCAATATTTGAGAATGATCAGTGTATGGTGTTAAAAAATAAAACATAGGAGAACTACTCAAAGGGCAAGATAGAATGATGGATTGCAATGTATCCGAATGCAAAAAGTTATTTGTATGGCTTCAAATTCATATTGCAGCTACTCTTCAAAAAAAAAAATACAAGTTTTGGGGTATTGGTGTCAAATTTTGGTGTCGTATCAAAAAGTGTATTCACAATCATCTGAAAGGATTACTAAAATACTCTCCCTTTTTCCAACTGTATCTGGGAGAGCTCAGTTTTCCTCAAATAGTTCCACCAAAATGACACATTAAAACAGATTGAGCGTAAAAGTAAATCAGAGAATGCAGCTGCAATTTGTTCAGCCAGACATGAGAGACATTTACAAAAGGAACAATCTTTTAGTTTGGAAAAATACAATTACTTATCATAAAACATGCAACTCATGTTAATATCTAACAAGTTTGTTATTACTATTTTAAAACATAAAGATGTATTTTTAAATTGTCTCAGTTTTAATTTCTAACACTATCTCTATGTTTATATCCTATACTTAAAAAAAAGTCGTTGGGGTCCTCAGAAACTTTTTTGGGTATAAAAGAGTCCTGAGATCAAAAATCATAATTTTTTTTTTGTCTAGCATATTCGCTCTCCCAGATAACATTTGCATTTTATCACCGTCCTCACTTTTTAACCAAGAGTAGATAATTTTAGTGGTCTTTCAAATATCAGTACTGGGAATATGAGGGAAGTTGTTTTCATCAAGGAAAATTTTAATGCCTCTCAGAAATGTCTTTTTCTGCAGAAGCTTGAAATGATTCTTTGTGACAGAAAGTACCTCCTCCCTGAACTAAGCCTCAGGTGGGTGCAAAACTAGCAGAATTTACCCACCCCTCTCTACAGCCTCCAAAAAGAGATGAGAGAAAGCTAGAACTGGACTTATATTTAAAAAAAAAATGCTACGTATGGAAAGAGACTTAGCAGATATGCAATCCCACTCATTGGCGATGTAAGTAAGGAGACGAAGGTCCAGAAATGCTGCATGACTCCTTTAAATTTGGTGACAAGCTGGCACATCTCAAGCTAGAACCCAGTTTCCCTAACCCTGATGGGTTCCTATCGTTCTGTATAGCTGGAACAGAACTTCTGTTTGAAAATTGCATTTTTGCTGTTTGACATTATGATGAGGTTGACCTTAATCTCATCTCAACTTAATGACTTCATCTTTCACATGATTTCTTGTGGGCAGAATTATACACAATCACTGGTAGTACAGCAGAAGTTGCAGAGCTATTGTTAACTTGAAATGATGAGTAAGAGCAGAATGACCTTTGCTGATCAAATATAGAAACAGAAGCGGTCCCCCAGATTGCGGAGAGTGAGGAATCCTCGATGTATTCAGGCATATCTACGAGTGTGCAGGCCCTGCTGCTGTCTGTGAGCTTCACGAGCTCTGGGAGTCCCTGTGAGTTCACATCAATGGCTAACTGATGCAGCCTTTGGTATGACTCCTCGTTTTGTCATTTCTTTCCATATTTTTCTTCCAGGACCTGGGTGAGACTAGAATGTCTTGTCTCTGCGGAAGCTATGTCAGAGAAAGCCTATTACTAGTTCAAAGGTATGCAGTCCTTATTGCTGAGAATGTTTATTGTGCTGAAAAATACTCGTTTCATTAAAATAAGGCCAATTACTGTAGTTTCAGATTCCTTCTTGTATGAATCATTCTTATTTTTGCTTTGTGGTCATCTATGGGGCCCTTATCCTAGAACAAACTCTCACGGAGGCATGTAACTAATCGTAAACTAAGTAAACCAGGAGAGTGTGAACAAAGTAGGATACATATGATGCCACAAATGGGAAAAAACAAAAACAACCTCACGCATAGATCTCCCAGTATTTATGTGGCCGTGTGACAACTCTTCACACATGCCACCGAGTTTGACCATCAGGGGAATGAGTGTCTAGCACTATACGGTGGGAATCTTTGACAATCATCTTCTGATTTTATTAGTGTTGACCATCCTGTAATTAAATTCAGAAGACCGATTTACTTTGAAAATTGAAAGTTCTGTATCATGTGTGTGTGTGTGTGTGTGTGTGTGTGTGTGTGTGAGTGTGTGATGATGGGGGGAGGTGGTATATGTGATGTGTGTACTAAAAAATTGCCAACTTTCACCATGGATCCACAAAGCTTGGTTATTTTGGGCACCTGGGTGGCTCAGTGCGTTAAGTGACTCAGGTCATGATCCCGGAGTCCTGGCATCGAGTCCTGCATTGGGCTCCCAGTTCCATGGGGAGTCTGCTTCTCCCTCTGACCTTCACCCCTCCTCTCATGCTCTCACCCACTCTCTCTCTCTCTCTCTCAAATAAATAAAGTCTTAAAAAAAAAAAACAAACCTCGGTTATTTTGAAAAGCTGAAAAAAAATTCTGGAACCTTCGGACAGCCAAATGATTATCTTTTTTTTTTTTTTTTTTGCCAAATGATTTTCTTATATTGCATCTGATAAATCGCTCGGAGCTATTGTGGGCATAACTATATAAAAATAACTAGTGCTCCTCCTACTTTCCCTTGCCAACACACAAATACCCATAGAAACTCAATATTATTATAGGATGAAAACCAACACATTTTCTCTAAGATTATCTGTATTACTTATATGGCCAACACTTATTTATTTATTTTTTAGTAAATATTCTTAGTTATTTTTAGTGATCAGCAGGCTCATTCTGTTCCCTGTAAGAATTCTCCAGAGCTCTGCCATCTCTAATGGATTCCTCATACATTGGAATAGAGCAGTAACATTTTTTTCCCCCAAAGTCAGTATATTTGGACCCCACTGCAGAGGGATCAATCATCCAAAATGACAAATAAGACTTTTTATAAGGCAATCTCCCTCCACAGAGTTATTGCTAAAGACAGAATTAGACAGGCTTTGAGTCCAAGTTATTGATATGTTTATTTCTGTTTTTAAAAATCAGAATTTTAAAGCTGTGAGGATCCTGGTGAACACTTTTGGCTTATTATTAAGGACAAAGATGATAGATAGAAAAGCCTACTTGGAGTACAGATTCTTCTCAAGTTTACTTACCTGAACACCTCAATAGCAATGCCGATAATTATGTACGACTGTACTTAATATTAATGAAGGTGTGTAATTTCTGCAAGAATCAGAATATGTTGTAGCCCCTCCACTGGTCTGCTATATTCAAGACTATGTTCTTTCAACCAATAATGGTCTTGTTTAAGGGTTTTCAGAATTCTTAAGCATTTTAATAATCTTGAAGAAAATCAATATTAAAATGAATTATAAGATGTTTATCGTTTTTTATTCATTCATCTGAGTGTTTATTGCTCACTTTGGGATAACTACTCTTTTAGGCAATGGAGACCAAATATAGATTTTAAAAAAAGATATGGTCTCTGCCCTCAAGAAGTTCACACTCTAAGAAAATCCAGAGACCACAAGGGCTAGAGAAATAGCTTGCCAGACTGCTTCTAAGTTTATGTTACTGGGAATTGTATTTTGAACTTGCCAAGGCTTAATTAGAAGAAGTAGCTTAAAAGAAGAGTAATGAAGACTGAATAGATTATCATTTTTACCAAGACCTAACCCTAGAATTATTCTCTGTCATCATTGGCCTAAAGTTGGTCAGAAGAAACCAAAAGCCAGAGAATAGAAATCTCTTTTTTTCTTATGGCTGTCAGAAGGAAATATGTACACTGTTTAGGACACAATTATGAGAGGGTATAATTCCAGTCCTAAAATTCTTCCCTTCAGAAAAGCAAAACAATACAACCTTTAAAGGTCTTTGACATGAGAACAACGGTAAGTCCAAAATGTTTGAGGTTCTCTGATATTTTGTTTACTTTTCGAAAGCTATGTATCAGTGCCAAACAGCCCCCAAAGTAGAGGGAGCAAGGACTTAAGTAGGACAATTTGTGTGAATACCATTCACAACATAGTCTTGCTCTGAGGCCCCCTGGTGCACTGTAGCCTCTAGAACCTTAGTGTATGTCTTTCTTCCCTCCCCCATACTCTGCCCTTGTCACCTCTTACTTGTGGCTTTTCAGTCATTCTTAATGCAATAGTTTAGGTAAAATGAGCTACTCTGAGGTTCTATATATTAGTGTTTATAGCTCTTTCTGATCAGAAAGGGGCAAAGGGCATGGATGTGTGTTTGGGTAGACTTTGATGATCTTGAAGTAAACAGTAGACTCCTGAGGGGAAATTGAGCATGTACACATGCTGAAATCTTGGCAAGAAGCAAATAAACACCAAGACCCCTATTAAGCTTCTAGTGCTTTTTAAAACAAAGAGGGTAATGGTGGTGGTGGTGGTGGTGGTGGTGGCTAAGACACCAGGAAAGAGGTAGGATTAGGCAATGTTTAAAAATGAAAAAAGTGTCATGGAGAACACATGTTTTTTCAAGGGGGACCAGTTTTCAGTTTAGATTGCAATTAAAAAAAAAATTCTCATGCTTCCTAACGACTGTGGAACAGTCTTACACACCCCCATCTCATACTCTACCTAATGCAGAAACCCTATTCTTAGAGAGTTGGGGAGTTTGTAACCAGGGATTTCCAACTATTGGGCTTCAGGAAATACATAATCCTTTGAAATGATAAGCAAAATATTGTGTGTGTGTGTGTGTGTATAAATGTGCATTTTCTATTGAAAAAGTTTACAGCATTAATTAACTTCTCACGGGAACCTCTGACTCCAAAATGTTTAAAACCACTGTTGCTGATAAAACAGTTATCAGAGAATGCAGATATAAAACAAAAGATTTAGTATAGATCAGGAGTGTTACATTATCTCCCAACCAGATCAGAACATAATTCCAACAGAAATGTTTGCATAAAGAGAAATTGCCTAAAAGCTGCCCTTTGAACAATACATACACAACTCCTTAGAACTCTCATGAAGAGCACCAAAGCAGGAAGTAGTTACATATGAGCCATAGGCATGAGACTCAGGCTATTTGGGACCTAGAAAGTTAGATAAAAGGGGGTCAGATCAAGTCCCTTACTTACACTGCGTTCTTGGGTTTTAAGTTACCATTTACTGGGCACCTAGTACATGGCAATTACTGAACTAGACATTAAATGTACGTAAACTTAACACATGTCATTTTCATATATAAAAACATATTCAGTAAGTTTCTTCTTGCTATTTGAGTGTTTTCTATGGATCTCTGATATGTGTCCCTGGGGTTCTGGTCATAAGATACAGTAATGGTATATTTTCTGCTCAAACTGCTATAACAAAATCCTGTAGGTTGGGTGGCCCTACAAACCAAGAACAACAAGTAAACAGTCAATGGCCCCCACTTCTGCAACCCGAGGCATAGGACTGAATCATTTATACAAGGCAGACTATGAAATAGTGAAACCAACTCTGCTAGTGTTAGTCAATCACTCACCTCCAGCCTATATAAGAGAGTTAGAGGCCAGTGACATCAGTGGGCTTTATTTTGGAAAGAGTTGCTGACATACGGTGGACTTGCCCTGCCTCACCGCCATAACTCCTTATAGAGGATGGTGGTAGGATGCTTCACTCTCACTTGTGCCATATGACAGAAGTTTCAAGACTCCTCTTTAGAGCTTTTGGGATACAGTCCTTAAGTTCAGGAAGATGCAGGCTGGTGCTGTTTTTACTAGGGTAAATTTAGCATAAGAGGCTGTCTGGAATTGGAAGACCAAGAAGATGTTGTATGAAGAGCAAACTACAATTCCATCCATGGCAGAGTGAAAATGGTCTTTTGGACCAAATATGGATTTCATGGAAGAAACACAGGCTGGAATTGTTTGGCAGTGACCCTGCCCAAGAGGACGGTCTAAAGGTATGATGGATCCCACAAAGGGAAGAAACAACAGAAGTTCAAGTGCTGTGTGGAAAGTCATAAACGCCCTGATAGAGGAAACAAATGACCTACCACTCTAGAACTATGCTCTACAGTTCCAAGTGTGAAATCAATAAAACTTGATTTGGACTTCTATTTTGTCTATAGAGTATGAACACCATATCATAACTGTACCAACCAGGAAAGATAATTTTCCCCTCATCTTTTCTGTCTCTTCTAAACCTCACCTTAGAATATACCACAGCAACATTACGTAACTGTAGAAGTAGACCAAGGAAAAGAAAATAAAAGAAGGTACCCATGATTTCTCTTCCAGAGTTTTCCTGAAGCATGTTTGAGTTGGTGGAATGGATAAATTAATAGGGCAGCAATTGAAATTTTGCTATTATGGTGAATGTTACTGGATTGGAATTTTTAAAAAGATTTTATTTATTTATTTTGAGAGAGAGCGAGAGCATGTGAGCAGGGGGAGGTGCAAAGAGAGAGTGAGAGAGAGAATCTCAAGTAGACTCCATGCCCAGTGCAGAGCTCAGCACGACCCTGAGATCATGACCTGAGCCAAAACCAAGAGTTGGCCACTTAACTGACTGAGCCACCCAGGGACCCCTGGATTGAACTTTTATATTATATAGAACTAATATGACTATATATCCTGATTTGCATAGGACAGTCTGATTTTTACCTTATGCCCTTGTGATGACAGCCATCCTTTTCTCTTTCAACAGTGACATAGTTTGAATGATAACTTATATAGTTTCCCAATCCAAGAGTGACCCAAAAATATATGATACCTAGGTTGGAAATTTCATCTACAGATGGGAAGAGCAAGTGACTCTGTCAAGTACAAAGGGGAGAAAGAGTTGTTTTTTGGTTCTATGAAAAGTAAATCTAACAGGAAACCAGGAACAAAGAAGAAATAATGTTCCTGTATATTGTATGAAAATTATATTTCTGGGTTGTAAATGCAACATGCTCCAGAGACTATATGTTTTTGATCTTGTCTCCAGGTATATGTTACCTTTTCTTATTGTTACATAGAGATATCAAGTCACGTAGGTTTCATGTAGATCTTGATATCTCTATCAACCAAGATTCTGGTGACCAAAGTGGATGAAATCATGTAAGCAGATTGTGTTACGCAATTTTTATCTAAAAGTGTTATTTCTATCTGGGTGTATTTCTCATCACATAAGAGACAAGAAAACTAGAGAAAACTGCAAAATAAATTCTTGTCCAAACAAATTATGCTTAGAAAATATTTCTGTGGTTTCAACTAAAAATACCTTGTTTTGGATGTATGGCTGTTTTGAAAAAAGATTACATTCAATTCACTGGTTTTAAAATTAAAATATTCATATGAAAACTTAATGGGAAATATGTAAATACTTGAGTTGTCTATTATTTATGAAAGTAAAATTTATCATAGAGGACATTCACATTCATCAAAATAGCCTAAGGAAACAGGTGTAGAATAGATTATATTCCATTTAAAACATTGCTTTGCTTTATTGTTTTTAAATAGGCATATGTGAAACTGCACCCACTGGGGAAAAAAATGAAATCAGAATGAATCATACACCCAAAGGTCATTGATCTAAAAATATAGGTCCTGTGAAATGGATAAACATATTCTACTTAGTGGAAGTCATCAAGTGAGAGGATTTTAGAATCTTTCCAAACCGTCTGGGCTTCCAAGATCGTTAATTAATTTATCAATAACAGAAAAGGCAGCCACTGTCCTCCTGGGAGGTGCAGAGCAGATAAAAAGTGAGCCTGCTGAGGAAGGAGGGAGATCAAGGGGCTTAACCTCTCCCCAGGAGGGCGAGAGAAGCATCTGTGCAAACAAGCAAAAAAAAAGCCAAACCTTAACCCTTGGCTTCCTAAGGTGGAAGTAGAAGGAGCAGAGCCTCACGAAATCCCGTTTGTGATGAGGGCTGTCTCCGCCCTGGCAGGGAACAGAACACGAAGCGATGAAAACAGAACCAGCATTTGTTGTCATCCAGATAGTAAACACAGTTCCTAAAAGGAATGAGAAATCGTCAGTCATTTTTCATGTCGCTGTTTCTACAGTTATTATGGAGAGGAAGAATGATGTTAAGGGAAAGAGGAATCTACTTGTAGGAAGGGAGGACAAGGGAATGGAGTAGTTAGGAATTTTTTTTTTTAACTTTAAAAAATAGCTTTAATTGAGCCCCCAACCAGTGGACCACTTTCTTTGATAAAGTATTAGAAGGCCTATTAGATGTTGTATATTTCAGAATTTTAGATAGTTTGACATAAAAACTGTTGCCCTAGGTCACTGAAAGCTAATGGAATAGACCTCTCTTTTATAGTGGTGCTTTTGTGAGAGAACACTGTTGATGATACTGCTTTTTGTGAATAAGTGCACTTACGGACAGCGATGTAACCAGTGGTGGGGGCAGTGAGGCCCGTTCACTCTGGGGTGCAGTCTATTTAGGGGCATGTTGTCATTAGAGAATTCAAAACAGTGAAATGGATAAAAGTCAAGGTGACATTTATTACCATGAGCTGGTAATTTTGAACCTTATCAGTAATGCTCATCTTCTTCCTTGCCAGAAAGAACCCCTCCCTCCACTGACTTCCCCAGGCCACAGTATGTATATGTGGGTGTGTATGCACAAAAATCTGCCCACACACTTACATACAACTTCCATATACATGAAGATCTTCCTTTATTGAGAAGTTTATCCACTTGTAAATTGGTAAAATGGCCTTCTGAATTTCAAGTATAACCTGGAATAAGACTCAATGCTAGTTTGCCACAAAATTCTGATTATTATGTCATTTTTTTTTATTTTGAAAAGATAACTTTTTTCCAATAATACTTTCTTTTTTCATAGTCTCTTCACAGAGTTGATCTCTTAACTGTTGAGTGAGGCAAATTTCCAGTTAATAGATGAGAATATCAAAAGTTATGGTTGCTAGTTTTCCCACTATCATGCAATTTGTAAACTAGTTAGAAAAGTAGAAATGTAAATTGAGTCCTCTGAATCTAATACTTTATTATAATTACAATAAAATTTTATTTGAGTAAATTTTCACACACAGTAAATTATCTTCAATTAGAATATTATGATCTCTTAATATAGATTGATGTTTAAAATTTACCTAATTTTTTTTACTTATGTAAAACCAAGGAAAACCTATTTTAAGATCAATTTTATTTAAATTCCAATCAAAGTTTTCTTTGCACAACATATGAGGTCTATCAAATTGCAGATGCCCCAAAATAATTTGTGATTTGTCTTATTTATGCAAATGTGGGTACAAGATACTCATAATCCAGTGTATACATACCTGCAAGTGTAGTTTTGTGTGGATATGTTATATTTCTGCTTCCTATGACATGCTTAATTAAATAATAGCACACGGGCCCGAGTCGTCAATTTTTATAAAACTGGTAATAAGGAGAACTCAAGAAACACATTTTCACAGACACTGCCAGAGGTTAATTTCTGAAACATCTAATTGACAAGTGCAAAAATCTAAAATTCATAGTAGGGATCATTTTGAATGTATTAAAAGAAACATTACCTTACATAATCATTGCAATGAATAGACTCTGTCAGGGTTTACAGTCAGTGGGGAAATGGACAAGAATACCTAAATCTGTGTATTACTTTGTTCAGGGTTCTGTACAGGGGGCTGTGGAAATACAGCCAGAGTTTGTGCACATCCCATCAGGTGTCATGGAAAGCGATCTGAACTGGAAATAAAGGTGAGACTTTAGCTGAAGGAAAGAAAGAGGAGGAGAGAAACTGGTGATGAGCCAGAGGGAAGCATCATCACGGATGCCATGAAGGTCTAGTTGAGCGAGTGTTTGAGGAAAGTAAGTTGGTTATGGCAAAAGCATAGATTGATGGACTGATGTGGAAGTTAGTCCAGATGACATAAAAATTAGAGAGATTTAGTATGGTAAGAGAAGGTATTTTAATTTATTTTGAGTCCATGGGGAAATAAAGCAAAGAGTGATAGTTCTCAACCAAAATATCTTTTTTTCCCCCAGGTTACAGTTTACTGTATTTCCACCACCCTCAGAACAGGGTGTAGCCAATGTGCTTGAGCTTCAGTGAGGGAAAAGTAACCAGTGATAGGTACTTCTCCTATGGATGTCCCATTTTCTTTTCTCTTTCCGGCCCCTCAGGATGGTGAGACTCTGGATAAGCTTGGATGCCCCGTGTTGAAGGTGCCAAATACTCGATCAGTCTAGAGGTTAACACTTAATCCAAACTATTACATTACCAATGTTTGGGTTATTACAACTGGCCTAGTTGTTAAAGTAGTTTAGACAACACTTGCTAAATGGGAACACAGTGAAATATTTTAATCTGGGCTGTATCATAATCATGTTTATATTTTATAACTGTCTTTGGCAGCAATGATAAAGATGGGAGGGAATCATTTAGAATACTACTGTAATAATCAGATTTGATAATGAAGTTATCCTTCCTGGATTAAGGAAGAGAAGATTATAACTGGTAAAGGGAAGTTTCTTTCTTTCTTTCTCTTTCTTCCTTCCTTCCTTCCTTCCTTCCTTTCTTTCTTTCTTTCTTTCTTTCTTTCTTTCTTTCTTTCTTTCTTCTTTCTTTCTTCTTTCTTTCTTTCTCTCTATTTCTTTTTCTTTTTTCTTTCTTCTTTCTCCTTTCTCTTTCTTTCTTTCTTTCTTTCTTTCTTTTTTCTTTCTTCTTTTATTTATTTATTAGAGAGAGGGAGGGAGAGAAAGCATGATCAGGGGGAGGGGCAGAGGGAGAAACAGACTCCCTGTTGAACAGGGAGCCTGATGTGGGGCTTGATTCCAGGACCCTGGAATCATGACCTGAGCTGAAGGCAGACACTTAACTGACTGAGCCACCCAGGCACCCTGGGAAGTTTCTTTTTTCTTCCTCCCTCTTACCTTCCTTTCCTCTCTCTCTCTATTTTTCTTTCTTCTTTCTCTTCTTTTTATATCTGGGAGATAGGGTGAGGTATATATGTCAAATAGGCAGTGGCAGTTAAGATAAATAGGAAATTGACCCAGGACCTTTAGAAGATAAATCTGTAAGAGCTGGATGACACAAAGAGCTCTAGAATGACCACAAGTATATGGCTTAGGTAAGTGGTGAGATGTTGTGCTGGGGCATTTAGAGAAGGAACATGATTAAGAGGAACAGTAAATAGGTTCAATATGAAGCATGTTGACTTTGATTTGGCTACAAACCACTGAGGAACTGGGGAAGACACATCTACAAGATAAGTCAATTTGGAATTCGGGCAAAAGGTCTGGGCTTTTAAACACTTTACACTGTCATTTTTGTGTGAAGCCATAAAAACTGGGTGAAGGGATGTCACAGGCCCTCAGGCTAGTGATGGGAAATATGATTTGCAGATGGACAGAAGAGAAAGAGAGAGCATCAGAGTGAGAAGGAGCAGCCAGAGAGATAGAGGGAAGAATCACCAAAGCTGAAGAAAGAATTTTAAAGCTCAAAATTTTTTTCACACACAAAAAATAAGATAAAGAGATTGAAAATAATTCATTAGATAATACATCAAGGGTGTCATTGCTGACTTTACAAAGAGCAATTGGAAAGATGTGGAGACAGAAGCCCGATGGCAGTGGATTGAGCACTGGACAGACAGAAAAGAGGTCAGGAGCACAGACAGCTGTTCCAACAGCTGCTGGTAGAACCATGACTACATAGGAATGTTGAGTCAATAGAGATATTAAATTTTTTGTTGTGAATTGAGAACTCTTTGTCATCTTATCTTTCATTACACTATGAAAGATAAGAGCAATTCTAAAGCTATGGAGGGAGAGATGATATATGGTGAACAAAAGTCCTAAAGTCATGGGAGGAGAAGGGTAGATAGATTTAATTTGGACAAGAAATGATGCCCCTTCCTCTACTGAGAGGGAAGAAAGTCAGAAGAACTGAAATTTATGTGGACTATGTAGCAAGACATTCAAGGGAGACCTCCTAGAGGAAGGGTTCTCCTTCTGTGGTAGAGAAATGAATGAAGTGAAAATGAAATGATGGTAAGAAATAAAACTATAAGTGACAGAGAAGGCAACAAGGTAGTAGATTTGGACAGTGAAGTGAAAGTTTGGAGAAGGCTGCTGAAATCAATGGAAAATCACACTGACCAGGACATGAAGGGTTGCTGGGTTGCACCAAGGCCCCAGATGAGGTTGGAGCCCATGACTCTGCAGGGGCCCCCATCTCTACTCTCATGTGATTTTCTCTGACCTTGCAGCACAGTTGGAATATACCGGCAGAACACTCAGATGACAGGCTCAATTCAGATTTGAGGCTTGCAGGGTTTTTTAAGTTTGCAATAAATAAGGCAGCAAAAAGAAGAAGCAATGGTGAGGGGTATCCCTGGGAAAATGTCTCAGATGGATGTGGTTCTTCATTTTAGTAAAAAAATGGCTTTAGATTGTGTTACACATGTTGTGGAAATGATGTGTTGGCAAATGGTGTGAAAATTCAGTACCAGAGGGATAAAAATAAAAACATGCTTTCATGACTGACTTTTAGTCCACAAAAGTTTATTTAAAATATAAAGGGATTGCCAAAAAAAAAAAAAAAGGAGAGAGATGGTGGGGGGGGCGGATTACCAGTGTATTTTATTTTACTGCACTCTCTTAGCTGGGCATACAGTACTGCCCTAAACTAACATTTATCTGCCTGACAACTCTTCCAGAAGATGATGGCTAATTCCATCCTGATGTGCTGGTTTGCCTTCGTATGAAAACAGCCTAAGTTCTTGAACTTGAAATGGTGATAACATATTTTCACTTTTCACATGTCATGGGTTTTATTTAGCTCCATTTTGCTCTCAGGAGAGGACAAAGTACCAGAGGGAATACATATCTTCTTGAAAATTTTTCTCTTGACTTTCTTAATTAACCTACTGCTCACGACACAAAACCATTCCATGTGATTTAAAATCATCAGAATGTGAAACTTCATAATCAAAAAGCTAAATTTAAACTGGGAATGTACTTAATAACCAAAGAGAGATTCTATTTAGTTCTTTTAATAATAACAGAGAGTGACATGTCTTTGCCTCTAGCTGCCTATTCTGTGTTGCTTCTGATGCCAATAGCCACAGGGCTGTATGTTGATTCTAATCGATGGTGACACATATTGTTAACTATGTTGACATCAATTCTTATGAATTCTCTTGACCCTGCTTCGCAAAGGGTGGGATAGGGATGTTTCTTGCAGTTCTAGCTACGTGTGGAAGCTAAATATTACTTATGTTCTTACTGAGTTATGTGAGTGCCTATTTACATTTATGTTGTGGCTGCTTAGTGTTTTGTGTGTTCCTAAATGTATCTGTGGATGTACATATGTATATATATAAATAGGTTTGTAGGCTTTGAGGCTAAGGACCTAATGTTAACAAATTACTTAAATTAATAAAAATAGCTGAGCAGTTAGTAAGCTTTTCTGTGTCAGTTGCAGTGTAAAGCAAGCTCTGTATGATAGAATTTAGTTCTCAAAATAATTCCAACATTTCAACTTTAATGATGTGGAAGCTAAGACTCAGAAGTAAGGCACCTCTCAAAGTCATAGACCATCAGGAATATTAAGGCCAGAGATAATCTTAGAGTCCAGGTTTTAAACATATAACCAACCATTCTTCTTCAATTGTTCTCAAAGAGCTTATAAGATTGATTTCAGTTAATTAAGCAAAGAAGATGTATCCTATTTCCCAAGCTGAATATATTTGAATGTCATAATCTATGGTATCAGATAGCAAAGCTTTGTTAACATGTGTCTACACCAAATTATACCATCAATCTTTCTTTGGGAAAAATAGCTATAAATGTAAACAATAATTTAAAGCTATGTTCTTTCTCATTTTGTAAAAGCTTAATTGATATTTAGTTATGTGTGTCACCTATGTTTGCCTTTTATTTCTAAAACACATGGTCAAAGATTAGGTAATTGCACATGAGAGTCAAAAGTCAACAACAGTTGACTATTATTTTGTTAATGTCACGTTATGGTGAAGTCTGAGGGATGGAGTTCTAATACCTTCAAGAGAAAATTACTTTCTGAAAAGGAAACTGATAAGAAATAACATTTAATATATGTAGTTTATCAGTCTAAGAATATTTCACAGTAAATTATGATGTATAGCCATACTGCTGGTTAAGATTTGAAAATATAGAAAAAATAAGATGATACATGGTTTATGTATACTTTTGATGGGAATGCATGGGAGTATCACTGTCAGAAACAATGTTCTGCAAAAAGGTAGAGAAGTATTTTGTTCTATGTTAATTTTGTTGTTGAATTCAATATTCTCAAAACTCCATGAACAAGATACTATTGCTTCCATTTTAGGTGAGGAAATTGGGATCTGAATGGATTTTACTCAAGATCACATAGCAATAGCAGAATTTGACACTAAAGTTTGTGCTCATGACCCTATATCCATGCCACCTTCTACGGATTATGTAAAAAGAGCATTTGTCAATAAGCATTTTTAACTGTTGTCTTTAGTGCTGTCCATTAAAAGTATTCTAGCTTGCTTTGCAGTCATATTCTTGTCACAGTAAGAATGAATATATACGTTGTGTGTTAACTATACTTCAATAAAAAAAGTATGCATAGATTCTGATGAGCTTGATGATATTGCCCTTTATGTCACCCCAGGTCCCTTTTTACAAAACAACTTTTAGATGGTAATTTCATGTTCACTCTATACTTTCTTTACTCGATAAGGAATGCATAAACCATCTGCACGAGTAAAAATAGGGATTGGCTTTACGTAACAATTTGGAAAACAATTTGTAAAACACAAATTTGGATAATGTGTCCCTTTATTTTTGCCTGATCATCTCTATGTCTGATGGCAGTATGTTTCTTGACTATAAAGCTAAAAGCCATGTTCTGAACCATCATGGCCACCAAGAAACCAAATTGCTCTGTGAAAGCTGACCTACATTGGTCCTTCCACATTTAACTTCTTTGTCAACTCAGTAGTTCATACAAATAATTATCAAATATAGTCATTCATTTTTGTTAAGCAAAAATGAAAGGTATGCAAGAAAGAAAGAGTGTAAAGAATTATGCTCGGTAAGAAAAACAAAAATCAAAGTGTGCAAGTCCTAGGTCTCTTCAGAGTCAATTATTTTAATCATCAGCTCCTCCAAACTGGAATTTCTCACAACACCATGAGAAGTTCTTTCAGTGATAACATACCTAAATGTGTTATTATAGGAACTAAGCTTCCTTTAAAAATGGTAATTTACGTTCTTATTGAAATTTGACAAATTCCATTGAAATATTAAGCACTCTTGTTTAAAACAGAGGAGCATAGGGAAAGAGAGGGGGAAAAATAAAACAAGACAAAACCAGAGAGGGAGACAAACCAGGAGATTCTTAATCATAGGAAACAAACAGGGTTGCTACAGAGGAGGGGGGAGGGAATGGTATAACTGGGTGACAGGCATTAAGGAGGGCATGTGATGTAATGAGCACTGGGTGTTACATACAACTGATAAATCACTGAACTCTACCTCTGAAACTAATAATACACTCTATGTTAATTAATTGAATTTAAATTTTAAAAAACCCCTCTTGTTTATCAAAATGCGGGTTCCTCTGGTAGACAAAAAATTCCCTAGTGAAAATAAAGCTCAGGGTGACATTGAAGGGAATTTTTCTTAAATGAGGCCAATGATGTGTAGCATTGGCTTACTTTTCATTCTCCAATTATAAAAAATTGTGATAATTTACATGTATTTTTTCCTGATACCAGAAAGAAAACAATAAAGAAAAATAATTGAGTTGAATATGCTTGCCCATTTTAATTTCAAATGATATAATAGAGGGTAAATTAGATTAAGAGTAGAATAAGGTTTATTAGTATTATTATCCTTAAAATGAATTGTCAGATTATTTTTACCGTGATCCTCCTTATTCTCTCTATTCCCTTAAAACCAAACTAAACTACTAGTCAGGAATAGCAGTGACATACCCTGGTGAAAAGCCCACAGTTCTTGGTGTTGTCTTGGTCAGATTGCTTTCAACATCTTTATGCCTTAGTTTCCTTACATGTCAGTAGGAATAATACTAGAGATATTGTGATTTTTATATAAATAAATGTTGTGGACTTGTTGTCGGTGTCTGCACAAAACTCATGTGTTGAAATTGTATCCCCCAATGTTATGGTATTAGATGACAGGGCCTTTGGGAGGTGATTGGGATTAGCTGCGGTCATGAGACTGGAGGCCTTATGAATGGGATTAGTGCTCATATTAGAGTCACAAGAGTTTGCTTTCTCTATTTGTTCTCTGCCATGTGAGGATACAAGAAGCTGGCAGTCTGCAACCCAAAAGACAGATCTCACCAGAATTGGACCATGTCGGCTCTATAACTTCAAGAAAAAAATATCAGTTGCTTATAAGTCACATAGAATATGGTACGTTGTTAAAGCAGCCCCAATTGATGAAGACAAATATTTATAATGTACTCAGAAGAATGCTTGACATATAAAAAGTATGCCATTGAATATGAGATATATGGCTTCGTGGCTTTACTTCATTGGGCACAGTACAGCATTTCTCTCTGGTCTTAGCTGGTCTATTAACAACACTTTCCTGGAGGGGTACCTGGGTGGTTCAGTAGTTTAAGCATTCAACTCTTGATTTTGGCTCAGGTCATGATCTCAGGGTCATGAGATCATGGTTGGGCTCTGTGCTGGGGCATGGAGCCTGCTTGGGATTCTCTTCCCTCTCCCTCTGCCCCTAACCCCCTATTCTCACACTCTCTTTCTAAAAACAAAAACAAGAACACAGCACTTCCCTGTAATTAATCAACATAATAAATATAAATTTGACTGTGACTGAAATCTGCTCATGTTACCAACTCTGCCTGCAACACTCTCCTCCACCATCAGTCCTCCCCTGTCAGCCTCCATTTCCATACGAACATGACATTACTCTTCAAGTGTATCTCTCTTGGTGGTTTTCATTATGGCTTATTTAAAAGCTGTATTAGTTTCCTGTGGCTGCTTCCTGTGACAAGTTACTACACACTCGGTGACTTAAAACAACAGAAATATTATCTTCTCACAGTTCTGGTCAGAAAGGTGGTATTAGGATCTGCAGGGTCACACTCCTTTCAGAGGCTGAGGGTAGAACCTGCCCCATTACTTCTTCCAGCTTCTGGTGGCTCCTGGCATTGTTTGGCTTGTGGCAGCATCACTTCAATCTTCAAGGCTGCCATCTTTGTTTTGTTTTATTTGCTGCAGAAAACTTTATTGCTTCCATTTGGTCCACCAAGGTGGTTAAAAAGCTGCCTGGTGGCTGCAGGAAAAGGCTCACACGCGAGCTCTGGCACCAGAGAGATGCCAGAGGGGCCCCTCTACGGCTGCTGGGCTCCAGAAACTCCTAGTCATGCTTGAGGATAAGCCTTTTGAAGAGATACTCACCCAGCCCAGCCTGGGGGCCAGCCAGCTGGCAGAGGTTAGTCCCGTGGTCACCCATCTTTTTGATGAGTTCCACATCCTTATCCTGGAAGTGGCTCTCCAGGAAGGCACAGAGATAGGAGTCTTCCCTGGGGTGGGGGGGAACCCGGGGCTTGCAGACCCAAAAGGGAACAAAGGCAGCTTTCATAGTGTTCAGGGTTTTACCCCCACTCATTTTGGGAAGGCTTCTGCAGGTCCATGAAGAGGATGGGGCCCCTGTGCTGATTTCGCCTCTTCCTGGAACTCTCAATATCCTCGTGCTTCTCCTTAGTCAGCTCATGGGAGAAGTGGGCCAGTTCTCCAGAGCCACCTCGTCAAGGTTGAGATAGAAGCCCAGAGATGTGCGTGTAGGAGGTCCACAGATGCATGTCAACCAGACGGTTGATAGCAGTGTCCACCTTGGTGGAATAATTGTGAGGAATCTGAGAGGTCATGGTTGATCCATAATAAGGAATTAGGCTCAAATAAGATGTTGGCTGGTGTCAGAAGGCTGCCATCTTTAAGTCTTTCCCTGTTGGTCTTCATATTACCTTCTCTTCTTCTGTCTGTATAACTTTCCTCTACTTCTTTCTGGTAACACTTGTGATGAGATTGAGAGCCTATCTACTCAATCCAGGATAATCTTCTCAAATCAAAATCATGAATCATATCTGCAAAGGCCCTTTCTCCTCATAAGGCAAGATTTACATATTCCAGGGATTAGTATTTGACCTTTTTGGGTGACCATTATTCAGACTGCTACATAAACAATCTGTCCTTTGAATCTAAAAATTTGTTGATAATGGTACTAGTCTCATTTTTTTTTGAAGATTTTATTTATTTATTTGACAGAGAGAGAGAGATCACAAGTAGGCAGAGACAGGCAGAGAGAGAGGGAAGCAGGCTCCCTGCTGAGCAGAGAACCCAATGCGGCACTCAGTCCCAGGACCCTGGGATCACGACCTGAGCTGAAGGCAGAGACTTCTCACCACTGAGCCACCTAGGTGCCCCTAGTCTCATTTTTTTTTCCTAGTCTCATTTTTTAATAACTGGTCTCACACATGTCCTCACCCATTACACTGTAGATTAACTGAAAATAAAAATATATGGGGTTTCTGGGGCCAATAATACATTATATGATAATAAAAAAAAGATAGGGTTTTTTTGTACCATTTTTTTATCCTCTGTAGTAACAAGTTCATAAGCTTGCACATGATTATCAACTTCTGTTAAATTAAATTTAATAAGTTTTACAATTATAATATTACTTAAGGTGACTGCTATTATTGAAAATATTAAGTTTTCTCATTTTTCAGTGTATAGTAAACCTATTCTTTTATTCTAGTCAGGTGCTGGATCTTAAGGTTACCAAAATAATACCATGTTCTTATATGTGAAATTTTACAGCTTAGCTAGAGAAATGAACAATAAATAACTACAAACAAAGGTAAGAATGTTAAATACACAAAAGGAAAACAGAGAGGCATTCCCCTGGGATTCAGATATTACTCCTGAACACAATGGAGCTAAAATTGCTTCTATTATAGAGATTATAACCAATTTGTATATTTCTAATCACTAAATAACAGAATCTTGATTGATAGACTTTGAATATTATTAACCTGAAGTGCATGTGATATATAATTAAACCCTAAAATTATAGTGACCTTGATCTAAGCTCTTTGATATGCAGAATAAAGTCATTCATACTTTCTTTTAAAGAACATAATTGCATTTGGCTACATTTTATTGTTTTTTGCTGAGATAATAGGCAAGCATCCTATATTGACTTCTTTAATCCCCACTTTTAAAAAATAATTATGCCCTCAAAGGAGCATAGTATTATCTTACAATTCTTGCTCTACTTCCTGAACCTGTGCTCGAGTGCAGAGGCAAGTGGCATGGAATAGCTTTGATTTCTTTTATTCTGATCCTCCAGTAATAATCTTTCTGATAGGGGCCAATGCAGCAGTTTGGGAGGTAATCAAGTTGAGGTCATGTGGGTGGACTTCCCTTGATAGGATTAGTGCTCTTAGGAGAAGAAACTTGCAAGAGTTTTCTTTCTTTTTCTCTCCTTGCATGCACACAAGAAAAAGAAGTTGTGTGAATGCACCATGAAATGGCAGCAGCCTACAGACATGAAGAGGGACCTCACCAGAAACCCTCCAGGCTGGCACATTGGTCTTGATCTTGTTAGCCTCCAGAACTATGAGAACACAAATTTCTGTTGTTTATGCCACAATCTATGTTAGTTACAGTAATCCTGTTGTTTACACTGCAGCCTGAGCTGACTAGACAGGCATACACAAACATTCTGTACAAGAAGATGACTTAGCCTGTTAGAAGCAATAGAAGGCCAGTGTGGTTATTGTGCCGAGTAGAAGAGGGAGTGTCATTGGAATAAGCCTCAGGATCCAGTTCATGGTTGATCCAGTTGATGCTTAGTCTTGTGACCAGCGTTAGGAATAGGGCTCTTTATCCTGAAAGCATTTGGTAATCATTGAAGAGCTCATGACTTGACACATTTGCATTCTAGAAAGATCAGTCTGGCCATTATGCAGACTAGGGTATGAGATGGGGTTCGTGAGGAATTAGACAAGAGCCAGGGATGATTCCCGTTTCTTCTTTGCACAGTTGAATTCATGAAGGAGGGAATGCTGAAAAAAAAACAGGCTTAGAGAGAAGGATGGAAGATATGAGACAGTATATAAACCTCCAAACTTGCCTTATCTAAATCCTTGTGTCTATCTATGTCCTCTTATAGGCTAAACATAGAAGCAGATATGGGTTAACATTAGAGGTTCATTTTTGACATGTTGATTTTGAGATAACCTGGAAACATTGAAGTGATAAATTCAGACAGGCAGTTAGTATACTGGAGTTTAAAGCAGAGGTCAGGGAAAAAGATCTATATTTGTGGGCATTTGCCATTAAGGAAATTGAAGAAATATGGAGAATATAGAGTAAGAATATAAGACAATCCAGAACCAAATAAACTTCATGCTTCAAAGTATAATGGCCACTTAGAAGAAAATGACTTGTAAAGGTCAGGAATGAATGAAGGAAGATCCCTACTTTTCTCCCATTTCTCCCCTGTCCAGCAGAGAACTACTGCTTCTCAGCCCTTTTAGTATCATTGACTACTTTGAGCTACTGGTGGAAGATTGGAGAGTAGGAGATGGGTAGATATCTGGGGATATCATCCTGTATTAGTTTTCTATGATTACTATAATATATTAGCACATCTTTAATTGCTTAAAACAACATACCTTTATTATCTCACAGGAGTCTGAATAAGGTCTCACTGGGCCAAAATCAGGTGTTAGCAAGGCTGTATTCTTTCTGGAGAGTCAAGGGGAGAATTCGTTTCCTTGTCTTTTCCAGCTGGAAGAGGTCAGCTGTGTTCCTTGGATTATAACTCTTTTCTCATCTTCAAAGACAGAAATGTAGCATCTCTAAACATATCTCTCTGATGCTGACTGACTCTTGCTTCTGTTCTCATATCTCTGACTCTCCTGTCTCTCTTTTTCTTATAAGAACTCTTGTGATTTTATCTGGCTGGTCCAGATAATTCAGGTTAATCTCCCCATCTCAGGATTCTTAACTTAATCACTTCTCCAGAGTCCTTTCTGGTATGTCAAAGAACATATGTAGAGGATTGGGTTGTGGACCTTTACAGGGGGACATTACTCTGCCTACCATGTACTCCCTCTCATTCATCTAGCTATGTTTCCAGCTTAAGTCCCAATAGTAGATGAGCTCCTGACATGCAGACTCCATCATGATTTCAGGTCCCATCAGACAGCTCTGGCCTTGGGACTCATAACCCACTTCTCATCATTCTCCTTTCAGGGATGGTGGCTGTTCCCTAATGCTGCTAGTCTTGGGGTTGCTTCACTTTTTCTTGTTTGGATTCTCAGATCTTCTACTACACAGGTAACCATAGACTACATGTGAAAGGCATCAAGTGGTTTCTGTTTTTCCAGCTTGCTGGATCTTGACAGGTGAGAACTGATGGCAGCTTGGATTCAAGGAATGATAGAGCTAGGAACATTTGCTCATATTTAAGTGAAGTGATAAAATAAAAATGATTAAATTGAGGAAAGATCCCTGTGTCAAAAATCCTGCCATATTCCATCATGTTATTATTATCTTTTTAAAGTGTTACTTATTTCTCAATAAGCATCTCTTATTTCTCATGAGATATGTGACTTATATTTGTGGAAGTTAGAGAAAAGACTGCCACAAAACTTCCTTTCTTTTTTTGACTAAGTACTTGATATATTATTAACAACTTCCATGGATGGGTGGATTTTTGTTATTTGGTTATGATTGAAACAAGACTTAGTTGAAGGGGAAATTAAGACCATCAGTAAGTATCCAAGGAAAGTAACTGTTAATGAAAGGGATTTACAATTGATGAATTTTAAATGATACTGAAACTATAGTTTTTCAGAGATAAATTCCAAAATTAATGAATCAAGTGATTCCTTTGGGATGTGAATAAGGAAAAAAGCTTGAACAACACATTTTTAAGATACTTAAAAAATTTATTACAGCTGTTTAACTTCATCCTGGAAATCTTTGCTTCTCTTCAGCATCAAGATCTTGATTAGAGTATATTATCTGAGTTGATTTAAAAATCTACACACTGGAACAGCTTGGTGAAATGGATTTTGATTATTTGGGTTCAATCCCAGCTCTGCTGCTCATTAACTTTGTGATCTCAATCTGCTTAGCCATTCTGAGCCTTGGTTCTCATGAGTTACACAGAATCAATTTAACTCATTTTGGGAGATTGTTTGAGGATTAAATGTAAAGTATCTGTTTCTTAGTAGATGGGCAGATTTTTTTGACCTGATGTCACAATAGAAAAAGATTTATTGGGGTGCCTGGGTGGCTCAGATGGTTAAACATTGGTTTCTTGATCTGGACATAGTCATCTCAGGTCATGATCTCAGGGTCCTGGGATCAAGCCCCAAATGGGGCTCTGTGCCCAGCAGAAAGTCTGCTTGAGATGTTTTCTCTCCCTCTCTCTCTTTCTCTCTGCCCATCCCCTGCTCTACACTCTGTCTCTAAATAAATTAATCTTAAACAAAAACCCAAAACAAAAGATATATTTTTTAACTCTCTTTCCTTGCATTCTCTAGTTTTCTTCCCATGGTGACAAATGTCTATTAAACATTACAAAGGAAAAAGAGAGTAGGAAGTTAGATAAATAGGTCTGGATTTCAAGGAAGAAGTCCAGATTGGAAATATACATTTGATAGTAATCACCATATGGATGGTATTTAAAACTATGAGACTAGGTGAATATGGGGGATGAGAACATACAGAAGTAAAAAAATCAGTTGCATTTCCGTTCACTAACTAAATAATTGAAAAGAAGAATTAAGAAAATAATCCATTTACAATGGCATCAAAAAGAATAAAATACCTAGGGATAAATCTAAACAGGGAGCTAAAAGATCTGTACACTGAAACCTATAAAACATTGATAAAGTTACTGAAAGAGATATGAATAAATGAAAAGATATCTCATGCTCATGGATTGGAAGAAATAATATTGTTAAAATGTCCATATGACCCAAAATGATCTACAGTTTTGGTGCAATTGCTATCAAAATTCCAATGGAAAAAGAATTCTAATGGCATTTTTCACAGAAATAGACTAAACACTGCTTAAATTCATAAGGAACCACAAAAGACCCAGATAGCCAAAACAGTCTTGAGAAAGAAGGACAAAGGTGGAGACATCACATTACCTGATTTCAAACTATATTACAAAGCTATAGTAATCCAAAACAATATGGTTTTTGGCATATACACAAACACATAGATTAATGGAGTGGAATAGAGAGCCTTCCCAAAATTCATTTGTATACTATTAAATTTTGACCAAGGATCCCAGGATATACAATGAAAAAAATAATCTCTTCAATACATGATATGGGAAAACTGGGCAGCCACATGCAAAAGAATGAAACTAGATTCCTATCTTACACCAGACACAGAAACCAACTAATGTAATGACTTGAACGTAAGACCTAAGCCATAAAAATCCTGGAAGGAAACATGGGGGGTAAACTCTTTGACATTGCTCTTGGCAGTAATTTTTTGAAATAGCAAAAGCAACAAAAGCAAAAATAAACAAGTGAGACTACATCAAATTTATTTATTTAAGATCTATTTATTTGCCAGAGAGAGAGAGAGCACAAGCCAGGAGGCAGCAGGCAGAGGAAGAAGACAATTCCCCATTGAACAAGGAGCCCGAGGTGGGGCTCCATCCCAGGACTGTGAGATCATGACCTGAGCTGAAAGCAGATGCTTAACCGACTGAGCCACGCAGGCATCCCTGAGACTACATCAAATTTAAAAGCATCTATACAGCAAAGGAAAGGATCAACAAAATAAAGAGTCAAGTCGTGCAATGAGAGAAAATAATTATTTGCAAGCCACATGTCTGATAAAAGATTAATATCCAAGATATTCAAGGAACTCAAACAATTTACTAGCAAACCCCCCAAAATAATCCAATTTAAAAAATGAGCAGAGGACCTGAAGAGACATTGTTTTCAAAGAAGACAACCAAATGGCCAACAGGTACATAAAGAAGTGTTCAGCATTGCTAGTCATGTAGGAAATGCGAATCAAAACTGTAAAAGAGATACCACTGCACACCTGTTAGAGTGCTTTTTAATGCAAAGATAAGAGATAGCAAATGGCAGTGAGAGAAGAGAACCTGTGTGCACTGTGGGTGGGAATGCAAACTGGTGCAGCGACTGTTGAAAACAATATGGAGGATCCTCAAAAAACTAAAAATAGAACTACCATATGATCCAGCAATTCCACTTCTAGTTATATTTCCAAAGAAAATGAAATTACTATCTCAAAGAGATATCCATGTTACTATGTTCATTGCAGTATTATTCATAATAGCCAAGGTATGGAATAAGGAAATCCTGTCATTTGCAACAGGATGGCTGGAACTGGAGGATATGATGCAAAATTAATAAGTCAGACAGAGGAAGAAAAATACTGCATGGTATGGCTTATATGAAGTCTTAAAAAAAGATGAAATTTAACAATGTGGATTGATGGTTGCCAGTGCCTGGGGAATAGGGGAAAACAGGAAGATTGGCAAACACAAATAAACGTCAGTCATAGATGAATAAGGTCTGAGGGTCTAATTTATAACATGGTGACTATAGTTGATAATACCTTATTATATCATTGAAAAGCTTAAATGTTCTTACCAAAAAAAAAGTATGTGAGATAATGGACATGTTAATTAACTTGATTGTGGATATCTTTTACAATGTATGCATATATCAAATGTTCATGTTGTGTACTTTAAATATATTGTAATTTTATTTGTCAATTATACCTCAACAAAGCAGAAAAAAAGTAAAAAAACAAAGATCAAAAATGTTCAAAGAAACTGGTCAGATGTTTTCAACTGCGGTTATTGCCAAATACTAATACAAAAAACAATTTTATATAGTATATTTACTATTCTAATTACATTATAATTAATTAAATATGCATTAAATTATATTATTAATTATATAATTGCATTTAATTATGATTAAAATTGATTTAATTGTATAACTAAAATAAATATTACAACCTCATAAGGTACAAATAAAACAAAGGAAACTATATTACAAGAAAAAAGAATTAAATTTAAGAGAACTCCCACAATTTAAGGTTGGAAGAATGAAGAGAAACTAGTGAAGAAGCATGAGAAGGAGCAGCCAGATATGTAGAGGTAAAACCAAGAAAATATGATTCCCCGGAAGCCAAGTGAAAAAGCTTCTCCAGGAAGTGAAATATTCTCTGTGCCACATGCTGGATGGATCCGGTATGATGAGGACTGAGCGCTGGCCAATGGATTTAGCAATGTGGAGACTAATGGTGACTTGATATTTTTTTGTGCGTTAGTAGGGGACAAAAACCTAATTGGCATTGTTTCAAGACACAATAAAGGGAGAAGAACTGGAGTCAATAACTATTGTAAACCTTATCAAGGAATTTTCTGCAAGAAAAAGTGAGAAATGGGTCGGTAGCTGGATGGGAAAATGAGTTCAAATAAAATTTTATCTGTTCTAAGATGGGAGAAATAACCACATCTTTTTATATTCATGAGAATAATTTAGTAGCATAGGAAACAGTAATACACAAAGAGTGGAGAGAAAAAGAATAAGAAATAGAGAAAGGGATGTAATGGAGAAATTACTGAAAAAAAAAGGGGGGGGGGTGTCAGCTTTACCTAGATAATTCCTCCATAGGAACAGAAGTTAGAAAATGGGACACAAATCAGAGTAGAAAGATACATATAATGATAAGAACTCTTCTGATCGCTACAAGCTCCTTAGTGAAAAAAGAAACAGTCATCAGTTGAGAATGGAGATTAGAGAGGAGATTTCAGCAGCTTGAGAAGAGAAAGGAGAAGCATAAAAGCTTATCTAGAAGAGAGAAGAGGGAGTGAATGAATGGGGGAGAGTGGTACGGCTGCCAGGTGCTGTTTAGGGTTCGGTTTTGGTTTGTGATCAAGAATTCAGTGTGATTATGCGCTTTTTTCCTGCTATATTCACTGCATGGGTGCAGGCACAGAGTAGAGAGAAAGCTGATTTAATGAGGTGTATTTTCACTATGCCACTCTAACTCAGCTAGAGCAGGACAGGGAGGCTGAGGATGGAAGCAAGAGCATGATTACAAGGACTGATGATGAAATGGGAGCTCAGTAAAGAGGGAAGAGAGGACAGAAGGAGAATGGAGGACAGTGAAAGATAATGAGAGCAATGGACTAAAGATTGCAATCAGGTAGGGATTTTCTGAAGGTGAATACTACGAATACCTGAAAGAATAAAGTAGAAAATAGGAGGTTATATCAGTCAGGGATCTAGCAGAAAACCAATGGCATATTCAAAATGGCTAATTAGAGAAAAGTTTGTGGACTATAAATGGAGATCCAAGTTTAGGGATCCCATGTGGAATAGTTGTACCGTACCCTGTGATTACCAATGGGTTAACAATCCTAAACCTTAAGGCCGAAGAAGAAGAAGCTGGAACCTATGTAGAAGGAAGTTACATGGGGCACCTGGGTGGTTCAGTGGGTTAAAGCCAAATGCCTTTGGCTCAGGTCATGATCTCAGGGTCCTGGGATTGAACCTCGCATCGAGCTCTCTGCTCAGCAGGGAGCCTTCTTCCCCCTCTCTCTCTGCCTGCCTCTCTCTGCCTACTAGTGACCCCTCTCTCTCTCTGTCAAACAAATAAATAAAATCTTAAAAAAAAAAAGATGGAGATGGTCATTTCATGCAATTGCAAACCAAACCACCATTACTGGGTGGGAGGGGATTCTGGAAACAGTGTGAACTGACTTCACTCTCCCCTGCTGCCTACAGGGGAGAGTGTCCCCTGTGTGTGTCCCCTGTGTCCTACAATCACTCCCATTGGCCTAACCCATGAGGAAGCCAGATGTCAAGGGAGACTTTTGATACAATCCTCATGGGACACAGAGCGGAGTAGAGAAGAATGGGGACTAGATCTGGGAGAGCAACCACAAGTTATCCAGTATATAGGGTTAAGGAGACTGACAGTAATCCAATAACCGAAATTGAAGAAGATAGATTTATAGGAAAGTGGGAAAGGTGGATATCCGGCGAATGTGGGAGATAGATGATGGTAACCGGAAGATATGGAGGGACTAGAGTTTGATTATATGGATCCAACACTGGTGATTTTATAGTCAAGCAGAGAAAACGAAATGTAACAATGAGGGACAAGGAGCCCCCTGGTCAGAGAGAAAAACAACCACTATGAGCAATAAGTGTAGAATGAGTATGCCTTTATTAATTAATTTGACAAAGATTTATTGAGTAACTGATATATACTCAACACTACTCTGGACACTTGGAATATATCAACCAAAAAAAAAAAGATGAAAACTCCCACCCTTAAGAGGGAAAACACTTAATAAATAGTAAGCATACCTAAAAATAAAATTTATGATATCCCATAGCATGATAAGCATCACTAAAAAAAGTAGCACAGAATAGGGAGAGTTAGAGGCCTGAGGAGAGGGTAAGATTGCCACTTTTTTATTTTTTAAGATTGAAATTTTAAGTAATAATTAAGAGGTTTAGCCGCTAGAAGGATATTTTTGGATGAAATGGTTTTAAGTGTAAAGAAAACTAGACTCTGAACTTGGGAGAAAGGAGGCTGACACCTGGCGAGATAGACAAGGTTCGTAAGCAGAAAGAGAAGAAAGGGAGGCTATTTGAATGGTTCATGCAATGTTGTAGAGATGAGTCTACACAAACCTAACCTCCAAGCCCCATTTGAAGAACTTCCCCCTAAACCCATGATTTTGTGACTCAAACCCCTCTACCTCTCTGGTCTTCATATTCTCCCTCACCCTGGCTAGTTTTCTTACGCCTGTTTCTTTAAGGGTCACATGTTCCAAGATGCTCTCCTCAGCCGGATGCCTTTCTCCCCTGCAGGTGTTACCACAGAGATTCACCTACCGACCATATTCTTATGACTCCAGAATTTACATTTTGACCACTCTCTTAAAAAATATCAGCGTCAATCTGTCTTTTGGGGGCACTTTAAATGAAATATATCTGAAGGTGAATTCATGGTTTTCCCCACAAACCAGTTTCTCTTTCTTTATTATCTAATTTTGATGGCTTTACCATCTGTCCAGTCACCCAAGCTAGAAACTATGACGTCATCTTGAATTCCCCCACTATTTTAAATTATCACCTCATTTCAGCATGCCCCTGCCTTCATATAACTGATTAATTAGCTTTGGAACATCACTGTTCTCATTCATTCTCCTCCACTGCTTCTCACCATTCTTAATGACATTTTTTAGTAAAAGCTCTAATCACCTTGTATGTGCACGTTGTATAGGGCAAAAACAAATTTAAAAAATTAAAGGGTGCTATTCAAATATGTCACCGTAATTACTTTCTTTTTTCATAAAGAGCTGACCACCCAAGAGCAGAACTATAGTTTATTAAACAGTAAATAATTTGAAGCAACATATTTTAATACAGAAATATTCATTTTATTTTAATACAGAAATAATATTCCTTTTTTTATTTTTTATTTTTTACAGATTTTATTTATTTATTAAAAGAGAAAGAGAGGTGATAGAGAGCAGCAGAGGGAGAGAGAGAAGCAGGCTCCCCACTGAACAGGGAGCCCTTTGCAGGGGTCGATCCCAGGACTCTGGGATCATGATTGGAGCCGAAGGCAGCCGGTGAACCTACTGAGCCACCCAGACACCCCTGATATATTCCTTTTACTGGTAATTGTTTGCTTGGTAAATATGGAGACAGAGGAGTGTGCAATCTCTATATCTAGCATTTAATTCCTTGTTTATGTGAATACACTTCTTTCAGAATTTATTTCCATGAAATCAGCAGTTCTAGATTTAGAGTTAAGGGAAGTAAATTGACCTAGGTAATATGACTGGAGACTAGGTGGTTTATAGTTTAACTGAGTATTTAGAAATGCCATCCATTCTGGAACTAATTTTTTAATCTAATGCTTTATGAAGATGAAATAAAAAAGCACTCAGATTGATATGCACCGAAGGAGAACTGTGCAAATATTTCCCTAGTGTTGGCACTGTGAGCACTTAACTTCTTTCAAAACATTCAAGTTTGGCGTCACTGGGCATGGCTGGAAAGGTTAAATGGTTTCAGAACATGGTTTGAAACTTCACTTCTCATTTACCTTGAAATGAAATCAAACATTGCAGGAAATGTTCTCACAACTAGACCTTTTAACATTTTGTATTAAAAAGTATATAACCTGAGGCTAAACAATGGTTCAGAAGTATTTACGCCAGAAAAATAACTTTATTATTCTCCAAGCAAATCTAAAACCCGGTTTAAAATTTTAAGAAGAAGTTATCTATTGGATTAATTGTTCACCTTTACTGCTACATTAATAAAACTATGACCGTAAAGTGTAGTTTTACATCTTAATGGATGTTGAGAGACCTGACCAGGTATAACCCTGTATAAGTACAAAATAAAAAAATAAAATAAATGCAATTATTGTTAATGCATGAAAGTATCAGTGCCTTTCAGTTCTATTTGTATGGTCATTTTTCTTTCAAATATTCCAAAGAAATAATACTCATAATTTTCCTTCTATCTTTACAGAAGTCACAATGTCATCAACTTGGTAACTCAGGAATTGTTATCAATGTTCCAACTGTTTTTTTCCCAAAATTTGGTCCTACATGCTTTTGAATATTATATGACTGACTTCAAATTGTTTAAAAAATAAAACTAATTTTTAAGTTTAAAAAATTCAGGGAAAGAAATTAGACATGCACATCCAATATAAATGGTTTTTGAGAAGTTTTGACACAAAGAGTAATACAAAAATGAGTGGTAATTGGTGGGGAAAGTGGGATCAAAAGAAGGTTTCACTGTGTTTTGCTCTTGTTTTTCGGTTTTATTTTTGTTTTTTTAAGATGAGTAAAATGACTGCATGCTCGTATGATGCTAGAAATAATCCAGTAAAGGGAGAAAATGTGCTGACATAAGAAATAGAAAGAAGAATTGCTAGCGAATAAGATCTCATGCACATATAGAGGAATTAGCTTTAGATAAAAAGCAAGATAGCTCAATAAAAGCAGAGTTCACAGGCAAAAATGCCTATAAGTTGGAGATATGGAAAGGGAATCTAGAAATTCTTTTCTGATAGCTTCCATTTTCTCAGTTCTACAGGAAGAAATTTCTCACCTGGAAGCAATGAGGAAAGAGGCAATGTTGGGAGTTGAAAGAGAAGAGGTACAGAGAGAAGGGCAGAGGTGAACACCAGGCAACTGATGGCTCCTTTCAGGTCCACATCAATGTTGTTTCATGCCTTTCACCTACTGCATTCAGCCGCTCTGGGGTAGGTGTGGAAGTGTAGGTGTGGGTTAGGTGGAGAGTTGGTTTCACCAGGTGGTGATTTGCCAAGTAAGAGGAAAGCATGAAAGCTGAGGCTGATTTCATGGGAGGCTTGTAAAGCCAGTAAAGTTTTAGCCAGATAAGGAGCAAAAAATACATGAAGAAGATGGAGAGTGCAAAAGGATAGGATCAGAGGATTAGACAATTCAGGAGGTTTGGAAGAATGCTGAAGCCAGAGAACCAAAGAGAATGTGCAGGAGGGAAAGAAGTGGTGCTAAACAGTAAAGGGAATTAAAATTATAGAAAGATTGTGTTTATTCATAATCATATAGATACAGTGATTGAGACAGTTGGAAGACAACATCTTTAAAGGACAAGAGTTTTAAGACCTGAGAGTCCAGAGAATTAGAAGAAGTATCTATGTGTATACCAATAGCTAAGAATCAGACAGGACCGTGAAACCAGGACCAAATATTTGAGTCATATGGACTTTTAATAGGGCTTCCACAGATAATAGCCTCAGAGAGAGATGAGATTCAAAACTGGTGGGTTGTCCAGAGAAGGGAAGAGAATTATCTGAGAATCACAATGAGGAGCAAGTCCAGGGATTTGGGGAACAAAACAAAACCCCTCATACCTCAAGAGAGCCTCAGGGGATCAGCTGCCTCAGGGGAGAATACTTAAGAGCAAAAATATAATTGCTACCTTCACTGAAAATGTTAACTCATAAAATGAGACAGAATTTATACATATCTTTCTCCTACCATCTAACACAATGCTTTGCATTTAGTAGGAAATTTTTGTTGACTGGATTTCATTTTATTGTACTATTAATTTATTACGCTGGTTAAGCAACAGCTGGTTATATTGGATTCAAATACAAAATACGAAAGTATAAGAGAGTCATCTCACTACTTTCAACTGGAAATATTTCATAAGCACAGAAGTGCGAAAGGCAATAGAAACTATGCACTTAAGGATTTCTGGTTCATGAAGTTGTTAGAATGATTAAAATGACAAAATGAAACTAGATAGCTTGCAAAGGATCTCTTAAAAGTTTTGGAGTTGGTAAGTGGGAAGACTGGAGATAAAGATTGATAGAAATTATTCTATGAAATGTAAACTAATTTAAAACTGAACTACAATTTTACAAACTGCCAGGATATCATTACAGAGGATCAGATCAAGCTGTGATTTTGATGAATTTGCAAAGGCAAATGGAGTCAAGAACTACCTTCTTCATTTTTGCCCACCATACTCCTCCTTAAATATTCTTACTAAATAAATTGAATAAATCAATGTTATTTTGAGATAACAGTGAAGAATATTTACATATGTGTAATTACATTTTTCTTTCTTTAGTCACCTGAAAAACTTGGATAGAGTTCATGTCCATATCAGTTCTTTAGATAATATCCTTAGTGGTAGCCTTTATTGAATGGTATAGTGGGAAGGGTACAAATATAGAGGTATTAGTAAAAAAAAAAAATTCATATAGAGACTTGGGAAAGAATAAAAAAAAGAAAGAATGTAATAATTTTATTTTCTATTTTTTCCTCTTGGTTTTCTCTAATTTTTCCTTTTAATAAGATTGCTCAATCATTCCACAAATACAATGTAACTTTTTGGGACACCTGGGTGGCTCAGGCAGTTAAGCATCTGCCTTCAGCTCAGATCATGACCCCAGGGACCTTGGTATCCAATCCTACATCAGGGTCCCTGCTCAGCAGGGAATCTGCTTCTCCCTCTGTCTGCTGCTCCCCCTGCTTGTGCTCTCTCTCTCTCTTTCTCTTTGATAAATATATAAATAAACTTAAAAAATACAATGTAACTTTTTGTTTCTGTAAGTTTAACTGAAACAATTTCATGATTCTAGCTAAAAGGTTGCTTTCTCTGGTGTGGTAGGCTGAATAAGAATCTCCTAAATATTTCCACATCCTAATCGCCAGAGACTGTGAATACTACCTTATATGGTTAAAAAGTCTTTGTAGATGTGATCTTGGATAATCTAAATTAAGGTGATCCTGTATTATCTGGATAAGTCAGACATAAGTCAGACAAAGTCACGGTGGCCTTTGTGAGAAGGAAGCAGGGGAGCCAGCCACGGGAGAAGGTGATGTGAAGAGAGAAGCAGAGATTAGAGGGAGGCAACCAGGGACCAAGGATTGTGGCAGGCAACCTCTAGAAGCTGGAAGAGGCAAAGAACAGATTCTTTCCAGGATCCTCCAGAAAGTACCAGCACTGTGGTCACCTTGACTTTCAGTCCCTGGAGGCTCCTTTTTGACTTTTGGCCTTCAGAACTGTAAAAGAACAAATGTGTGCTGTTACAGGTAACCAAATTTGTGGCAGTTTTTAATAAGAAACTAATACGGGGCACCTGGGTGGCTCAGTGGGTTAAGCTCAGGTCCTGATTTCAGGATCCTGGGATCTAGCCCCATATTGGGCTCTCTGCTCAGCAGGGAGCCTGCTTTCCCCTGCCTCTCTGCCTGTCTCTCTGCCTACTTGTGATCTCGCTCTCTCTGTCAAATAAATAAATAAAATCTTTAAAAAAAATAAACTAATACGATATGTATTACTTTTTAAATTTAAAAAAGTTATCTTTTTAAAAATTTTAAAAAGGATGAAAAGTTCTTATTCTTTTCAAGTTTACATGTGAGTGAAAAATTTGTGGAAAATTTTTCTATACATGTATGTATCTATTGCCAATTTGACCTACAATTTAAGATTTACTGAATAAAAGGGTTAAAGTGTCCACTTTGTTGCATCCACACTAATTGATAAATATTTGTTTTAAATAGCTTGTTGAAATAATTTCTATAGAAGCAGATTATGTTCTTTAGAAGAGAATTTTTGTGATATTGTGATTTATAATAAGAAATATAATTTTGGTCTTCATCCTGTTTTTTTGGCACAGAGCTCCTAAAACACTAGTAAATTCCTAAACAATAAGAATGATAAAAGTAATTTGTTATGGTAATGAGGTGACCTTTGAGAGCACTTTAGGGTAGGGCTGTTTGCAGTGGAGCCAACCTTGTCATTAGAGCTGCAACTTTCAGTCCTACACCCTAACCTCTGGGGAAGAGGGAAGTTGAATCAGCATCAATGTCCAATGAGTTAATCAATCAAGCCTTTGTAATGAAGCTTCCATAAAACCCTAAAGGACAGGGCTCAGGGAGCTTCCACTGGTGATCATGCCCAAATTGAAGAGAGTAGTGCATCTGGATAGGGCATGGGAGCTCCATGAGCTTTCCTCGTACCTTGCCCCATGCATCTTTTTCCAACCTGACTATATTCTCTTATAATAAATTGATAATTTAGTAAATAAAATGTTTCTCTGAGTTCTGTGAGCTGCTCTAGAAAATTAATCAAACCTGAGGAAGAGGTCATGAGAACTTCTGTCTAAGTTACAGCCAATTGGTCAGAAGTATAGGTAACAACCTGGACTTGCAATTGCCATCCAAGCATGGTCTTTGGAACCCCCGATTTGTAGCTGGTCATCAAAAGCACAGATAACAGCCTGGGCTTGTGATTAGAATCTAAAGTGGTTGGGGCCATTTTGTGGGACCGAGCCCTCAATCCGTGGAATCTGATGCTATTTCCAGGTAGATAGTGTCAGAATTGAATCGAATTCTCAGACATCTTTCTAGTGCCCAAGAATGGCTTGGTGTTGTGTGGAACCGTCCCCCCAATCCCCCATACACACACACATTGGAATTGAGACCAGGAACCTAAAATATTCTTCTTCTTAAATTGATTGCTTTTATAATTTGTTTTCCAAAATAGATTTTGGAGGCAAACATCATATCAAGAAAATCCAGAAGATACTAGAACTAATTAATTGCCAACTCTTACCTGTGTAAACTAAGACATAAGTGTTGTAAACACAAAAGAAAAGATTTGACTCCTTCAAAATTGAAAAATTATGTGCTAAAAAATCCCATAATCTAACATACCCTAAAATAGAAAATGGAAACAAAAGAATAGAAAAATATCATACAATGAAGAGTTAATAAACTTATGTGTATAGTATAATGAATTTATGCATTTTATAGTTCACAACATAGACCCAACTGGTCGAGGAAAAATTTTTTAAATAGCATAAGAAGAGAAGGCTATCAGGAATATTTTCAAGTGTGTGTATTATAAGGATTAAAGATGTAACATCAGATTTGAATAACCAAATTGGAATAAGATATAAAATCTGCACAGTGTTGGTGGGAGTGTGATAAAATTAGGACTTTCTTCTGTTGGTGGGAGTATAAGTTTGGAGAGCAATCTGACAAAATCCACATACTCTTTTAATAATTTTAGTTTTAGCAATTTATTCTAGTGCTGTGTATCAACCAATGTGTAGAATTTATGTATAAGGATGTTGTTTTTTGCTGCATTCTGAGCAGTTTAACTTAAAATCGGGTTCATGCATCATGTTAATAATTATTTTAAAAACTTACAGAATCTTAAAAATTAATGTATCTATGTGTATATTTTTATACAACAGAATATATACAGCTAGAATAATCTGATATTATGCTATAAGTTAATACTGGAAGTTTAAAAGAGTTAAGGGGCACTTAGTTTACTTTGAGAAGTATATATTTTAATTTTATATATTCTTGATTTATTCTTTCACTTTTTGCCGTAAGTTTTGCTTACTTATATTTTTAAAGGTTAAAAAGAAACATAATGTGGTAAAATCATTTGTCAAGTGTAAATTAAAAGACATTGGGTGTTTAGTCCATTTGCAGTAACCTCAAAAATCGATCCTACGGGCACCTGGGTGGCTCGTTGGTTAAGCATCTGCCTTCGGCACGGCACAGGTCATGATCCGGGGACCCAGGGGTCAAGGCCCACATCAGGCTCTCTGCTCAGCAGGGGATCTGCCTTTCCCCCTGCTTGTGCTACCTCTCTCTCTCTGTCAAATAAATAAAATCTTTAAAAAAAACAAAAACTTTATCCTGTTCGTACAGGAGAGATCTTGTTCTATTTAAATGAAATATTTCTATTTCTCTTTTTTCTTGTTTTTAATGCTTTAAGTTACTTACATATGGCTATTTATGTTATATACCAACACAACTCTCTGAAAGGTGAAATTTTTAGTCAACTTTTAAATATCTATAAAAACAAACTCATCTAATTTAAAGGTTTTTGCTGAGCTAAAATAATAATGATAATAACAAATGACAAAATGTGTTTTTAGAGTTGTAGCTCTATTTTTAAGGATGGCCAGGACAATATCTTGCAAAATATTTGCTCAACGTATGAAGAGTAATAGTTGAGAAGGGCATAATTCTTGCTCATAGACAATCTCGGAGATAATGATTTTTCACACATAAAAGAAAGATTTCCCTTAACTCAATGATCATTTCTTAAAATCATAGAATATTAATAATATAGGTAAATTGGTTACCCCTTAAAGTTACCAATGAAGAAACGAGTTCAGAGAAGTGAAGCTACTTGCCCACATTTCCACAATAAGGAAGTTTCAAAGGTGAATCCAACATGCACATCTGACTCTTAACCCCTTTTCTCATGCTGCCAGTCAGAAAAAAACACAAAGAAACTACTCCTGGTGCCCCAAACTACAGTTGCTTTTTTCAGGCTAATGGAAGTATATAGTCAGTTTGACTCCCTTTCATGCACTACTTCCTGAATACAAAGATAATCCTGTTAGTGGATTAGTGCCATGGCCTGCTGTCCACACACAAGATTAATGAATAGATTCAATGCTTTCAGATTACTTGATTCTAACAAAAGTTTAGACTATTAAACAAGCTCAATTTTTATTTACCTGGTAGTTTCCATAACCTTCAAAACAAACATATATGCTGTAATAAAAGTAACATATTTTACATAATTATTTTATTAATTTTTTACTACATGAAATCTTGTGTTTTTTCTTACCCTCTAAAACATCACATAATTTCTAGGTTGCGATGGTAGATTTGTCTAGAGAAGAGTCTCTCTAAGAAATTATTTTTTTAAGCCTTAAATTTCCATATGAACTTGGAATAAAACCAATAATTTTCCCTTGCAAAACCCTTATGTTCATAATGAGCTGAGGATGTCATTTTACTAAGATTGTTTTCATGAATTAACTTGATATCTGTTTATGTTATTTAAAAGCAGACAATAAAGCTAGGTAGGTACTGTCAAAAGACGGGTGAAAAGTATAAAAATCACAAAGTTTCTTAGTTTTTTTTTATTTCCACTAAACGCATGAAACTTTTTCCGTTCTGTTTTTCTTTTAAAAATAAATGTCCATTGCAGTACTAAGAAAAGCCAACAAAATAATTAGATTGCAGAAGTACTAAGGTCTATAGTTCCTGAGAAAAGCTGGTGGAAATGCTCAGGCACTACATGTTTCTTTCCTGTGTGCAGTATGGAAGAATTAATGGGCAAGCATCATTCTTTTCAGGCCATATCCTACATGGAATAAAAACACCTCTGCAGGGGGTGCCTGAGTGGTTCCGTGGGCTGAGCGGCCGACTCTTGATTTTGGCTCAGGTCGTAATCTCATGGTTGTGAGATAGAGCCCTGAGTCAGGTTCCATGCTGGGCGTGGAGACTCCTTAGGATTCTCTCTCTCCCTCTCCTTCTGCCCCTCCCTCTGCCCTTCTGCCTGCTCACTCACGCATGTGCTTTGGTGTGCGTGCTCCTTCTCTCCCTTAAAAAAACAACAAACAGGGCGCCTGGGTGGCTCAGTTGGTTGGGCGACTGCCTTCGGCTCAGGTCATGATTCTGGAGTCCCGGGATCGAGTCCCATGTCGGACTCCCGGCTCTGCGGGAAGTCTGCTTCTCCCTCTGACCTTCTCCCCTCTCATTCTCAGTCTCTCTCTCTAATAAATAAATAAAAAATCTTTAAAAAACAACAACAACAACAACAACAACAAACACCTCTGCAGTTCTGCATCCTGAACTACAAAGGAGACATGATGAAATCATGTATGTGTGACATTTAATGTATGTCAAGGTGAATATGAAACAAGCTATCTAACTATCTAACGATCACTTAGTATATTCATTACAAAGCATATCTAGTTAGCAATGTTGTCTGAAAGCAAAGAACCAAGGAATAGTGAGTGTGTGTGTGTTCTATGCATTAATATTTGTGAGGATATGTCTGGGTTGAAGTGCCCACGTCAGCACTGACCAGACAGAACTTACTTCCTGGTTTCTATACCTTTTTTTTTTTTTGGTCTTCAATGTCAGAAATTACACAAATGTTTATCACAAAATTATTATGTTTCTCCTATTTTGGGTGATTCGGGCCAGTGAAACAGAAACAAAATTTGACTTTGGCACACTTCAATTTGTGGTCCCATATAATTTTTACTCTGGCAAAATATATGATGTATGATAGTAAAATTTTCTAAAGAGCTCTTTTTCTTTTCTTCTACCAAATCCCCAATAAATATATGGAAATCTATCATCTAATTGAAATCTTCTTAATTTTCATTGATTTTTGGAAAGGAAGAATTTAATTTATAAATAAATAAAATGGTTTGATTTTATATGATAGTCACATTTTAACTTTGGGCTAACATCTTTGACAGTTAACTCAGCAAAATTAAATATATGTCCAGATTATCAAAAATCTCACTGCAATATAGTGAATTTTTATTTTCCTTTCCTTTAGGAGAGTTTTTCTCTGTTTTAAGTGAATGTAATCAAAGGCATTCTTGGCCAATGTAAATTAGGGCATTCTAGTTGAAGTGATAAGTCAACTTATTTTTAAAACATGATTTCCCATAATTTGAGGTCACTCTCAAGTTATATTTTTTATATAATATGTTCAAGGAAGATATTCATGGACTGTTTAGCTGAAAAAAGTCTAGAGGATGTGAAAAAACAGCTGTGCTTTCTTTGAATACTTATGACAACATTTTCTTCAAATATAATTAAAGGTTCAATGACACTCTTATAGACGGTGGTTAGAAATTGAGATCAATGTTATGAAAATTGTTTACAGGAAATGCAAAAAATAGAGAAATGTATTAAATGATACCATAAAAATGCAATCTGCCAAGTCTAGAGAGTGAGATATTCTGCATAACAAATGACCCAGTTTCTTCAACAGTATTTGCATGTTTAAAAAGTTGGGGGCACTTTAAGATTAAAGGAGTCTTAGGGGAAAAAAGAGAGTCTTAAGAGATAACCAAGTACAATTTGTAGAACTTACTTGGATTCTAATTTGTATAAGTATCTTCAAAATACATTTTACGGGTCAGGTAAGAAAAATTATACATTAAGTAAGTACAAGATAATATCAAGAATTTATTATTAATTTTATTGAATGATAATACTGGTATTGTAATAATGTGTTTTTAAAAAAAACAGGGAGCAGGGAGCCCGATGCAGGCTCAATTCCAGGACCCTGAGATTATGACCTGAGCTGAAGGCAGCTGCTTAACTGATTGAGGCACCCAGGCACCCCTGGAATTTACTTTAAAATGTTGTTTTAAAATATTGCATTAAAAAAACTGCCAGGGGAGTTGGGTAGAGGAAACAGCAATGGCATAATATTGATAATTTTTGAAGCAGAGTTTTATACATGGATATTTATACTTATTCTCTGATAGAATCTTAATATAAAAATGTTAAGGAATAAAATAAAGTGTATTGTATCAAATAGGAATAAAACTTAATGGCTTACCACAATAGTCATTTGCTCAGGAATTTATCTATCTATCTATCTATCTACTAGAGGTTAGGTAGGCTTGGAGTCAACTGAGGGGGAGAGCTAAGTGTTGGGTGCCTGTTGGATCCCAGCCATGTGGTTGGTCATGTGAAGCATCCAGTGGGTAAAGGAAGCCCTGGGCCAGCCCTACCTCTGGATTCTTTGTGTTACAAATTGGGCAAAGCAGAGCTTATTAGTTTTCTGATTTAGACTGAGCTCACTTACTGATCTGCAGTCAGCTTTTAGGGCAGTTGGTCTATGGTGGCTTCAGCCTGGTAGCCGTGTCTTTAGTCCACATGATCACTTCTCTTATAGTAGGCAAACTCAAGGTTGTTCACATGACAGTTGGGAGGGCTGAAAGAGATAGTGGAAGCATGTCTTCTGTTACTCAAGGCAAATCACAAAGCCTGTCTGATTTCAGGTATCAACTCTACTTCCTGATGAAAGGAACTTCAAAGTCACTTTGGGGTAGGGAATTAATAGACATGTTTGCAATTTGCCAGATATCTATGAAAAAGATGATAAAATCTTAATAGTGAAATTTTATAAGCCATTAAAGTATATTAAAATCAGATACAAGACAAGAATTCCACTACTGCAACTTCTGTTTACTATTATTTTAAGGGTCCAAGCCAATTCAATAATAATAAATTCTATTTTAGTGCTTACTATTTATCAAATTCTTTTCTAATATATATCATATATTCCACATCACAACTCCAGAAGGTCGATATTAATATTTTCCTCACCTTGTAGATGAGAAAGCTGGAGCATGAGGGGGTTATATAAATTTCCCACATTCAGATAGCGGCAAATTTGAAACTAACCCAGGCAGTTGGATTCAGTGTGCATTTATAATGTTATAACACAAATGAAGTATTTTAAAAGAGAGAAAACATTTATTCTATTAGTAGCAAATATGACTATGTACATAGAAATTCCAGGAAAATATTAAACTATTTAAGCCAATGACAGACTTTAGCAGATTCAACAGATTCAGGAAAATATAGAAAACTCTATATCTTCCCATCCTCTGTAAGATAATGTTAGGGGGAAAATTATTCCACTGATTATGCCATATAACTTATGTGGTATCTACAAATAAATCTGTTATATATAGGGGAATTAAAAAAAATACCATATTCTTAGTCAGTTAATTTGAAAATCACAAAGATGTCTGGTCTATCCCAAATTAAATACTCAATGAAGTTCCAATAAAACCCCTAAATAAATGGGTTTTCATTAAAAAATACCACTTAGCTATAATGTATATAATAGATGAAAAAACCAAAAAATACTTGATTCAATTCTTTAAAAGACAAATGGAGGTAGGTGCTTATTCGAAAAGATATAAAGACCAGTTATAAGCTATAGTGATTGAAATAATGTGCTATTGGTATAATAATAAATTAATATAAAGATGAAGTGGACTATAAAGTTTCTAAAAATAGACCACATAGGCATTTATGAAAATTTCATATGTGAAAAAAGTGACATTATAAATAAGTGACGAATGAACTGTTGCATGCTGGGATCACTGGTTATTCATGCAGAAAGTAATATTAGACCATGAATTCATACCATAAACAAACAAAAAGAAGTCAATTGTAACTGAACATGAAAGAGCTCTCTATACACCCAAAATAAATTGTATCTTTATGCCCCTGTGATTGTGAGTGAATTACTTGACCATGAACCAAAAAAGAATGAAGTACAAATAATAAGAGTGATAACCTGGTGACATTGAAACTTAAAACTTGTATGCAGCATAAAACACTATGAAAATAAATAAAATGGAGAATCATGAACTAAGAGGAAATATTTGCCACACATGCTCCACAAAACATTAGTCCCCAGGATTCATAAAGAACAGCTATAAAGCTGTAAGTAAAAGACAAATATCTGAGTAAAAAAATTGAAAGCAGATAAGGAACATCTCAAAGAAGATATAATAAAAATAATTAATAAAATAATTTAAAAAGAATTTTTAGAGAAATTTCAGTATGTTTTGAAATACATAGAAAACCACCCAAAGAGAAAAGTAACACTCACTGTTGTAAATGTTTTGGGGGCGCTTTTCATTTTCTTTTTATTCATGTGTACATTTCCAACAGTTAGAATTATAATACTCTTGTATGCATTTCTTTATTTAATGTAATAACTATTTTTTTTCTTTCACTAAATCTTTGATTCATGTGATTTTAATGACTATTCTTATAATTTACTTAACCATTTCCTATTACTGAGCACTAAATGTGCTTCCAGTAGTGCATATTTATGTATTTTTTTCTCAGAATAATTCCATGGAAGTGTGACTTTAGACTCCTATTTTCAAATTACACATCAGAAAGTTTTAAAAGATTAAGATGTGGAAGAAATTATCCTTGGGGCGCCTGGGTGGCGCAGTTGGTTGAGCGACTGCCTTCGGCTCAGGTCATGATCCCGGAGTCCCAGGATCGAGTCCCACATCGGGCTCCCAGCTCTATGGGGAGTCCGCTTCTCATGCTCTCTCTCACTCTCTTTCCTAATAAATAAATTAAATAAATAAATAAATAAATAAAAGAAAAAAAAAAGAAATTATCCTTTTTTTTTCTTTTGCTCAAATGAGAGTTATTTTCTTTTTTTGAGTGTATTTAATGGCAGAATTAAGTGAGCCTACCCTTCTGTTTGTTGGACATTATCATTGGTCCTTGTGAAGCCAATTCATCCTTCTTGGTCCATTCTTCATTCAAGGTTGCAATTCCATTTCCATTCTCCATAGACATCTACTTTTCTGGTTTGATAGACATAACTTTGAGAACAAATGTGTTGCTTAAAAATAGTCTTTGTTTTATATCTATCTGGCAAGTTAGCTTATTAATTTGATTTATCAAGTATTATTTTATATAAATATTGTTGCCCAAGAAGTATCTATCTCACTTTCATCTGCTTCTCATTCAACTCTATGTTTATAACACCTGCATTTTTATGTACATACATCAAATCTATTTATTTGAACTGCTGTCTATATATCATAATGTATATCTACCACATTTACCTTAATTCATTTAGTAATGAGCACTTTGTTTACCTCTAAAACCCTACCACCATACGCAGTGCTTATGTGTTCTCAGCAATGTTTTATTTTTCCACTACCATCTCAGTGACCACAACAGTTATGAGTCTTGAGAATTTCTATGGATCTATAGATCTTTGAAATCCAGAGGCTAGATCACTGGGTACATGCCCTCTTCATTTGATTGAAGAAGCAATCACTGCCAGATTACTTTTCAGAAAGTTTTCATCAATTTAGAGTCCACACAATGCCTGAGAGCTCCTGTTCCCCAGTGGGATATGTTTTGATATCATGTTGTTTTATGATTTTGTTTAGAGGAATAGAAAATAACATTTATATTGAATTTGTTCCATATATATATAATGGAGAAAAAGATTTGTTGTTGCTCAAGGAATTCTAGCTCTGTACGATTAATTTGAATGCTTAGGTTGATTTAAGGTCTTGCTTCACCAGAGACAAGGAGATACTGTTATAATTATACACACACACGCATATAAAGACATGGCCTGAAAGTAATATAATGGTATATGCCAATTATACCCCCAAAAACAGGCTCCATGCATTCATATATTTTTAAATGATATATTTTCAAATTTTGTTAAGCATCATATTTTATCTGTTTCTTCTTAAATTAAAGTTAACACACAAATCCAAGTTCTCTGAATAATAAATTATGTAAGATTAATCTCCTAAAATTCATAATTATAAACTATCAACAAACTAGAAGAGATTATGCGGAGTGAAATAAGTCAAGCTGAGAGAGTCAATTATCTTATGGTCTAACTTACATGTGGAATATAAAGAAAATCATGGAGGGCATTGTGAGAAGGAAGGGAGGGGTGAATGGGGGGAAATCGGAGGGGGCGATGAACCAGGAGAGACTGTGGACTCTGAGCAACAAACTGAGGGTTTTGGAGGGGAGGGGGT
>CM052800.1:147821134-147856294 GCA_028533885.1 Nasua narica | reverse complement strand
GGGAGGCTTTCTGGACAGACTAATTCTCTCTTGCTAGCTTTCCCACTGCTTTGAATACACACAATTTTAAACAAAGAAATGGATTCTGTGTATATAGTTTTTATCATTTGTAATTGTGTTTAGTCTCTCCTGTGGAGAGCTGGTACCAAAATTATAAGCTTTTATTCTCAGCCTAGCATTTGTGAAACCTCTAAGTATGAATAAGTGTCAGTTGCCATGAAACTAATTTGTTGGTTCCTTCTTTATTATTATTATTCTTTTAAAGATTTTATGTATTTATTTGACAGAGAGAGAGAGATCACAAGCAGGCAGAGAGGCAGGCAGAGGGAGAGGGGGAAGCAGGCTCACTGCCCAGCGGAGAACCCAATGCGGGGCGTGATCCCAGGACCCTGAGATCATGACCTGAGCTGAAGACAGAGGCTTAAACTCACAGAGCCACCCAGGTGCCCCTATTATTATTATTATTTTTTAAAGATTTTATATATTTATTTGACAGAGAGAGAGATCACAAGTAGGCAGAGAGGCAGGCAGAAAGAGGGGGAAGCAGGCTCCCTGCTGAGCAGAGAGCCTGATGCGGGGCTCGATCCATGGATCCTGAGATCATGACCTGAGCTGAAGGCAGAGGCCTTAACCCACTGAGCCACCCAAGGGCCCCTATTATTATTATTTTTAACCTTGGGGAAGGGTTCTCTAATTTGTTCCCAGGAGAATTTTATATTTCAGATGGTAGCAGTTCCTTTCCTTTATCACTGACTTCATTTTAGAAAATCGGTGTCTTCGAAGGTTGTTTCAATACTCAAATTGACAAGCAGAAGGCTATGTACGACCCACAGGCCATGCTCCCTCAGCTGGTAATTTAATGTTTCCAGCTAGCAGGGTGATAAGCCCTGCAGCAGAGTCCTACAGCTGGAGGGTGTGGAGGGCCGGAAACTGCTCTCAGGTTTTTCTTTTCAGGATGAAAAAAACGAACAATGCTTTCTAGCTTGATAAAAGCAGATACTGTTTTGCAGAAACAGTATCCTCTAATTTTCATCTCGGTTTTAGTGTATGTGAATTATTAGAATAATTAGTTTCCTGTTTAAAAATATCACATTGACTTATACAAAGGAATATATGTATATATGTATATGTATGTACGTATACATACATACATATATATATATTTCAACATCTTCTCCAGGATGCTTGAATGTCACTTGTTTTTTAGAGATAAGTAGACCTAGTTCTCTTATTTTTCTATAGCTTACCTAAAGACAAGCCAGAGAAATAGCCCTTGATTTTCACTGTAAGGAAAGGTGGGTGAAGGAAGGACAGGTAGAGGGAAAAAGGAAAGAAAGGAGAGACTGATAATATTTAAGAATATATAGTAAGAATGATGCAAGGAGGACATAGTCCTAGAGAAATGAATGCATTCTGGAAGTCTCAATAATGGGCAGGCATAGAATTATATTCTTCACTCTTAGCGAAGATTAGTACAGAAGGTAATTGTGGGAAACCACCATTTTCTGGAAGTTTCCTCTATACGTATAAGCGGCTTACAGCATTCTCAGGTATATTTTTCAACTGATGTTGTTTATAATCATGCCTCTTTTAGGACTGCACCTGTGGCTCTGTACCAGCAAGTCTGACCCTCCTTAAAATAAAGATTTGTTATTTTTAGCTCACAAAATGGATACCCAAATTTTAGGTAATACAGAAATGCATGATTTACTTTAGAACTACATTGACTTTCCCCCAGAGGACATTTTTATGGCATTTTGTTGGATATTGGGAGAGTCAACACCATCACCTGGACTTGAGGATTTGAGAAAGCTGACTTGTCAGTCTCCTCAGAGAGAAAAATCCCCAGTGATTTGGGATTACTCACTTACAAAGGGTTGGGTGCCATTGTTTGAATTCCAAGAAAGATCAAGGTTTTACAATTAACCCCACCCACTACTACTAGGGAAATTTCCCGAGGAAAGGGAAAAGAGTGAAGCAGAAGCTTCCCTTTGTAGTTTCAGACTTATCTTCAAAAAGATCAAAATACATTAAAAGGCAAGCAAACAAGCATAGAACCAAAGAGAACTTTCAGAACAGTGTGAAGACATCTGTTCTAGGATATTTGTATTTTGATTGAGGATTTACTCCTATACAGATTCTTATTTTTGTTATATTCGTAAAAAAAAAAAAAAAAAAAAAAAAAAGTATCTTTTTTCCCTTTAGCTTATTGTGAAAATACCTAGTTCAGCTCTGAACACAGAAGTCTTCCAGAAGCAACTTCCTAGCAGACATAGCATCTTTCTTCCCATATCTCCAACGTCGGCACCAGAAACCCAACACAGTACTTTGGGGGCATTTTGGTCACTTGTATGATCAGGGTTAGAAACTTTTCCATATTTTAAGTCAACATGACCCTGGCTATAATTGCTACCTTTGGAGACTTGTTTTGCTTTTCAAAGCCAAGGAAAAGCATTTTAATCCTTTTTCTAGATGACCTCCTGTCAAACATTTGAAGACAACGGTCTTTTATTTTCACGTTAAGTCCACTCACATAAATTAAATTTAAGCATTCTTATTTCCTTTCCTCATTCCCCACATGGGAATTTTCCAGATTGTCATTGTCTCCTTCCAGAGGACAGCCCATTCAGCAGGTGGGTCACTCAACAACACATGCGACCGTCATTTATCTTAAGCCTATACATTTATTATTAAAGCCCGAAATAGCATTTGCTTTTGGGAGAGGTTTCTCATTACAGTAATTTATTTTAAACCTAAAATATCTTTAAACTAAAATATCTTTAATTCTTTGTCACAAGCCCTACTCTCAGACTACTTTTACCCACTCTGTGTTTATGGGGAAGTTTTTTGGCCTAAACTTAGGGTTATAGATTCCTCCACGCATTTCTTCCTAATTTCATCATCTTTGTTTCGGTTATCATTTCAAACTGTTTGTTCAGTGATGACGAATCTGCAATTTACTTCCTACAATGCATTACAGTAAAAATTGCAAACCTTCCTGCGGATTGGCAGTAGGAGCTCATTATCCTCGATTTCTTGGGCCCTCTATGGAGATTAGTGCGCTGCTGGTGCCAGCAAATGTTAGGCAACATGAGAAAATATGATTAAATTATTGAAAATGTTTGGATAAATACTAAAAGTTCCTTGTCCACTGCCGTAATTGAACCCACTGATGCCTATAAACATAATACGAATTTTTAAGCAGTCTTTTTCACTTTTATGGGATTTTAAAAGAATTATTATTTGTTGTTATTTTTATGAATCTGTCTTGCTGATTTGATGCCAAAAAGTGAATTGTATGCTATAGAATCCTGGGATGGCCCTGCTGGAATCTGACTCATCCCCTAAATTAAGAGATGGCTCCAAATGTTTTCTCAGGGGGAGATTCTGCTTCTGCATTTGAGCTACAAATTAAGAGACATCTTTGAAAAAGATGCTGGAGCTTGAAGAACATTCTCAAGGACAGAAGTGTAAAAGACAAGCTGTTGTGGATAGATTCAAAATAAGATGTAAATGCTGGCCTAAAGATGATTTGTCCTACATCAGGAAGAAGTACAGAATGACCTCCTCTAGGATGCAGGCAGGCCCCAGGGAAAGGTGGCAGGTTTTGTTTTTGTTTTTCCAATGGCACTTTCAAGCATTTTTAAAAGGTCGAATGGTGGTAATTTTAGTCATGCTAATTAAGGGATCTTACCTGTAGTCTTGATTTCTTTCCTCTGCTTTTGCCTGAGAATTCAAAAGCTGTTGTGTACATTGTCTGTGTATTCAAGCATCTCTGTGTTGAAATCCTTTCTTCAAAAGCCATCGACAGAGATTTTGGGTGGGTTGTTTAAAGTTCTTCCTGAAATTTACATTTTTCTCTCTGTAAAAAAGCTTTTCTGTGAGCAGAAATTAAAATCACACCTGCAAAACTCCCTACAAAGGGTCTCATGCATTGCAGTATTTGCAAAGTTAGATCCTTCCTTTCTAGGTTCAAGCATTTTTGCAGTGCTCTCTCCTGCTATTTGCCCCTTGAAACAGGTGAACGCAAGTTTGTAGTAAAACGATTGTAGTAAAATGTTCTCAATCTTACTATAATATCAATGAGGACTCCGTTTCAGGTCACAATTGCATCCGGTCCGTTTTGGTTACCGGGTGTCAATTGTTTTGGTATTGTTGTTTGTTCATTTGATTTTGTTTCTGGTGACATGAAGAAAATTAAAAAATTAATTCTTTTAAAAATAAAAATACATTTTGTCTGACCTAGAGGTCTACTAATACTGAAATGACTTAGATAATATTTTAAAGTGCTAGAAGGAAAAGACCTTCTACTTGGAGAGAGGAAAAAACAGGATTAATCAAAGGGATTATTAATGAAGACTGGCTGAACTTGATGAGGTAGGTATGAACCAATCATAGATGCAACTCTCCTCGGGAAATAGAAATGACAATGGCTTTCTGATTCTGTTTAGGGGAACAAAGAAAAGAGAGGAGCTGCCCACTATGGTTTTTTATACTGTTGAGTTAAAGTCCAGAAATAGCAGAGCGCATTAAAGTCCAGAAACGGCAAAGCCCGTGATTGCCTTCAGAATGAGATTTCTAAGAAAAGGTTGACAATATGCTCAAGGTTACTTCTTTCTGAGTGTTGAGAGATAAATTAGACACTGGGGTCAAGTGACATTTTGTAAATGCTACTTAATTATGACTGTGTAAGTTCTAAGACTAATTTCCAGGGCACCTTTATCCTTCTCCCAAAGTTATTCATCACACAAAAAAATGCTTCTTCCCTCACTGTATTTTCTGTCTTTATTCCAAAAGCTAGACCAGGCAGCTTGTGTGTGCTCTGATCTCAGCCCAAACAGGCTGGTCTACTCCAGGTTCCCAGAAGAAAGTATTCATTCTTGACTAAAAAGTAAATAACATTCTTTATAAAATCCCAACCATTTCCTTTGTTATTATATGATTAATAAAAGGCAAGAGGACTGTGATTGCACGTGATTACAGTGAATATGATCTTAATCATTGTTGAACTTCTCGATATGAAACAGAAATGATGGTGGTTACCTGATGAGTAGATTCAAGTCTCTTCTGGGTAGTTTCTTCTCTCTATGATGGTTCTCAGTGCCCTCCTGCTCAGGACAACTAAAGCTCTGGGATGCAAGGTGGGGTTGCTTTTACATATCATCAAATTCCTGTTAAATTGAAATTATTCCCAACATTACCAGGCTGGGAATATTTTTAAGACTAGTGGAAATCAACTCTTCAGAAGCATGAGATGCAGTCCTACAAATTTACCTGCCTTGAGGCTGTTCCCTTAGGATGACATCAATTATATATCCTGTTAGGGAATTTGAAAGTGCTCTGTTGGAGAGCGAAGTCTACTCTGTTCTCTGGCATTTGAATGTACTGATTTATTTATCAGTTTAACCCAAATAAGTGGTGATTCTTAACTTTTCTGAGTCATGGACTCTTTTTTAAGGATCTGGTGGAATTATAGATCTTCTCTCCAGAAAAGGGTACATATGCATTGAGAATTTTGTACTGAGTTTCACATTATCAATGGACTACCTAGAGTATATTCCTGAAATTCAAAAGAAACTCTGCCTCAGATATTTCAGAGCCGTGGTGAACTTGGGTCTAAGACAAGCATTTTGACAAGTTTCTCTCGTGGGAAATGGAGGATGATGTTCAGCTACAAAGCATTGTTGGCAGTCAGCAGCAGTGCCATTCTGGTAAGACAGTGCCTCTGCCTCTTTCTCATTATGTGTGTTAATTTTGTCGTTGTATACAGGAAACATCTCTGGATGAAATACCAGGTTGAAAGACCAAGGATGAGAGAATGTGGTGGTATTCATGGAATGGAGAGGAAATTAGAGAGCATATTGCTACTCTTGGTCTCCTGGGGAACAGCATGGAGATCTAGCTTTGTAGCCTTGACTCACTCTTAGAAGGAAAGTGCATCATATACTGGGCTTTGGGATCCCGATGTCCTATATTGATTGTAAAAATGGCCCTAATTGCAATGTGATTTTGCAACTTTTCTAATTATAAAAGAAGAATCTTTCTATACTTTTTGAATCTGGCCTGAATGTATGATTTGCTTCAGACAGTTGAATATGGTAGAAGTGGCAGTGTGCCAATGTTGAGGTTAAGCCTCAAGATATTACTCCACCTTCCCTCTTTTCTGTCCCTTCCAAGAAAATATCCTCAGACTAGCCTGTTGCAAGATGCCAACTGGTCAGATATCCCAGATCCTCAGTATGTAAGAATGTCCCTGCAGTCAACCACAGATAAATGAATGAACTTCGTTGAATTTAGTTTTAATCCTTAGACCCACCCAGACAACCTAGAGATACATAACCAAAACAAATGTTTGTTGAGGCATACCCGTGAGGCTTACTGGTTGCTTGTTCCGCAGAGTTATTACACAGTTAGAGAACTCATACATACAGGATAGTTGGATAGGGATTTAAACATCAAAAGGTTCTTAAAATGCACTTAACTTCCCTGTAAGTCTTGATGTCCTGATATGATGTGGAAAGTAGGGAATATTTCCTCAAGAACTGCACTCCCAGGCTTGGCATGCTTCAGCAGACCATTCACTCAAAATTACCATGTCAGGAACTGTATTAGCCCTTAAGAATGTGATGGAAAACATAACTAGTTCTATTTTTTTCAAATCAGGAGGTCATCTTCTGGTGGAGCTAAGACTTGAATTTACCTCAAGCTTCTGGCGCTGAAACCAACTGGCCCAACTCACACCTCTATACTCAACTAGAATTGCACTAACTAGCGTTTTTGGAATGATTCTGTTGAGAATGATTCTGAATAGGAACAAGATTTTACAAATATAACCTCTTTAAGATCTTTACTCTTAACCCAAGAGTGAACTCCAGTAAGAAAAACCCTGACAAGAAAGAAAGAGCTGCTGTTTGTTAGTTTGACAAAACTGTGGCTATTTTTGTGGGCTATGATCTATTTAAATTTTGCTAGCCCTTATCTTCCTCTAGGTTTTGAGCACTTTGGTGGTGATTCATATGAGGTCAAATGTTGTTACTTCCAAAACACAAGTCTCTTGGGTGGAAGATACAGAAAGACTTACAGCCAGGTTTTCTGATCTTTGATCCAATGCTCTGCCTCACAGTTACAGGATTGAGGAGGAATTATTTGACCTCTTTCATCTGGTTTCCTCACTGGAGACATTTTATTGGTAACGATTTGATTGCCTCACATAAGGAGTCATGATAAAAAAAAAAAAACACTAAAAACTTTGAGTTCTGTTTCACTCTAAATAATAATGCTAATTTCTCTTAAACTAACTTGACTTTCGTTTTTGTTTGTGTGTTTGCTTGTTTTTTCATCTGGAAAGGGAATGGCATGGGATAGCTGGATTGACTCTCCAACTCTCACATTAGTGGAGGTGTTAAACACACAACACACAGACAAAACTCTACTTACCACTAAACATATCTACATTCATTTTAAAATTACATTTATTTTACTTTATTTTTACTAAGTATATGTTTGTAAATATGATTAGAAACATGGAGGACTTGAGTTTTCTTATGTCCTTCCATATTAGATAAGACCATTGGGAGTACCGGTGCCCATCAAAGCTTCACCCCACGGCCACTACTAATACTTTAAAAAAAAGAGAAAAGAACGACTTAGTCTATTACTGTTGTCAACTTCTTAAATGTGTAAGCTTAACAAACTTTAAAATGGCACAGATAGTATGTTAAGATATGACTTTGTTGACTTTCTGTGACTGATTTATTTTGCTTAGCATAATACCCTCTAGTTCCATCCACATCATTGCAAATGGCAAGATTTCATTTCTCTTTATGGCTGCATAGTATTCCACGGTGTATATATATACCACATCTTCTTTATTCATTCATCTGTTATTGGACTTGACAATTATCATATGATCTCTCTGATATGAAGAATTTGGGAGGCAGGATGGGGGATTTGGGGGGTGGGAAGGAGATGAAACAAGATGGGATCAGGAAGGAGACAAACCATAAGAGACTCCTAAACTCACAAAACAAACTGAGGGGGCCTGGGGGGAAGGGGGGGTAAAGATAGGGTGGCTGGGTTATGGACATTGGGGAGGGTATGTGCTATGGTGAGTGCTGTGAAATGTGTAAGCCTGATGATTCACAGACATGTACCCTGGGGCAAATAATACATTATATGTTAATTAAAAAAAAAAGATATGACTTTGTTTCTAGTTATAAATGGTTAACATGAAAGCAACAATAATAAATCTGGCTCACTATGTGTATTAGTCAGAGTTCTCCAGAGAAACAAAAGCAATATATTTATATATATATATATATATATATATATATATATATATATATACTGAGAGAGAGAGAATATGAGATTTATTATAGGAATTAGCCTGCATAATTATGGAGGCAAAAAAGTCCCAAGATTTACTGTCTGAAAGCTGGAGAAGCAGGAAAACCACTATTACAATTCAATACAAAGAATAAAGTCCTGAGAACCAGGGGCATGAATGTCCAAGGGCAGAGGAAGAACATATCTCAGTTCAAACAGAGAGCAGATTTGCCCTTCTTCTATTTAAGCCCTCAATGGATTGAATGATGCTCACCTACATTGGTTAGGGAGATCTTTGATCAGTTTACTGATTCAAATGTTAATTTCTTCTGGACACACCTTCACAGACATGCCCAGAAACAATGTTTTACCAGCTATCTGGACATTCCTCAGCCCTGTCAAGTTGACCTGTAAAATTGACCATCATGGTAAAATTTGTGTTGGTCCTGGAAAGTAAATAGCTACTCTTGGCCCAAATTTCTCGTCTACAATATGGACTTTGGGCAGGGCATTATTATTTTTTGCTATGGCTCTTATTTGAACTAATTGCCATGCATTGCTAGAAAATGTCAGTTTTACATGGTAATTAATTGAAATTTTAAAAATGTTATTTAAAATTTCTGTTTGTTTAGGTTCTTGTTACTTTATACCATCAAAGAATGAAGAAGAGAATAAAGGATATGCAAAAAAGAAGCTTTTAGTCTGGATAAACTCAGTACCCTGGCAAATACCTTTTTCCTATACCCTTTCTTATTGAACAGATAAACCAATAAAAAATTCACCATATGTCATAGACATATAATTTGATTTCACTTTAACTATAAACTATTGGTTTCTGGGTACTAGTTTTCTTACCACTTAGATTTTCACACTAATTTTTTTTTCTGTTCATTAATTCATCAATTTCTGCATCATATCACAAAATACATAAAACCCGTGGCTGAATATTAGAATCTGTGTTCTCTGAACAGAGCAAATTTAAAGAAAAGTCCACAGCTCTACCTAATGGATTGTTACAAATTTATTGTCTTCAAACTTAGGTGAGCACTGATGAGGTATTTTCAGAGAGAAGATGATGAGTTAGTTTGAGACACATTAAATGTGAAGTGTCTGTTGGACACCTAAATGGAGATGACCAGTTGAGAGTTAAATATATAAATGTAAAACTTAGAGGAGTGTCTAGGCAGATCTCAAAGAACGAACTTCCTCATGCTACCTGAGGAAGACAATGATCACAGCTCAACAGCTACATTGAGCAAGGCTTGTCTGTGGGGACAAAATTAGAATCAAAATCACATGTAATTATTCCCCTACCCAGTAAAACCTACTATTAGATCCTCTTCTTTGCAATCAAGTGTCAGCCCATTCTCTCTCTTACTCTGGACTCTGAATGGAGTGTGGGGCTCTGGGAGAGGAGCAGAGATCTGCTCACATTCCTTGCAGGCTGTAGAGGGCACCGAGTTAGCAGCTTCCTAGAATCAAACGGTAGTTCCCTTAGTGTAGAGCAGCTCCTGGAGAATGATATTAAGAGGTTGCTCATGTAAAGAATAAATTTAAGTGCTGTGAAGACAATAACAAAAATGTGTTAGCTTAAAAATGAAGTCAAATGCTCCATAATTTAAAAGCTATTTTAGACAGATAAGCTAGGTAATGGGAAAAACCAAAGCACAGACAATTGTAATATTGTTTGTTGAGTGTTATCAGGCCTGGGCACTATTTTAAGTGTTTTACATATATAAACTTATTTAATCCTTACTACAACCTTGTGGAGTAGGGACTGTTATCATCATCATTTTATAGATGAGAGAACCAACACTCAGAAATTTTAAGTATTTTAACCCAGAGTTAAAAAGCTGGTAAGTGGCAAAGATTTGAATTTAGATGGTCTGGGTTTGGAGATTATGATCTTATAAAGTAGTTCCTGTATGAATAAAAAATGAACAACTTTGACTCCAACATGCCATACACAAGTTAAATATTAGCACAATTTACATAATAGAGTGAAAAAGTGCTACATAAAAGGCTAATTGAGAAAAGAAGACTTTAGTATTTTTTCTTCATTTAATCCCTTTATTCCCTACTCACTGTGGAGAAATCATCCAATCCTAGGAATGCTCATCAACGTTTTGCTTTGTTTTGTTTTGTTTTTTGAGCTGTCACCACACCAGAACTCTGTACTAGTGATAGAATTACAGTGAGACTCAATATTAAAACACACACACGTACAAAGCAAACACTCTTAAATACAGAAAACAAATTGATGGTTGCTAGAATGGAGGTGAGTGGGGGGATGGGTGAAATAGATAAACAGGATTAAGAGGCACAAACTTCCAGTTATAAAATAAATAAATCAAGAGCCCCAAAGTAACATAGACCAGAAGGAACAGAAGTAATAAACAGAAACAGTGACTTTACAGGTAATAAAACGACACTAAATTTGTATCTTTCAATAGCTTCTCTGAATGTAAATGGGCTAAATGCCCCGATCAAAGGACACAAGGTATCAGATTAGATAAAAAAGCAAGACCCAACAATATGCTTTCTGCAAGAGACTTATTTTAGACTCAAAGACACCTTCAGATTGAAAGTGAGGGGGTGGAAAACAATTTATCATGCTGATGGACATCAAAAGAAAGCTGGGGTAACAATCCTTATATCAGACAAATTAGACTTTAAAACAAAGACTTCTTAAAATAAAAGATGAGGAAGGACACTATATCATAAGTAAGGGTCTACCCAACAAGGAGATCTAACAATTGTAAATATTTATGCCTAACATAGGGTCAGCTAATTATATAAGCCAATTAATAACAAAATTAAAGAAACACATTGATAATGATACAATAATAGTAGGGGACTTTAACACTCCACTCACTGCAATGGACAAATCACCTAAACAGAAAATCAACAAGGAATTAAGGGCTTTGAATGACACACTGGACCAGATGAACTTCAAAGATATACTCAGAGCATTCCATCCTAAAACAATAGAATACACACATTCTTCTCAAAATTAAAGGGTAGATCCCATTTACAATTGTCCCCAAAACCATTAGATATCTAGGAATAAACCTAACCAAAGAGGCAAAGGACTGTACCCAGATAACTACAAAACATGAAAGAAATTGAGGAAGACACAAAGAAATAAATAAAAATTCCATGCTCATGGATTGGAAGAACAAGTATTATTAGAATGTGTATACTACCTAGAGCAATCTACACATTCAATGAAATCCCCCTCAAAATATCATTAGCTTTTTTTCACAGAACTGGAAAAAATAATCCTAAAATTTGTATGAAACCAGAAAAGACCCCAAATAACCAAAGGAATGTTGAAAAAGAAAATCAAAGTTGGCATCACAATTCTGGGCTTCAAGCTCTGTTACAAAGCTGTAGTCATCAAGACAGCATGGTACTGGCCCAAAAACAGACACATAGATCAATGGGACAGAATAGAGACCCCAGAAATGGACCTTCAGCTCTCTGGTCAACTAATCTTTGACAAAACAGGAAAGAATACCCAATGGAAAAAAGACAGTTTCTTCAACAGATGGTGTTGGGGAAATTGGACAACCACATGCAAAAGAATGAAACTGGACCATTTTCTTATACCATACACATCAAAATGATGAAAGGCCTATGTGAAACAAGAATCCACCAAAATCCTAGAGGAGAACACAGGCAGCAACCTCTGTGACCTCAGCCACAACTTCTTTACCTAGACAACTTCTTGCTAGACACATCTCCAAAGATAAGGGAAACAATGGCAAAAAGGAACTATTGGGACTTCATCAAGATCAAAAGCTTTTGCACAGCAAAGGAAACAGCCAACAAAACCAAAAGACAACTGACAGAATGGGAGAAGATATTTGCAAATGTCTTACCAGATAAAGGGCTTGTATCCAAAATCTATAAAGAACTTATCAAAGTCAACCCCCAAAGAACAAATAATCCAATCAAGAAATGGGCAGAAGACATGATCAGACATTTCTCCGAGGAAGAACTCCAAATGGCCAACAGACACATGAAAAAGTGCTCAACATCAGTCGGCATCAGGGAAATACAAATCAAAATCACAATGAGATAACCACCTCACACCAGTCAGAATGGCTAAAATTAACCAGTCAGGAAATGACAGGTGTTGCCGAGGATGCAGAGAAAGGGGAACCCTCCTACACTGTTGGTGAGAATGCAAGCTGGTCCAGCCACTCTGGAAAAAAGTATGGAAGTTTCTCATAAAATTGAAAATGGAGCTACCCAAAACCCAGTAATTGCACTACTGAGTATTTACTCTGAAGATACAAATGTAGTGATGTGAAACGCACCTGCATCTCAGTGTTGATAGCAGCAATGTCCACAATAGCCAAGCTATGGAAAGAGCCCAGATGTCCATCAACAGATGAATGGATAAATAAGAGGTGGTACATATACACAATGGATTATTACTCAACCATCAAAAAAAAAAAAAAATGAAATCGTGCCATTTACAGTGATGTGGCTGGAACTAGAGGGTATTATGCTAAGCAAAATAAGCCAACCAGAGAAAGACAATTATATGATTTCACTCATGTGGAATTTAAGAAACAAAACAGAGGATTGTAGGGGAAAACAGGAAAAAATAAAACAAGATGAAATTAGAGAGGGAAACAAACCATAAGAGACTCTTAATCATAGGAAACAAATATTGCTGGAGGAGAGATGGGTGGGGAAATGGGTTAATTGTGTGATTGGCATTAAGGAGGGCATGTGGTGCAATGAGCACTGGGTATTATATAAGACTGATGAATTACTGACCTTCACCTCTGAAACTAATAATACATTATATATTAGCTAATTGAATTTAAATTAAAAAGAAAAAAATAATACAATTTCCCTGTTCAATAAATAAATAAATAAGTAAAATACATCATGGAGATGAAAAGCATAGCCTAGGAAACATAGTCAATAATATTGTAATAACATTGGATAGTGCCAGATGGCAACTACACTTGGGGTTAGTATTGAGTAATATACAGAATTGTCAAATCACTGTGTTGTACACCTGAAACTAATATAACATTGTATGTTAATTATACTTCAATTAAAAAATATCCAAACACACACACACACACACACACACACACACACACAAGCACACTGTTTGAACATGACCTGGTAGAGAGATATCTTATTTGTATACTAATGATAACTGCTACCAGTAAAGCTGGATCCTTGTGAGAAATCTTTCAGCAATAGGTAATAGAATAAAGAAGTACTGTGAGGCAATTATTGCATAAAGTCAGGGAAAGTTCTTTGGAAAGTATGATAAAAAATATGCATAAATTCAGTATGATCCCATTTACCAAAAACTATTTGGTTCCCTTAAATAATAATAATAACACTAGTTAACATTGATTAAGCACTTAGCATGAGCCATGTATTGCTTTAGGTTCTTTAGCGTGTAAACTCAGTCCTCCCAATGGTCCTATCAACCAGGCTCCTATTCCATTTTATGGGTGAGGAAATAGAAGTGTTCAACAACTCACCCAAGAACAGCTAGGGACATTAAAGAGATTAGTAATCAAGAAATCATGCAAATCATGGGGCGCCTGGGTGGCTCAGTGGGTTAAAGCCTCTGCCTTCGGCTCAGGTGATGATCCCAGGGACCTGGCATCAAGCCCCTCATCGGGCTCTCTGCTCAGTAGGGAGCCTGCTTCCCTCCATCTCTCTGACTGCCTCTCTGCCTACTTGTGATCTCTCTCTCTGTCAAATAAATAAATAAATTCTTTAAAAAAAAGGAAATCATTCAAATCATAATTTTATTCTATTATTTTTATACCATCATTTTTTAATTATTAGAAATGTAATTTATTGTTGCTAGACATAATTTGCAGTTGCATGTGACACAACACTTTTACATTTCAGTGCCCTTTTTTGTAATTAAAGAAAAATTCTTGAGACAAGTTTTCCAGTTCTTTTCTAATGACACCTACAATGAATGATATTATGTAGGTTAGGTTATTTTTCCCATGGGAGTTTCACTAATTTCATTTATTGCCAGGCATTATATGTTAACCTTTTTGATTCACACTGACATTAGAAGTCAACTGAAAACACAATTCAGTACTCAAACTCAAACTCAACGCCAAATACTGTCCCTTTAGCTAACTTTCTTTAGGTGTAAGGTGTCTTAAAACCTGAACCAAAGGGAAAAGTGCAGGGATAGTGATGTAGGTGCCAGTTTCAAGCAATTGAAATTTTAGATAAGATTCCTTTACCATATCATAGTTTGTGTATTTCTTGGCAAACAGCATTATTTTCATAATTAGAAAGTGAACTAAATTTTAATCTAAGTTTATATTTTATTTTGTTCAATTTTTATTAACTTTAAAAAAATTATTTCATTATTTTCTAATGGTTTTAATATCTTTTTTGTGTGATGTTTTCTATTATCATATTAAATGATTATGACTGCCTATTTAGAAAGAGACTTTTTTTTAAAATATTTTATTTATTTATTAGAGAGAGAGTGAGAGAGAGCATGAGAAGGGAGAAGGTCAGAGTAAGAAGCAGACTCCCTGTGGAGCTGGGAGCCCGATGTGGGACTTGATCCCGGGATGCCGGGATCATGACCTGAGCCGAAGGCAGTCGCTTAACCAACTGAGCCACCCAGGGGCCCCTAGAAAGAGACTTTTGAAGGTGTGATTTCTGAACTTAAATTCTCAGCTTAAATTCACAACATAGCAAGTCCTCATATTTATAGGTAATTGGCTCTTTGGAAGTAATATACAACGATTGGAAATTAATCTTAATAAGTTCTGAACTCCAATATTAACATGTGCATTTTGCTGTTTCTTTTTTTATTGTGGGAAGAATAAATAACATAAAATCTACCCTCTTTTTTAAAAAGATTTTATTTATTTATTTGACAGACACAGCGAGAGAGGGAACACAAGCAGGCAGAAGTGTGAGAGGGAGAAGCAGACTTCCCACTGAGCAGGGAGTCTGATGAAGGGCTCAATCGAACCCAGGACCCTAGGATCATGACCTGAGCTGAAAGTAGATGCTTAATGACTGAGTCACCCAGGGTTCCCTAAAATCTACCTTCTTAATAAATTTTTAAGTCCACAGTACAGTACTGGTAACATAATCACAATGTTGTACAGATCTCTAAAACTTATTTATCTTACATAACTAAAATTTATACCCATTGAAAAGCAATTCCTCATTTCCCTCTTTCCCCAGTGTTTGGCAGCCAACATTCTACTTTCTGCCTCTAGGAGTTTGTTGTTTTATGTCCTTCATAAAAGTGGAATCATACTGTGTTTGTCTTTCTGTGACTGTCTTACTACACTTCGTATAATTTCCTTAAGTTTCTTCCATTTTGGAGAAGATTAGGTAGGATTCCTTTCTTTTTTATGGCCAAACAATATTCGTATGTGTGTGTTTCATTTTTTTTATCCTTTCCTTTGTTGATGGACATTTAGGTTATCTCAACATCAGAGCAATTTTGAATAATTCTGCAAAACAGTAGAATAGACATGCTGGAAATAAATCCATGCATATATGGTCAATTGATCTTTGACAAAAATATCAGTGGGGATAGGATGATCTCTCCAACAAATGGTGTTAGGAAAGTAAGATACCTACATGCAAAAAAAGTAAAACTGGACTTTTATCTTGACCCTTAAACAAAAACAAACTCTAAATAAATTAAATACTTCATTGTAAGACCTGAAATTATAGAACTCATAGAATAAAACATAGGGGGAAAGCTTTATGACATTAATCTTGGCAATGGTTTCATAGCCATGGCACCAAAAGAACAGGCAACAAAAGGAAAAATACATCAGTGGGACTACACCAAATTAAAAAGCTTCCACACAGCAAAGGAAATCCACAAAATGGGAGAAAGTATTTCCAAATAATATATATGATAAAAGGTTAATCTCCAAAGTCTATAAAGAACTTCTATAATCCAATAGTAAAAAACAAATAGACAAAAACCAATAACCCAATTTTAAAATTGCACGAAGAACTTGAATAGATATTTCTTCAATGAAGACATACAAATGGTCAATATGTATATGAAAGATGCTCAACATCTTTAATCAAGAAAATGCAATTTAAAACCACAGTGAGATATCTAGCATCTTACCTCTGTTAGAATGGCCATTAGCAACAAACAAAACAAACAAAAGCTGACAAATATTGGTAAGATGTGAAAAAATTGGGACACTGTTGTACACTCTACACTGTGGGTGGGAATGTGAAATGGTACAGCCACTATTGAAAACATTATAGAGGTTTCTCACAAGCAAAAACAAAATAAAAAAAAAAAAGCCTAAAAAAATAAAGCCACCATATGATTGAGCTATTCCATTCCTTGGTATCTATCTAAAAGAATTGAAATCAGGATCTTGAAGAGATAAACACACTCATGTTCCCTACAGCATTATTTTCAACATCCAAGATGTGCATTTGGAAAGTTATTATCAGGCAACTTCTCCAAAAAGCATCTTTGTAGGGAAAAGACAGAGACAGTGAGAAAGAGAGTTTGTGTTTCTCGAGTTCTTTAAATCAATTTTTGCTAGTATAAACATTCTGGAATTTCTCCAATGGAAACATATCTTAAACAGAACTATAAGAGCAAACTAATTTGATTAGGATTTAATCAACTTTAACTTCAGAGCATCATTTTCAATTGCATTCTCTATGGTGTTATTTTTAGTGAACTAGATATTTGGTTATATTATACAAAGAAGTCCTTTAGTAGGAAAAAAAAAACCCTAAAATCTATTCATTCAAAGAACTGCTGTTTACTGAAGCATCAGGCTTCAAATATAATAATTTTGCAAATTAAATGTCAGTGTCCTAAGCTGCACTCAGGTTTCATTCAAAAACGAGAGAAGAACTAATCATGTAATGGAGGAAATTACTGGTCCTGTCTAGATGACGAAGGAAACTGAAGATGGAGAATTCAGCACAAGCAATATCTTAAGGAAATGAAATCAATCTTGGCAGAGACTTCTGGCTGCCTTTCCAATATCAATGTGCCCTCCCCCCATCTTTCTCCTTAGTTTTAGAAATCAATTTTTAACTGGGCTCCTTGCCAAGCTGTGATTATATGACCAAGTTCTAGCCAATGAGATATAAGTAGACACATATATAAGATTTCTGGAAAATCTTTTATAGAGGATCTACTTCTAGAAGAGATACTTCTTTCATTCTCTTATCATTTCTAACTGGTCTATAACTCAGAGATCGTGGCTTGTATCAGCAGTTATCCTGGACTGTGAGGGAATTTGAGGGAGAGAACAATGTCAGCATCAGTGGACTAACTCTAGGCAACCTCTTTCCAAGCTTACTCTGCTAATATCTGCATCTTTACCTATACAGGAGTGTTTTTGCAAGTATTTAAACATTTGATTGTTTTCTGCCTTCCTTATTTTAAAAAGGATAACATATGGATAGTTGAAAGTGTGAAACAAATGGTATAATATAATACAATTGAGACAATTCTAGAAATGAGTACATCCTCACCCATGAGATTAATGCCATTCAACTGTCTGCTTAATCATGAAAGAAAATAAATATGTATAAATATGTGGATACAACTATGCACATAGTACTTAAATACATTTTAAAATGTAATTTCCAATCCAGTTATAAGGAACTGATTATTGTTTGACTTTTCTATACTGCATTTTCCAGATGAACTTCCAAGAATTCATGATGGATAAAAGCAAAATAATCCTGCAATTACTTTGTAATTCCATGCTTTATGACAGTGTCATGCTCGAAACAATTTTGAAAATGCCTTAAAACTTAAAAGACCATTTTTTTGAAAAATCACAAGTGGTGTCATATATTTATTCTTTTATGTAAGTTTGGCTTGAGAACCAGTCTTTGGTCATAGATCAAAGAAAGATAAATGTTACTGAAGAAAGCCATGTCTATTCTCATAGGTATGCACATAGGCATGTTTGGTCTGAGCTCTGAAGTTGCCATGAGAAATAAAAGCATTTTTGGAATTAATGTCTGGCTCCCAAGATGATTCTTGTGGAGAAACATTCATTTGGTTGTATGACTTACAAATATCGTGGTTTGAGTAAGTTCCATTTCTTTAAAATGATACTTGGTAGTGCAGCTTTCTTATCTGCCCTATTTTAATGTCTTCGTTTATAGCTTCCCAAGCTTGGAAGATTTTCCTACCTGTAGCCTTCATCCTATCCCACTTACTGGCTGACATAGGCATTACATAAGAAACATCAGCACCAGGAACTTATGAGAACTTCAAAATATCATTGGTTAGTCAACCTTCCTCTCCACACTTTTTCTCTTTCACAACCAATCTGACCCAGGATTCTGGATTTCAGAGTTAGCCACTAAGTGACCATATTGCTTGCTTTGAGCTCATTCTGTCCTCTCACATGTTGACTTATTTATGGAATTATAAATCATCAGTAATCCCTATTCCTAAGATTTACAATGTCCCATTTCAACCCACTTCTCTGACTTCTCTTGGACTAAAGTTTTCGTTGCACCATTATATTCATGGCTGGGTCTTTCTGAAGACTGGAGTCCTGTTCCCATAACCAAGAAGAATGCTGATCAGATAATTCAAAACCCTAATCACATTCATTCCTGGAAATAAAGCTATAGCCCTTGTTTCAACATTCCCTGCCTCTCTTCCACAATGGTTTGAACTAAAGAGTGTGTGTCTCTTACCATTCATATTGTTTTTCTCTCACTGCTAGTTTCTTAGGCCAAAAGGGCTGTGGCTTTCTTTAGAAACAAAATAAAATCCAAATTTTTAAATGAACTCTACAAAACCCTATATGAAGAGGTCCCCACCCATGTCTTCAACCTGTCTACCTCTATTCTCCCCCTTATTCATTATACTCCAGCCCCTCTGACCTTCCTTTCAGTTGCTGGAACCTGATAAGCTTGTTTTCAACTTTAGGATTCTACCCTCACAGTGTCTTCTTCTGGAAGTGCTCCATTTTCAGACTTTCATGTGATCGCCTCTTCGGATTGCCGTTTTTGCCTTCCCTCACCACAATAGGTAATCACCAGTCCTGCCCCACATTCCTATTCTTCCTTTCTCACGTAAGATAAAGGTAAGTCAAAGACTTGCTTTAAAAAAATGTTTTTTTTAGTTTTTTCATGGACTGCTCCTTTCTTAGAATTCTGCAAATGACAACACCAGCTTTTCTTTTCTTTTTTCCCCCCTGTATTTGGATTTGTTTGCTTTTTAAACTCTTTCTTGCCTTTTGTAAATTGAGCTCCTTAGCTTAACTGGTCTGATTCATGAAATTTGGACAACTTTCTTGAATTCCAGATTATTTTGTTTATAAACATTGCGTGGGCTTGTTTACATAGTTGGTGTGAGAAATCAATTTACACCACAACTTTAAGAGTTATGCCTCTTTCCCTCTGTCCCACTCAGGAACCCTACTATCCAGCTCTTCTATAAGGAAGCAAAGCATCAGATATTTAACAACCTTCCCACTCAATGCAAGAACTTTCTTTGTCACTTCCTGCTAAGGGGCCATCCAGCATCTTTGTGAATGACGTTGGTGGTATGGAATTCACCATTTCATGAGCCAAGCCATTACAACTTCATAAAACCCTAAGACTTCCTAGAGACTTCTTTCTTTTATTTATCTTAAATTGTTTCCTGGAAACTTCTACAAAATGGTTCTAATTCTGCATTTTAGATTACTTAGAATAAATTCCTGTGCACATGCTGGCCATCTGGCCATCTGGTTAAGTATGGACAGGATAAAGTCATAATGAGGATAAGATCATCAGGGGAAAAATGTAGGGATTTGAGGAGGTAAGGGATAAAGCTAGATAATTAAGAACAAGCAACTACTATAAGATCAGTATTGTCATAGTGCAGTGATCAAGATACCGTATGTGTCTTTCTTCACCCTGTATATTAGTGGCATTTATTTTCCACTGAGAGCACAGGACTAAATAAAACCTGCTACCTCTAAAAGGAGAAAGTTTTCAAAGAATTGTTGGAGGGTGAGATGAGAAACAGAATTTTATATCTTTCTAAAGGTAATTTGTGGTATCCTCAAAACCTACTCTGTTACATAGAAAAAAAATCCCAGTTTAATTTTTCTGTTTCCTAGAGTCTGGAGCCTTACAACACTGAACTTCAATTGTCTCTGACCAGTGTCCCCAAACTAATGCCCAAACAAATTTCCTCTGTCTGAGTTTTCTAAACATAGCTCTTGAATAGTCTTTCTTTGGAAAATCAGACATCTGTACCTCCTTTCCCTTATTCCATTACTGTGACATTTATTGAGTGCTAAAATGTTGAGGTTATCGTATATTTGTCCCTTTCGTATTAGGGCCATATGTTGGTAGTCTCTCTCCTTTCTCTTCTCTGATGGTGTCCCTCTCTCATGGGGCTCACTGAGCTATGGCACAGGTCCAACCCATTCACATGCATGACTATTTTTACCTCAGAGAGAGGGATCCTCAGGATACAATTTATATACAAGAGTTGAGTGGTAGGCACACAGCCTCTGGTTACTCTCTTAGCTTAAAAGATTTACGTATGTTAAAATATTTCCTCTAGGCTTGCTTTCTCTTGCCTCTGATTGTTGATTCCTTGATTTCATTTTCTTCCTAGTTCATTTGAACTTTTCACCCTATAGTACAAGACTTAATTTTTATTTTTGTTTTCTTCAAGTCTAGAAGAATAAAGTTCTGTCACAGGCGTGAAACTCAGGGCAGCCCCTTGAGGTCAAAGTGGAACCATTCTCCACAGACACCTAAGTAGTCACCAAAGAGTGAGTCCTTGGGATCTTCCCACTGATAATTTTACTATTACTCTCCTTTAAAACAAAAACAAAAGCAAAACAAAAAACATAACATTCTAATCAATCTTCTGTGGGCTACTTCTAATATCAGTCATTGCATCTTGAAAATTTTCAATCCCATATTTTATTTCTGTTCTTTCCACCTTTCTTAATCACAAAACTGTTAGCTCCTTGGGGGCAGCAATTTTGTTATCTGAATTTTTAATGCACAACACAGGGAGAAAGTGAATGAATGCACTTTTTTTAAAAAAAGATTTTATTTATTTATTTGACAGAGAGAGCGACAGTGAGAGAGATAGAGAACACAAGCGTGGGGAGTGGGAGAGGAAGAAGCAGGCTTCCTGCTGAGCAGAGAGCCTGATGTGGGGCTCGATCCAAGGACGCTGGGATCATGACATGAGCCGAAAGCAGCTCCTTAACGACTGAGCCACCCAGGCACCCCATGAATGCACTTCTTAAAGCCCCCAATCACTTCTATCTCAGCATCTGTAAATTCTAGTATTAGCATCTTCTTCCAACATCACCTTAGGGATTCTCCTTTCTCTGGAAAGCACTTGGATTCATATTAAGGAATATGCATTCACATCAGTAGTCAAAAGGTTATGTTTCATCTGGTTTGATGTGGTCCACTTACACTAACACCCCTCTAATTCATTCATAATTCAAATCATTTGGATCCAGCCAGAAGGAATACCCTTCCCTTCCTTTCTCCTATACCACCTCTACTTTAATGTGCATACAGTTCCAAAGCCAAAAACATTGAAACAGACTGGGGAAAAAAAATCCACGTAAGTAAGGTATCCTTTTAAGAATCTGAAGAGTTGGAGTAATTTCCTGTGAATCTCACAACAGATTAGCCCCAGGATGTCTGAACAAAAATCCTTATACTCTGTGAATTAAAGATCAACGGTTGAATTTATTATATGCCTAAGGTCTGCCTCTTGTCCCATGCGACAACTGACAAGGAGAAGAGAGGCTCAGGAGGATAAAACTGACTAAGCCAGAAACATGTTCCACCAGATGTCAACGCCTCACCTCATTCTGTCAGTAGGTTCTCAGCTCAGGTTCGCCTTATTTTGTATCTGCTCCATCTCCACAGTCTTCCCTTCATTAGACACCAAGACAAAAACTCAACACAGTTGCTAAAGCAACTTTTATTTTGACAGCTTTGGTACTTCATCATTATGCTTTTGTTTCAATGGAAAAATGTCTTCCCACGCTCTTAACTGAAGATGACTTTCTCATTAAGCCGAGGCTTTTGCTTCTTCTTACATAACAAATGTGTACACAACCCACCTGCTTCTGGGTTACTTTCCATCTGTTCTTCAAGACAAACCCTATTACATGTAAAAACAACTTTTTTTTTTCTTTTTATGGACCTTATGTCTCCATGTAAATGGAATTTATAATCAACTTGAGTCATCTTTTCAGGCAACAAAAATGTTTCAGGAACTTCAGGGCAATTAATTTCCAGGATAATATGCTTATAAAGGCTAATCATTCTATACTTTTATTTATAAGGGAATATTTCTGATGGACTAAGGGCAATTTAGATTTTATAATATATAATCACTCAGATGACAAGCTCAGCAAAAAAAGGGAGTCTTCCTTCATCAGAGCCCGAATGGAGTTGAAAGTCATACAACACTTAGGATGTCACAATAATTGGGACGGGGGATTTTCTAGTGTGTTCCTAGTCTTGGACTGCTTTGCGAATTCAAACAGAAAGTTGTGGACCCTTTTCCCAGCAAATGTGCATGCATTCAAAAGTTTTCATTTGGTATCAGGTTTGCTTTCTTCCTTTGAGGCCACAAATCATAACCCAAATAAAGAATACCTGATTCAGTTCAATTCTTTCCATTTTGATGACAAAGAAATCGACCCTATAGAAGTTAAGTGATTCATCTGAGATTCTAATTATTTAGGCCTAGATGTCATGTTATCTATTAATAGAACAATTATTTCCTTACTGTAATAGATTGTGTTTTGCTATTTAAAAAATATGTTTGAATATTATTTCGGCCTTCTTATTGATGAATACACTTATAATGATATTAAATTCAATACAGTTAAGAAAACCATAGTCCTAGTGGTTAACTGGTCTCCTGCAAGTCAGTTAACTAGGGAGAAATATTTTCAAAGGGAGTCTCTTTTACTGTTTTGCCTTCATGTTTCAGTGATCTTGGAACGTAAGCAGGCACTTACCATAATAATTATTATTATTGTTAAATTTACATTTATTATTTTATAATAAGGAATTTAAAGAGACAACAAAGACTTCAGGTTGATTTCTTCAAAGGCAATCTCGATTTTACTCTTCTCTGAAAGTGTACATTGTATTTTTTGCTATTGCATCACATAAAATATTAGAGAAAACACATTTGGAAAAATATTACAAGAAAGATGAGGTGAAAATTAGAATTTCACAGCCTTTCTTGGTTTCCTTGTACATTGTCTAATTCCTGTCTTTCCAACATGAAGTTGTGCAGTGATTTAGGGCCACGTTAATCATTTTAATGTTCTCACTCAGTTGTAGGGGAAAATGAAATAGCTGAATTTATGCTAAAAATAAACCTTACAGATTTGCTGGATTGCATGACATTTGAGAGTAAACAACTGTCCTCCCCCTTGGAAAGCTAATCCTGCCTGGCTTTTGACTTTCCCAAGAGATTGTTCTAATAGATTTTTTAAGCTGAATGTTGGATAATTGTTTCCACAATGAGCACAGATTGGTTTTCTCAAAAGAAAAAATGAAAATGAAAGTTCTATCCAATTAAAATAGAGCTATTAATACTATGCTGTGCTGGAAAGGAAAAGTCTGCTCTTCAAAGACTTGTGCAATTCATCACAGAAACACAAATTTTCACAGCAACTGAAAGAATTCAGTGAAGACTTAAAAGCTTTATGAAGAATTGAAAAAGCAGTGATTTAGCTCTCTTTAGTTGGCACGTATGGGAATATTAACATCCCCAGCAAAAAGGAATAAATGCCTTCACATTGGCTCTACTAACTTTCTACCACAAGAAAGATGGTTCACAAGGAAAGCCGAGTTCTGTCTTTTGGTTATTTATATCATAGAGTCAGCAATAGGAAAGATTAGCACCACATGCTAGGGTATCTAGATTGAGAATACTCTTTACTTCTTGGTCTAGATCTTCCTTCCATTTATCTAAAAACAAATTTAAAAAAACAATTTTTTTAAAGGCTTTATTTATTTATTTGAGAGAGAAACAGCATAAGCAGGGTACAGGGGTAGAGAGAGGAGGAGAAGCAGATTCCTCACCAAGCCTGACACAGTACTCTATCCCAAGACCTTGGGTCAGGACCTGATCTGAAGGCAGACACTTAACCAACGGAGCCACCCAGGTGCCCCTAGATCTTCCTTTCATTTAAACAATGTATTACTTTGTGAACAATATGCTTTGGAATTTCTGATTGTTAGATAATCTAACTGTTTATTGTATTTAAGCCCAAATCAAGAAAAATGTCTTTGTGAATTGATATTCAAACTTTAAGATTTGGGATCATAGTTAAACAGCTGTTGATGTTATCATGAGTCAACGTGCTTAATTATATTCCAGCAGCAGACTTCCTATGCCTTTTGGTGCCAAAGGATCGAAGAGGGGTAGACTCATCATTATCTGTCATCAGAATGACATCAGAATGAGTGAAGACATTATTTGGACAGTGTTCTTAAATGTGGTCCCCCAACCACCTGCATTCAAATCTCCTTGGGTTTTGTCTATTTTTAATGCTAATTCCTGGACCTTATCCAAAATCTAAAGAATTGGACTATATGTGAAAGCAGGTACCAAGAATATGTAATTTAAACAAAAACCACCATAGGAATCCTATAAACAAAAAAGTGAGGAATACCAGCCTAAGGTGAAAGGCAGAAAAGCAAGTGATGAGAGAGTCCAAGATTGTGAAGGAACTTTCATGAGCTGCACTGACAAGGAAGATGTTTCTGGTGAGTGAAAATCACAAAAAAAGACCACACCCTGTGTGGTGGTTCTAATATAAGTTTTTAATGTGCTAGAAGATAAAAGAAAAATATTTTAGTCACCTTGGTCTTCAGAGGAATTTCATTTTAATTTTTTAAAAAGACTAGAGCACATTTTTGATCACTAAATTATATCCTTCAAAGAGTCTAAATTACTTTTCAAATGTGAATTTAAGCCTTTTTTATTCAAATTTAAAAATTATAAATGAAATCTTTAAAGTACTACTCTATTGAAACATAAATATTTGTTGTACAAAGTTCAAGTGCACAGAGAGGGTTCACCCAGAAAGATCATATGCTGGGCCATGAAACAAGTCATGGCACTTTTCAGATGACTGAACTTTCAAAGTATGTTCTAAAAGGACAGGTCCCTTATTAACAACACAAAGCCTGATGATACATATATTGTGATGTATATGATGATATAAACATACATATATTAGGTGAAAGGTAGATGAGGAACAGGATATTTACACAGCTTTAAATGATCTCCTCCAAATTATTTATTAATTACAAAGGAAAACTATTAAATTTAAAGTGATGGATTTTGGGGGGCCTGGCTGAATCAGTCATTAAACATCTGCCTTTGGCTCAGGTCATGGTCCCATCGGGCTCCTTACTCACCAGGGAGTCTGCTTCTCCTTCTCCCTCTGCCTGCTGCTTCTCCTGCTTATGCTCTTTCTCTCTCTGTCAAATAAATAAAAAATAAAAATCTTAAAAAAAAAGTCATCGGTTTGGGTAGATATCTTATTAATCAACTCCCCACAGTTAACATGTCCAATTGAAGGAGTAAAACAACACCATGTTCCTCTCATTGTGATACACTATGGTCAGCAAAAAGGCTGTACTTTTTTGATGACAAGATGGACCAAATGAAATTCTTTGCCAGTGGTATAAATTGTTATAATTACTTTGGAAAATCACATGGAACTATTGACTAAAGCTGAACATATGAATACTCACATCCCAATGATTTCACTCCTCAGTTTATCTGCTAAAAGGTATGCATAGTAGATTTTTTTTTTGGTAGTAGCCCACATTGGAAATAACCCAAATTTACAAGTAGATAAATAAATTTAGACAAAATTGTTCCGATTCTTAATTCAACTTTCATTCTTGTTATTGATCTAAGAAGATTTATTATTTCTTGAATTCAAGATTCATGATTCAATCTTGGTAATTTATGCGATTTTAGGAATTATCTGGGTTTTTCTCCTAAGTTGAATGATTTGTTAGTATATAATTGTTTATATATCTGTTATCACTCTATGTATTTCTGTGGCTATCTATTATAGTGCTTTCTCTTCCATTTCTCATTTTGGTGTTTGGGTCTTTCTCTCTCTCTCTCTTTTTTTATTAGTAAATGTAGTCAAAGCATTGCCAATTTTATTTATTTTTTTTAGAAAAACTGGTTATTACTTTCAGTGCTATCTTATTGTTTATTCAGATCTCTATTTTATTTATTTCCAGTTTTTCTTTGTTATTTCCCTCCCTTACTAAATTTGAATTAAATTTCTTCTTTTTCTAATTCCTTATGATGTAATGTCAAGTTGTTTACTCGAACTTTTTTTAAATACAAGATTTATAGCATAAATTTCACTCTAACATCTGCTTTTGTTGCATCCCATAGGTTTTTCTGATATTGTGGGTTTTTTTTTGTTTTGAGACATATTTTGATTTGCTATTTGGTTTCTTAATTGGCCCATTGCTTGTGCAGTGATGTGTTGTTTAATTTTTACATTACAGATTTTCCAGCTTTGTTTTATTGTTGATCTTCAGTTTTGTAGCATTGTGGTTGGAAAATATACTTGGTGTGATTTCAGTCTTCTTAAATTTGTAGTATTTGTCATGTCTCTTTTTATGTGATTTAACCAGGGAATTTTTCTGTGTATACTGAGAGAAAATGCGTATTCTATTTTCCTTGGATGGAATGTCATATATATCTTTTAGAACAATGTATTCTGAAATATACATGAAGTAAAAAAATGCTCTTGCTGAAAAAAAAAATTACCAGAGTTTACTCATTTAAAGTAAAGCGTATCAGAAGGGAAGTGGCAGCAATGGATGAAATAGGTGAAGGAGATGAAGAGTGCACGGATCATGATGAGCAGTGAGGAATGTATCAAATTGTCAAGTCACTATATTATACACCTGAAACTAATATAACACTGTATGTTAACTATCCTGGAGTTAAAATGCAAAAAAAAAAAAAAAAAAAAAAAAAAAATTAAAAAAAAAAGAAAGAAAAGACAAAAAAAATTTAAGCAAAATTCAAACAACTATTCCTATATAAAACAGCGCAGATCAGTCTCACCAACTTAATGGTCAGGGTAAGACACAGAAAACTCTATTCTATATGATTCCATTTATATAAAATCTAGAAATTAGCAAGATTAAACCAGAATATTAGATATCAAAATAGCATTTACTCTGAGAAGAAGAAAATTTGGGGGGGGGATTGGGAATGAGGGAACCTTCTGGGGTACTGATAAATTTTCCTATTTTCTTATCTAGGTGGTGTTTACATGGATGTGATCACCTTGTGATAATTCATGGAGCTATTCCCACAGGATAGGCACAGCTCTCTATCGTATGTTACAATATATAATAAACTAATAGCAAAATCTATTTAAAAAATTTTATCAAAGGACACAAAAAATCCTAAATGAACATAAACACTGTTCATGCTTGACATAATCTGGCATTGTAAAGATGCCATTCTCCTTAAATCAGGTTATAAATTCAGGGTATTTTTTGGAAACACATCACCAGAGTTTTTCAAGAACTGACCAAACTAATTAAAAAGTCATATGGAAAGACAAGAGTGTATGAATAATAAAGATCAAGAATAAGAAAAGCAAAGGAGGGGCACCTGGGTTGCTTGGCGGGTTAAGCCTCTGCCTTCAGCTCAGGTCATGATCTCAGGGTCCTGGGATCGAACCCCACATCAGGCTCTCTGCTCAGCAGGGAGCCTGCCTCCCTCTCTCTCTGCCTGCCTCTCTGTCTGCTTGTGATATCTCTCTCTCTCTGTCAAATAAATAAATAGAAATAAAAAAAAAAGCAAAGGAGACTCACCATTTAGGGTATGAAGACATTCTGTAATTCCATTGTAATGAAATAAAATCTTTTTATTTTAAATAAAATAATACAAAATAAAGTAGCATGTTTCTGGCCTGGGAACCAAAAGACCAATGAAATGCAATACAAGCCCCAGAGTCTAGTTTGTTTGGAAATTTGGTACATCATAAAGGTGGAATCAACCTCTATAGTCATCAACAACAATACGAGGGAAGAGTATGTAGTAGATAATTTCAAGAGACTTCATTATATGGAGAAAAATAAAATTGTGGAACATATAAACAAAAATAATCTCCAGATGAAATGGGATTCCTAACTGCGGCAGCTAAAATGAACAGATACTAGAAGAAAATGAAGAGGAGTGTATTTTTGACATCAGAGTTTGGAAATATCTCACTGAGAAAAAGAGGACACCCCCTAGGAAAATAACTAAGTTCCCTCTGTAGTCAGCTCCAAAAAGGAGGCTGGAACGGCTAATAAGTATATGAAAAGATGAGTGCTCACACTAGTAGTCAGGATAGTGGCAGGATTCCTTTGGACTTTTCATTATTTATTTATTTGACAGAACAAGAGAGAGAGAGAGAGGGCGCAAGCAGGGGGAGCAGCAGACAGAGGGAAAAGCAGACTCCCCACTGAGCAGAGAGTCTGCTACAGACTTCAATCCCGGGACCCTGGGACCAGGACCTTAGCTGAAGGCAGAGGTCAATTAACTGACTTAGCCGCCTGGGCACCCTCTTTTGGACTCTTCAAATGAGACAAATGTGGAAAGTAGAAGAACAATAAAGTTTGGCGAGGACAGGAAAAAATGGGAATCCTCATGCAGGTTTGGTGAGAACACGATCTGAGTTCAAACATTCTGGAGCTCCATCCAGCCTTACTTAGCAAAAGGAATGGGGTCTACCCAGTGATGGATTCAGTCAGAAAACAATTCAATACATCTCGTCAGGATATGTCCAGAACTTGGGATGGTCATTGAACATATTTGTGGTAGACCGGGAGCAAGGGTGCGATGAAGAGAAAAACAGAAGAGGGGCTTTACAAAGACCAATAGGGCCAAAGTGCCTGAGCTATACAGTAAGTACCATTAACTTTACTTCCTGCACATTAGGTGCAGGTGAGAAAGGGGAAAACATGGAAAGAAAAAGAAGTCCTGTTTATATACTTTCTTAATTATCATGTATCATCTTACAGGGACAATTTATGTTTAGAGAGAAATCATAGTAATGACCATCCTGCTTAGTCGTATTACCTCTGAGTTCCTCCGTGGGAAAATAAACTACTAATATCTGTGTGAACTGGTAAATTTCCCAACATACCCAAAGCTGCAAAAATTTTAAACAGTATCACAGCTCTTCTGATGTGTCTCTAGACCTCCTTTTGCCAGCTGGCCCTGTGGCACAGCAGTCCCTGGGCGGCCGTAGAGCCTTGGCTTATAAATTGTAGTCATTGAGGTAAATTACTCTATTCCTCAATTTAATAGCTACGAAACAAGCACAATAATTGTGCTTGTATAAAGCACAAGGACTTTATAAAATCGGAGGGAAGTTTAATCAAATAATTACTTGACAGATAGTGATCCCTCAGTAAATGTCAGCTACTACTTTTAGGTTCTGTTAAAAATGTCCTTACTGCTGAGATTCTTTGTACTCTAGCTGTATCTTAGATGGATTTCTTTATTTTCCCCTTCATGAATCATGCTGACCTCCAAGCTTTTTCTCATACCTGGAGCAATTTTTCCTAACTTGTTGTTGTTTTCATTCTATTTCTCATAGTACTTGAAATTTATTTCTTTCCTGAAAGACTTTTTGAAAACCAAAAGAAATTTCGTGGTATTTGGTCAAATTTCAGGAAAAAGTTTTCCGATCACAGTCAGTATATTTTTATTAGTAGTAAAAGAATATGGAAGTGGTTGAGTCAGTACAGCTCTTACTATGAAATGCAATTGCAAAAGATGCATTTTATTTTAAAAAAACTGCCATAAATATTCTTCAATCTGGAAGGCATCCCCATGAAACAACAGACCAGAGTCTATTCATCATTTTGTACTGTTACTTAAGGTTTCAAAATTAAAGTAGGAAAAAAAAAACCCTTACAAATAAGAATCAAAGCGGGCTAATTCTATTAAGTACTTTCCTTTATTTATGAAAATAAACCTCATAGATGTTCTAGAGCGGGGGAGATGGTACTATTTTCACAAACAAAAAAGGTCAGGCATTTTTAGGAGAATATAAGGGGGTAAGCGGTATATGTTTGTTAATCTTCCAAAATAAGAATCAGAAACTTGATGAGGAAACACCTGAGGGCATGGTCACAAGCTGCTTAACCAAACCACACAGAGACGGCTTTGCCAAGAGTATTCTTTCTACCTGGTAATGTCACAGTGACTTTGAGCTCCTTTGGTGCTATTGAAATCTCTGTTAGTACAACATGTCATTCCCACAAGCTTTGTCTGTCCATTGGCATTGTATTTATTCAGGGAAGAACACCACTGGAAATACCTGTTCTGGGACAGGGTTTGTGTTGAATGGGCCATTGTGAGTGTTTATATATACTCATTTCCCTGAAAATGTTGTGTAGATAAAGCATCTGCTGGAAAACCAATAATGTGCTCTATTTTCAAAATAAACTGGCTTGCTCTGAAAACTGCCAAATAATATCTTTTGTGTGAGGGTATTTCCCTTTAAAAATGGGAAAGATAAAATTGTGCCTATACACTTCTGCAAATCGTTTTCTTTGGTAGTGTTGACTATCCATTTGGTTTCTATAACTTCACAAGGACCCCTAAGTGCTAGACTGATTCATCTTGATCATACGAATCTCTTGCAACATCTTCAAGCCCCACACTATTCTTTGCAGAGCAGACCTCCAGTTCAGTCTGTGCACAGTATAATATCACACTGCAGGGTCATCATTGCTCCTGAATTTTAGAGACCACCCATAGGGCCCTACATAACAGTAACATGGAGGCTCCGGATGCTCCTGCTTAATCTGGTTCTTTCCTTCCATCCTTCAATATGCTGTGACTAAGGCTCAGTAGTAGAAGGCAGGGCCAAGAGTTGGCTGACCCACACAGATGGGCAAAGGCTGAGGAAGCAAAATGGGGCACTGTCATAGGAAGATTTTCAAAAGACTTTCACACAGGGACAGAGGACCAAGAACTGAGTCTGGACTAAGGTGATTTCGGTACTTAAAGCTGAGATCCGAGGATAGTTATGACTCAGACTTTGGTTCTGTCCTTACTGAAGTAGCCTGCTAGGGAATCCTGGTGACAGAAATTTGGCAGGGGTTCACCCAGGCAAACTCTTGGATTTTCGAGGTCTGATAGTAGGTCTCAGGGATCCAGGCCCTGTTACAGTAGATTCCAGGTGAGAAATTGCAGTAAGCGTTTTTTAGTTTATAGAAGTGTTTGGTGAGGGAGGTGAGAACAGCATACGCAGCTCAGAACAAGGCTGGTTTAAAGATGACCACCAGTGATGAACCAGAAAACTAGGATAATGAACTTCTTCATCGTCTTTGGCCATCTCAGGCTCAAATTGCTCAACGATTCTTTATCAGTTCTTCCTTTATCTTTATATCTCGTTATTTTCTATGGAGGTATGATTGTCCCACCTTGACAATAGCATATTTCCCTAAGAGCTGGATGTTACGAGTTGAATCTTGTCTCCAAAAAAGATACGTTGAACACTTCATCCTCAGCATCTCAAAATGTAACCTTATTTGAAAATAGGGTCATTGCTGATATAATTAGTTAAGATGAGGTCATACTGGGGTAGGGTGGGCGCCTAATTCAACACGACTGGATCCTTATAGAGAATGAGGTGAAAACAGACACAGAGGGAAGGCGGCCACTGAAGACAGAGATTTGGGTTATGCTGCCACAAATCAAAGAATACTGGGGACCACCAGAACCTGCTTAGATAAGAAGGATTCCCCACTGGATGCTTCGAAGGCGGCATGGCCTTGCCCACACCTTGACTTCCAGTTCCTAGCCTCCGGAGTATCAAAGAATGAACGTGTGTTGTTTTAAGTCAAGCAGTTTATGGTACTTTGTTAGGACAACCCTAGGAAATGATTGCAGTCCATAAAAGCAGGGAACATGTTGTTACATTTTCTGCTGTAACCCCCACTGCTGGCCCGGTGATTCCACCAGTGAGTACATGCTACAAACAGGTAAAGATGGGCTTGCCTTTCCTTTGCTTCTACTAGATTGAATTTCCATGAGGCTGGGGACCATGTGTGAATCATCTTATTCACCCCTACAGAAAGTGCTCTTCATTTCACCCTAAAGGATTTGTTCAGAGGAAACGTAGAGGGTCTTAAGTTTTACGTTTTTATCACAGTCCTTTGTTTTTTTTTTTCAAATAAATTTACGGGTAGGATAACTGCAACATTTATACCCAGGAAACACTGCGTAAATCTATTTACATATCTTCTGTAATTCTATCCCCAGGTAGCAGACAACTTCCTAGTTATTACTATTCCCAGAATATTAAAAAAAAAATAGAACAATTCACGCTTGGACCACTTGTATCTGTGAGAATATACCGTGTTCTCACAGTTCTCAGCTGGCTCATCACTGGTTAGTGTCTAAACTCTGGAAAGAAACGTCCCGGTTTGTTTATGTTCACAAACTCAGTTGCTTCCTGAGTGCTTCCCTTGCCCTCATAAGCCATTTCTCAAACGGAAAGGCAACAAACAAACTTTTTTATTGCTATAGCTGCTAGAGATCTCAGTTGCTCGAGAAGTTCACTTTAAAGAGTTTATTACCTAGTAGTAATAATACAGACAAAAGAAAATCCCCAAGGACAAAGCCGTGGAGTCAGTGTCATTATTATCATTATTCAGAAAACAGAAGCCATAGCGCTACCATTACCATAAACATGTCTCCTTTTTATTGGCAGATGTTTCACTTAAATAAACATAATCAGGATTTGGGAAGATTCACCTTGGCAGCAGCTAAAATGCATGAATATTCACTAATCTCCTCGTGTCCCAGTTGCTTCACCAGCTGCTCTGCAAAATACATTTATGAGGGTGTGCTGGAGACAGGCATTTGAGAGTATGAAGAACCACATATTGCTCCTGATTCATTTATACCTTCACACATAGCAGGAAAACATTTCTGACTTTTTTTTAGTACCCTCATATACCATAAAATGTATATAAGTACCTGTTTATTTAATAATACTCTCATAATCCCTCCAAAAAAAGCTGATACTAAGGGAAATTAAATAGCAATTTTATATTCCAGTCACCCTAACTTTGAATTCTTTGTAGATATATGATGAGCTTAGGAAGATATGACCATTTCAGTTATCAAAAACTAACTTAAGAGTATTTACAAGAAACAGAAACACACTCATGCTCGTTATATAAAGGGAGATTTACCATCAAGAGACAATAGGTTGTAAGTTGGGGCTGGCCGAACTCCCAGAACTCAACGTCAAGGGATGGAGAGAATCCATAAGGAGCCAAAGCACTTCCTCTCTCTGCCCCTTGTCCCTATCATCCTGCAGACCTTTTCTCTGCAGACCATCCTTCTGCGTTTACAGCCCCGATTGACCTCCCTTACTCTCAAGTCTATGGACGTTTCTATTTCCAAGGATCATCACTGACTAATGCTACGCTTCTGTGTGTCTTAGTCTGGTTGCTGAGAGAGTCATTCTGAATAGCTCAGCTCATGCTCCGGATGTGTACACTGTCCAAACAGGCCAACAGGATGGCTGAGACCCAGTGCTGTCCTTGATCTGTGGAGAAAAAGCAAACTGAAAGCAGAGTAGGGACCTGAAACAATCTTCAAAAGGGCTCCGAAGATATATGACAAAAATAATCCTTTCTGGTTGCAAAGTGTTGTGGATATAAGTTGTACATTCTTTTGATCATACCATTTAGTTTATCCAAAATTTGCTTCATAATTCTGACAATACCTTCTAGTACCTGGAAAAGATTATATTATGTACTGATTATAAATCAATGAGTAGAATACTGTTTTCTTTTGTATGATTCCATTTGGTAGTTAGCACTGATGTGCTGGTAGGTCATATTTTCTTTGTAAAAATAGATTAAGAAGTTCTTATGATGCTTGAGTATTAAGATTCTTCTGGTATAGAATTTTCCTGGTTATGTTTCTAGAAAAGCAAAAAATCCACAGATTACTTTACAGTTCCTGAGAAAATTCAACTTAGTCCTTTCAGAAAACAGATTTCGGTTATTAACTAGTCTGCCCCTATTAATTTTTCTCTATATTGCCATAATCAAACTCAATCTCACAACTATAAAAAAATTTGTAACTACTCCTCTAGAAAAATGTTTTGCTTGATTAAACTCTGTTCTGTCCTTGAAATCACCTAAAGTAATCAATGCAGATTATGGAACTCACTTTTGATTCATATACTCCACATGGAGACAAGAGCAGATGTACAGTACATTTTTTAAATTAATTTACAGAGATCCAGAGTATTCAAGTATGAAAGTTTAAAAAAAGAGGTCATCTGTCAACCTTAAACCAGTCAGAACATAAAGGAACTAAAATACATAATGTTCACGAAAATAAGAAATATAGCCATATTATGCTTCCTCAAGTGTGTTATTAGTTAATAGTTCATACTGATAGTTGACAAAGAGGAAGAAAGCTTAGACTTTATTCTCATGTATGCAAAACACGCTTTGTGTTATCCTCTTATCTGCCTAATATAGTGTCTAACATCTAGGAGGTACTTAATATTTGTTAAATGAATAGAGGTGGACAATTTAGACATATACTAAAAAATACATAAATATATAATAGATGTATAATAGAATAGCACAGACAGAATAAGACCACCAAAAACTCCCTACTGAAATCCATCAGCATCATCAAATGAAGGAACTAGGCAGATTTATGGCATCAATGTGGGATTGGAGTTCAGAGTAAGATCTAAGAAATAGCAGAGC
>CM052800.1:147751258-147820634 GCA_028533885.1 Nasua narica | reverse complement strand
TTATTCATGAATTATTTCTTATTTTCTAACACAAGATTCCTCACCACATCCTAATTTGGGGGATCAATTCAAAATATTGTTGGGGTGGTTTATAATCACTGGTCTAAATGTGCAAACTATTTATTTACTATGTCATTTTGATGTGGCCCTACTTTCTTTTGTTTTCCAAGCAAGCACAGTTCTTTCAAAAGTAAATTTTGACCCAGCATTACAAGTAATATGAATTTTTATGACAATGTCTAGAATTCACTCATTCAACAAATAATTTTTTGAGAAATAACTTTGTGCGAGGTGGTTCTAGGGGCCCAGAATATAATACTGTAGTGATCAACTCCAAGACCCCATTTTTCCATGGGCTTATAGTATAATAAAAGGCCCATAATTAACAATAACTAAAAACCAAGTCATTTAGTACAGTAGTATAGAATACAAGTGTTATAAGAAATAAACAAAAATAGAGCAGGGTAGGGGAGATTTGGAGTGGGAAGGGTAGGTCTCATTGAGAAAGTGACATTTGACCCTCGATACAGAGATTTAGCTGGGGGGAGGCCTTGCAAACAGAGGATATGACCAATGCAAAGGCCAGAAGAGGAAGGATGCTGTCATGGGGTGGGAGCAAGAATACTGTGGTGCAGAGGAGCCAGACTGTAGGTCACTGGATGACGTGAGCTTTCTCTCGGACTGGAATGCAGTGTTTAAGTACAAGAGTCTCATGATATAATTTGTTGGTTTTTTTTTTTTTAATGCACTCTAGATTTTAAAAGGCTCACAGGGTCAGCCTGTCTGCTGTGTCAAGAAGGCACTTTGGGAAGACCAAGGGGAAAAGCAGAGAGACCCGTTAGGAGGTGATTATCCAGACAAGAGATTCTGGTGGTTCCAACAAGCATTGAACAGTGAGGGCCGTCAGAAGTGGTTGGATTTGGGATGTATTCTGAAGGAAGAAACAACAGAAACTTCTGACAGAATGGTCTGGGGTAGGAGAGGAGATTAACCAATGCTCCTGTTTCACAGAAAATTATTATGTGGGAAAACACTGTATTTTAAAATTTAAACTCTTACAGGCTTTTGTTTGCTCGAAGTGTGTTCTTTCTGTTGAATTGTACATAATGAAGCTGCATGTGAAAGAAATGAAAGCTTTGTTAACATAATTTTCACAACATTAACACAGTGAGTGTGGGAAAGAGAGATCTCGACAAGAGGGTCTCTGTAACCCTGAGCACTGCGTGCCACGGCCCTCTGCTCTGACCCCTGAGAGGACAGCTATGCTGCGAATACTGTCAATTTATTTCATTTCCATCCACCAGAGTTCAGGTGACATTTAATGATATCATTAATCGAAATTCTGCTGGCTTTTGACCTTGGGATTTTCAAATCTGTGACTTTTAATTCTTTCTTACAGTCTTGCCAGGCTGTCTTAAAGAATTCTAGATCGCTGTCAGGAGAAAATCACTTGCCGTTCTTTGAGATGTCAAAATCCTGTCATTTCTGCAGATGTGGCCCATCGTGACTCAGGCTATGAGGTGAGGCTTTGATTTTACTGTCACTTTCTTTTCTCTTAACTATCTAAGAGGGTACCTCCCTTCTAATTCTTTATGCGTGTGTGTGTGTGTGTGTGTGTCACATTGAGTATTGTTACATAATTGCTTTAATGCAGAAAGTGAGCTGTTTTATCCTTTTTAGGTGCTTCTTATCAAAGAGATAATTCTGCAGCAAAACTTTATCAATCTGTAAAAATTGTATTCGACAGTCTCATAAGTGGCGGAAGATTTGAAATAGTTATTTAAAATAAATAAATACATGTTGACTGATTGACTAATCACATAATGAGAGACTGAGTCTCTTTTTTCTGAGAGACTCTGGGGACAGGAAAAATCCTGATTGGTTAAGGGAGAAATATAGGAATCTTTCGCACTTAATATAAGGTTATCTCTTGCTCTTTTGCAGTGTTTTCCTATGTAACATTTTTTACTTAGTTCTTCACAAGGATGATGCATTGTGCCTCCCCCGAGAACCACAGAAGTCATTCTCAAGTACTTCCAAGAGGCATTGTTTGTTTATTTTAACCCATGATGGTTTTTTTTTAATTCATTTTATGTGTCTTCAAGTGTTATAGGTATCAGGGGCGGGAAATAAAGCTATTTTCTTTTACCTCAGTCAAAACCATCTCTTTTCTCTACTTCTGAGCATGGTGCTGTCCTCCCACACACAATGTGCTGTCTTGAGAAAAATTCCAAATCCTCTCCAATGCCCACTGTATCTCCGCAGCTCAGTGAGTACCAAGCAATCTGAAATACAGCAGTTGGAGGTCATAAGAAGCCCACAGGCTAACAAGAGAAACGACAGTGCACCTTGCTGAGGTATCCGGCACTTCTAAATCATTCCTTGTTTTGAGCAAGAGCTAAACGATTAGCCTGCTAACTTAGTATACTTTTGAGATCCAGGTGGCAGCTTCCTGAATAGGCCTCGTTATGGCTTAGTTGGTACGACTTTCATAGAGGGAATCCACATCTGTGTCTGAGGTTCAGGAGTCTGTGCCATAGAAAACAGCCCCGGACTGTGAGTCAGTAGACCCACAACTCTGCCACTAAGTGGGAAAGCAATTTATCATTGGAGGATAATGCTGTTTTTATCAGTTAGGTCTCTGAAGATGCTATTTTTATCAGTCAGGTCTCTGAAGATGCTATTATTCCACTGGATTTATCAGTGGCAACCTTACAAGATAAAGATGGTATTATTAAGGGAATGCATTGTTCTATAGTCTTCTGTGGCATTAATTATTTTTCCTCTCTCCTAAAAAATAATCCCTATTTTTAGAGTAATTTTAGGTTTATGACAAGATTAATGGGTAGGAACAAAGATTTCCCATATATTTCTTAACCCCAATTATGCATAACCTCCCACATTATCAACATCATTCATCAAACTGGTACTTTTATGTACCAAGGACAAACCTATATCGACACATCATAATCACCTAAAATCCATAGTTTACTTTAGGGTTCATTCATGGTGGTGTACATTCTATGGGTTTGGAAAAATGTATAGTGACATGCATTCGTCATTAAAATATCATACAGGGGTTTTTACTGTGCTAAAAATCCTCTGTATTCTGCCTATTTAACCCTTCTTTCCCGTAGCCCTGGCAACCTTTGATTTTGTCATTGTCCCTACAGCTCTGTCTTTTCCAGATTGTTGTATAGCTGAAATCATTCAGTATGGAGCCTTCTCAGATCTGTTCACTTTGTAATATGCGTTTAGGGTTCCTCCATGTCTTTTCATGGCTTGACAGCTCATTTCTTTTCAGTGCTGAATAATATTCCATTGTCTGGTTGCACCAGTTTAGTTATCCTTTTACCTACTAAAGGATATCTTGATTACTTCCAACTTTTGGCAACTATGAATAAATGTTTATTCTAGAAACATTTTTTTAATTGATTTATTTCTTTGAGACAGAGAAAGAGCACAATGGGGAGGGGCAGAGGGAGAGAGAATCTCAAGTCAACTCTCCCCTGATTCCAGAGCCCAGTGGGGACCCCAATCTCAAGATCCCGAGATCATGACCTGAGTTGAAATCAAGAGTCAAACACCAAATGGAATGAGGCCCCCAGGCTCCCCTAGAAACATTTTTAATTGTTTATGCTGTAAACATCAGTGTGCAGGTTTTTATATGGACATCAATTTTCTATTCCTTTGGACAAATACCAAGAAATGCAGTTTCTGGGTCACATGATAAGAGCATGTTTAATTTTGTAAGAAACCTCCAAACTGTCCTCCAAAGTGGCTGCACCGTTTTGCATTTCCACCAACAATGTGGGAGAATTCCTGTTTCTCCACATCTTCATTTGCACTTGGTGCTGTCAGTGTGCAGGGTTTCGACCATTTTATATTTATTTATTTATTTAAAAGATTTTATTAATTTGACACAGAGAGAGAGAGAGAGAGAGAGAGAAAGAGAGAGAGAAAGAGCACACAAGCAGAGGGAGCAGCAAAAGAAAAGGGAGAAGCAGGCTCTCCACTAAGCAGGGAGCCCAATGCGGGGCTTAATCCCAGGACCCTGGGATCATGACCTGAGCCAAAGGCATACGTTTAACCAACTGAGCCACCCAGGAGCCCCAGGTTTTGACCATTTTAACAAGTATATGGTAGTATCTCATTTTTGCTTTAACTTACATTTCCCTGATGACACGTGATATGAAGCATCTTTTCAGGTGCACTTATGCAATCTGTGTATCTTTGGTAAGGTGACCGTTAAAATCTTTGCCCCGTTTTTAGCTGAGTTGCTTCTTTTCTCATTGTTGACTTTTAAGAGTTCTTTGTATATTTCAGAAAGCAGTCCTTTATCAGATGCGTCTTTTGCAAATATTTTCTCCCAGTCTATGGTTTATTCTAATGGTCTTGATATTGTCTTTCAAAACAGAAGTTTTTGATTTTCATAAAGTCCTGTTTATAAACTATATCTTTCATGTATCATGTTTTGTGTTTTGGGCATTATATGGCATTAATCTTTTGATCTTTCCTCCTAGATTAGAATGACCATTCAGAGATTGGTGTTTCCTTTTCACTAGCAAGACTCAGAGGTGTGGCCAGTATGTTCTCCGAACATGTGCATCACAATGCTACAATGACTAAACTCATTGGGTGTGCAAGAAACATACTACATAAAAATCACAATCTTATATTTAGAAAAAATTTATTTCAGTCACAATTTTCAATTGCTTGACTCCCTTCATACTTAAAAAGTCAAAGAAACATATTCTATCCAGCAAAATAATTACACTTATCCAGAAAAAGAAGTAAATGTTACAGCAATTGCCATAATTATACCTTTGCTAAAAAAAAAGAAAGGAAAGTAGAAAAGAAATTCCTAGCTAAAAAAAAAACCAAAGACAATGAAAACAAAGTTCATTATTGCCAGAATATCAAGGAGGACATTTCCTGTAGGAGGGAGAGGAGACTTTATATAACTGTGATTTTCTTAAATAAGATGGTGAAACTATGAAAATAAAGCTGTAAATTATTGTTTTCAGAAACTCTCTAGTTTGGGGATGGAAAGATAACAAATGTGGTTTTGGTTTTCATCATTTCTTTCTAAAAAGCAAATCTTGCTACTGGTTCTTTTTTGGGCAGGACAAAAATAGTGATTTTTCCTTCTAAGCATCATGGTCCCCGATCCCATGTTGTTTTGGGGTCTGGACTACACTGATTCAAGAGTTAATTATGCTCATAGACTCCCAACTTCCTGTTCAGTTACATTCCATGGGTAGCTTGAAATTACCCAAGGTGAGGGAGCATTTACAAGGCAGAAATTGGCAAACACTCAAATCTGCCATCCCCTCCAGAGTCCCTGGTTAAAGATTTACCAGCACACCATTGCCCTGATCCTATAAACTTGGACACCCATCTACTACAACTGACTCCGTGTTCCCACAGGGATCCCCTCTCCTGAATGATGCTACATGCATAGTGAATAAGCCACTAATGTGGAATCTCCAGATTCTAACCACAACCTCTGCTCCCTTGCTTCAAGAGTTCCAATATTATAATTACAGTGAAAAGAGTGGGATATGGAAACTGGTATTGGGTAGAAATCACAAGTAATAATAATAGTACCAGAGTGATAGAGTCTCACTGACAGATATATTATAAAAGCTGAGTGAATATAAATTGAGTTGAAATAAATAGCTTTCCCCATCTCAATGTACTTTTCTCATAGGAAATAGTCAAAACTGCCCAATACTCTTAAATAGGACCAACATTTTGAAGGATTCAATGTACTATCAGGAAACTATTTCACTGAAACATACTTAAAATGTAGGAGGAGTAAGTTTTGTAATCCTCATCATACAAAAATCTCACAGGAAGCTTAGAAAAATTAAATTATATGGTAAGATCACACTGAGAGACTGTCATAATCACAAATAGAAACTCCTAATACTTAATGCCCCACATAAGGTCACCATTCCCACCTAAGATCCTAGAGTACTCTGCATAACAAGTACTAATATTTTGGAAATGCAGTAAACATATATGTTTTTGTCTTGTGAGTAATCATTTTCAAATAAATAAATGCCATTTTGAGTCAAAAGTAAACAAGATTGGAAATTAAAATTGAGCATCGAAAACAGATATAGTTATTTTATAGTCTTAAAAATTCTTTTATTGCAACCTACATTTTCCTATAACAACAATTCTTTACCTTTGTGTGGATATATGTGTGAATATATAGTATATATATATATATATATATATATATATATATTACTGTTTCCAAAAGACTTTAACCTTTACAGACTCGGTCCTACTTCATTTTCACATTCCCGGGTAACAGTGAGTATTTATCTTTTTTAACGTATGAATAAACTAGAGCTTAGAAAGATGATCAGTTGCTCAAAGTTCCAGAGCCTAGTTAATTGGCTTCTGATAGACCTTCTCTTTTTGCCCTGTGTTGTCATGGTGCGGAAAGACAAAAATTACCCAGATAGGGATATTTTTGCTTTACCAGGTTAATTATAGTTATAAGCTTAATCTTTGTAACACTTTTTCTTAATATTTTGAGATGCAAACTATTGCTATGGCCATTATTAATTACAGCATGTTTTTATTTTGGATGTACGATAATATTAACTACCATTGACTGCTCACTATGTGGCAATGTTGTGCTAAGCACTTTGCCTACATCACTTCACTCAATGACCCCAGGGTATTTTAATTACCCATATTTATAAGGAAGGAAGTAAAGCTTAAATATAAAAAGAATTTATCCAAGACCACATGATGGTAAGTATGGGTTTGAAATGTAGCTCTAATTCTACAATTTAAGAGTTTCATTAATATGTCCATATTGCTTTACCTCCTGCTCAGTGCTCACTCTTCTCTCCAAGTGTCCCACCTTGGAGAGTTTTTCTTACACGAATCACTTCCAATGTATTCTAACTTGTGACCAAATAACCTTAAAACAGCTGATACATTCTTGCTCTTAACTTTAATAACCTTCCATTTGCCATGTCTTTTGTCGGTTGTATATTAATTTGATATTTATCTAGTAAGAAAGGGTGGTGTCCAGTAATTGTTGAGTGTGTTGGCTGTGAGGTCAGACTCACTGAGCCTGAGTCCTGATTCTGCTTACCTGCTGTGATGTGTTATATGAGTTACTTACATTCCCCCTTGTATCTATTTCCGCCTCTGTAATATGAAGTTAAAAATGGCATCTCCTATTGATTTTTATGATCAAATGAAGAAATACATATAAGATACTTAGAATAATGCCTTACAAATGATGTTGGTTCTTATTTACAATAAGTATATGTAGCGCCTATACACAAATAGATAATATTAGATGGCTCAGAAGCTCTAATTAAGGTGTTATCCTGCACTCTGAAAATGTTACTTGCAAACTCTTGCTTTAAAAGTCACAGTGAAAAGATCTAGCCTCTTCACATGTTGTTAATTCGGAAGAAAATGCATGGTGGACAGTTGAAGTTAGATTGAATATTAGTTCTTTAGTGCAAATTTATGTAGCATCTCTGTGAGTTTTTATTTCCTACTTTACAAAATAGGAATATTAATACCTAGCTCACAGAACTTCCTAGAGGATTCCTTCTCAACCTCGTACAACTCAGGACAAGTGTAGAAACTAATCCTATCTGTACAGCTTACAGGGGTGAAGAAGACAGAGTCAGTCCCCTCTGACTCTCAATGTGGTGACCCACCTGTACCCCATTCCCAGCACCCCATGGGAAACTCTAGTCTAGGGAATCAGGCAATGTCAGCGGATGCCACAGTGCCTGGCACACAGAAGACACCACGTTAGTTCCACTTGGCTGCCTCAAAGAAATGAGACTTTACTGTATTTGGTGAGAAGTCACCAATATGACAGAGACTGAGCGATGTCTACCATGTATAATTTTTGTCATCTTGTTTCATTCTGCCATGACTCTTTACCCCCGGTCCCTACCATTCACCTTTTATGTTCTGTGGGCTCGGAAATTCAATTAGCAAGGGTTTGAAATTATGTCAGAAAGGCCAGGAAAGCTGAGCGGAGCTCTCTCATTAGGAAAATATAGGAAACCAGTGGCATTAAGGAGCAGGATCAAAAGAAGCAAAGAAAACCATTGTGTCATTTCCCCTGATTGTTCAGGAATGCACTCTGGATCTGCTTCTTCTCCATGCAGTCTAAGACAGGCTTCATACCTTTCCTGGACACTCTCGTGTGAAGAGACCTTCAGCTACTTTGCACCCCCAAACAGCCCATTTAGTAATTAAAATGTCTAGTTTAGTGCACCAATCTCAATTGGAGCCTTGGCTATTAGTTAAAGGCCTTCTGTCTCCCAACTTCGTCCTGCTCCAGTGCGAAGCCCACAGTGGAAAGGGCTGCAAGTGCCTTCTCCTCTCTCCACTCAGCCAGTTTCTTGCATTCTCTCTCTTAGAGCCCTTACAGACATTGGCCCTGCCTCCCATGACTAAGAACTGCAATTTCCAGCTGGTCCTTTGTGACTCCTCTCTCAGTCCCCAGCTACACAATTCGGCACTCCCCTGACATCTTGCTCAGGGGTCCTTCTGCCCCTCCAGACACAAGGCGTCAGGCACCCCTCTCATTCATCTCATGTCTGCCCCACAGATCCATGAGACATACATCCCTTAGAACTGTCATGAGGGCCAGTATGGTTTCTTTTCAAAATGGACACCCAACGCTGCTCTAAAGGTAATGTGAAGCAGTTTAGGACAACTGAGATTTTTCAGGTCAAAGCCATTAGTTCACTTTGTCCTTTGAATGCAGGGGGCCGACAGCCAGTTTTTATGGCACGTAGTTGAAGCTCCCAAGTCTTGAGGTAAAGAAAGGCTCATTCCTTCACTGAGTCTGTAGAGTGTGGAGGGGGTGGGCACACAGCACACCTGGGTCCAAGGAAAGGCTCACCAGTCTTGAACTTTCCAAGCCACTTCAATTTCAAACCTTTTGTATTTGCAGTGAGTGCCAGAGTGTTGCAGGAAAGCTTTGGAGCCCCTTTTTGTGTGTTGTCTGTGGCTGGTCTAGGACCTTCCTAGGGAATGTGAGACTGATGCATGACTATAAGTTTAAATCTACTGCTAAAACAAATCAGAATTACTAGTTATATTTATAGAATTTAATATTTATGGAATTGTCCAGCTGTGTGATTTCAGGCAAGTAAAATAAAACTGTCTTAAAATCAGGAAAACTTCCTTTTTAAAAATCAGGGTTCACACAGCAACTCTCCTAGGGCTGATACTGTACTTAAGGAGAAATTCATCAGTAGATTAAATCATTAACCAATAGAGTTTTAAATGATCCCAAAGAACACAATGACGCTTTGGATGATATGAAATGGAAAATAATGTTTACAATTTTAGTATGAGAGACTGGAATTCAAGGCAACCCCGAGAGGATATTAGAGGCCAGATAAATAATTATTCCTGCTACTCTAATCCTGGGAGCTTTGCCAGATTCCAACTGATTATGCTGCAACCAGGACATCCTGGTGCCTTCGTTGCCTAGCAACCATTCTCCTCCCATTTTTTGTCTCTTCCAGAGGTGCAGAATACAATGTCATTTGGGATGGAAGTCGGCAGATAAGAAACGCAATCTCATTACCTCAGCCGCAGCTCGTTTGGCGTGGACATTGCCTGGGCTTTAATGTCAGATGAATCTAGATTCAAACATTGACCTTGGGAAAGATAATTAACCTCTTGGAGTTTGCTTTAAAACTGGATATTACATTTCTGTCACATGCCCAAGTCTTTTCAATGGAACTGTCCCACTCACAGTATGGGGCTCAGGAAGGCAGCCTTCAAGACATTCTCTCATGGAGACAATCACTCATGGACAGAGGTCAGTTGGTAATGTGCTTCAAGAGGGACAAACCAAAGTTCTGCCAACATTCCAGAGAGAAGTTCTGGGAACCCCTCCACCGAAGGAAGGTGATGGTAGTCAGCCAATTCATTGATTCATTTGTTATTCAAATAATAGTTACATAGTGCCTCTTATATGTTCTAGGCATTGTGCCAGGCAACAGGGATTCAATAATGTAGGCGAACACGATTACTGCCTTCATGCAACTTACAGTCTAATGGGTGTGATGACAAAACATGAGTGAACGGGAAATAAACAAGATATTTACATGCTGGGATTATTGCTAAGAGAGAAACAGAGGGGTGGCAGTTGGTTAGGTAGAAAATAACCAGAGGAGACCTATCTTAGTGACACCAGACAGGTTCTATTGAAGAAGGGACATTTCAGATGAGACCCCAAGGAACCTGCTGGGAAGAGGTCCTGACTAGGGAAAGAAGGTAGAATGGATCAAAGACATTAAAGCCTGAGGCAGGACTGGCATATTAGGACTTAAAGGATTCAGATATTGGGTAAAGTGTGGTAGAAGCAGTAAGACATAGAGGGTTTAGCTGGCTGGGGATTTCCCAGAATCCTGACCCCCAAGGGTTCCATCTCTGCGTGGTGCTAAGCACCTCAGATTCATAAAGGCCTGGTCTGGAGACCGTCCTGTGAGGCTGCTGTGCAAACGAGGGAAAAGCCCGTACTATTCTATTTCTTTCCGAAGCAACCCATGTAAAACAGCGCAGCTGCTAAAAATGTTAGCTTATGGTAAAAGATATATGAATACAGATCGGAATCTTCAATTTCTGTCCCACTTTTTTTTTTTTTAAGATTTCAGTTATTTATTGGAGAGAGAGAGAGAGAGCAAGCAGGGGGAGGGGCAGGCAGAGGGAGAAGCAGACTTCCCACTGAGCAAGGAGCTTAACACAGGGACTTAATCCTAGGACCCTGGGAACATGACCTGAGCCCAACTCAGATGCCTCCATTTCTTAAGAGCAGTGACTGTCCACTGCCGAACCTGGGCACAGCACTGGAAACACACAGCAGGCGCTCGATAAAGACATGCAAAACTCTGTACGATATGAATAAATGAAGGGCTTGGGTGCTAAAGAACGTCATAACAGTGAACTATTCACTAAACCCACTCACAAATCTTAATTAATTATTGCTTAGAATGTTCTCATAAAGACAGGACAAAACTACCCTGACAGTAATAACTATTGTTGTTATAAAGTCTACAGACATCTCCCATAAACACATATCCAGTCTTTTCCTCTTATTGCCTTAATTCTCTTTATGAAAATATTTATTTTTTCATTGTTATTTTCAAACTTATTTATGATAAGCAGAATATGTCAGTTTATCATTGTTTGTAGAAAAGAAAGATGAACGACCTGCAAACCTTGCCACTGTCATTAACTCTGTGACCTCTGAAGCACACGAGGAAATTCTCATGACAAATTAGTATGCACATCATTTAGAGGATACAAATAAAATTGTACAGACTGCTGTAGCAAATTACTGTGCACAGGTTCCATTCGCTTCTAGAAAATGATGAACTGTTCCCAGCGGTCACAGGTAAAGAATATTTCTTAAACTTTGGTAACCTTTTCTTCTCTTATGCCCTGGAACCCATTTACCACCAAAAGTGTGTCAGCCCCATCCCATATCTCTATCACCAGCTTTAAGTGAGCATTTACAACCATAGTTAAATTTATTGAATGTGTATTTTTGAAGTTCTCTTGACAACAGCATACTTAAATACTTAAATTCAGTTTTCAATTTAAAATTATTTCCAGTTGGGGAGGGTAAGTGCTATGGTGAACACTGTGAATCGTGTAAGACTGAGGAATCACAGACCTGTACCCCAAAACAAATAATACATTATATGTTGATAAAAGTAAATAAATTAGCCTTTCTTCTTGGGGCGCTTGGGTGGCTCAGTGGGTTAAGGCCTCTGCCTTCAGCCCGGATCATGATCTCAGGGTCCTGGGATTGAGCCCCGCATCAGGCTCTCTGCTCAGCATGGAGCCTGCTTCCTCCTCTCTCTCTGCCTGCCTCTCTGCCTACTTGTGAACTCTCTCTCTGTCAAATAAATAAATAAAATCTTTAAAAATATAATTAATTAATTAATTAGATTATTTCCAATTTTAATTATTTCCAAAGCCAACCAAAATAATTATAGGGTAATAGTAATTGAATAAAAGAAAAGAAAAATGTGTATTATACCTCTCACCAGATAACACAGTACTACCTTTGTGAAAATGTTTTACACCTGCCTCCATTTTTTAAATCTATTGTATTTTTACATATTTAATATTTTTAATATTATTTATCATCCATGATGTTCATCAGCCATTTAATACCATAACTTATCCATACATAAAGCTATTTTATGTGCTTTTAGTAACCATATGTTTATATACAATACACATAACATACATAATACATATATCAGAATTTAATTTTACCAAGAAATAGTAATTATAGTATTCCTTGACATAGAACTAGTTTTCAACTTCTCATCCTTATATATAAAACCCAGATAAACAATATCTTTAACTACATTTTGCACATACTTCTAATTCCCTAGGATATAGAAATGAAATTTATTAACCAAGACTTCATACAGTCTTAGACATATGATACCATTGCAAGTTGCCTCCAAAAAGGTAAAAAATTTCTGCTCCCACCTTCACGGTATGACACAATTCCAGTCTAAAATGAAAGCAAGGAGAAGGTATCATGTAATGGGCAAACTGAACTGATATAAAATTATGTGTTAATTTTAATTGATAAGCTAGCACTAATATTAATATAATATTATTATATTAATATTAATAATAATTATTAGCAATTATGCACTAATTTTGATGAAGGATGTCTCAGAATCACCTTAGAAAAACAGCCATCTCTGCTTGGAAGGGGATGGCAGTGACAGGATTTTAAATTCTGACTCAGTTTGGAGGCTTGTTTGATTACAATGTGGTTTGACTCAGAAGCATAAATTGCTATGAGGCTGTTGGGTCTGACCATCACACAGCGGAGTAGGCAGGAAATGACACAGCATGTCAAGCTTTTGTTTATGAAACACACGTTCAGGAGACTTACTGAGCCACTATTGTCACTTCATGTTCTTCTAGGCAGGAGAGCAAGCAAAAAGAAAAAAGATTAGGTATGTTTCTAATCCTCCAGAATCTTATTCATTTAAGAGAAAACATGTATACCACTGAAAAATTCCATGTTCATAAAAGAAAACATGTGAAAAATAACAATTGAGTTGTACAAGTCAGTATTAAGTAATAGCGGTCTGGGGAAAAAAGAAAATCTGTGGTCGTTTAATTAAAAATTTATTTATTCAGTCATTTATTTATTTAAGTATTTAAGTTTTTTATTTTATTTCCGGTGTAGTTTACAGTGTTATATTCGTCTCGGTAAACAAAATAGTGACTCAGCAATTTTGTACGTTACTCGCTGCTCATCATGAGAAGTATACCCTGCAATCCTCATTCCCTATTTTCCTCATCCCCTATTTTCCCCATCCCCCAGAATTCAAGGGGAAAAAGTGAAATTTGAACTAGATATTGTAGAAAGGGTAGGATTGAGATAGGAAGAAAAGAAATATGATCCAATGAAATGAAAATGAGCATGTCATAATTACTTTTCACTAGTCCTCTTGGATTAGAATTGGAAGATTCTATTGGGCAAGTACAGAACATAATGTGGAAAGATTTGTTAGGACCAGATATGAAAGCATTTGGATTGGATAGAAACAAATAAAAACTCCACTTCGGTTTATAAATTAAAATGTCACTTAAAGGTTTCTGTGTAGGGAAATAAAATGAAAGTCACCATTCACCTTCTCATGCAAGCATGCATAATAAATAGGTCTGAAAACCTACTGTGAACCACACATCAGGAAAGAGATTTAGATTCTTTTTAGAACAATTTGTACGTAGTGTGCGTGGCTGGCTCAGTCAGTAGAGCATGCGACTCTTGATCTCAGGGTTGTGAGTTTGAGCCCCATTTTGGGTGAAAGGGTTACTTAAAAATAAAATCTTAAAAAAAAAGTGTCTGTACTCAGAAAGCCTACAACTTGGGCAGAAATACTCATTGTTGCTAACTTTGCTTTGGTTCTACGGTTGGTGACAAATCAGAGAATGAGAATTCCTATAGAAAAAACACTCTTCCCTTGTCATATGTGCCCCTAATCTGGAACTTGGGCAACAGAATGGTTTCTGGTTTCCCTCCCTGCTAGGCCCCTGTGAGGACTTACGGCTCACCACGAGAAAAGTCATTTTTGCAGTGTGAAAATGGAACTTTTTCTAGTGCTGTTTCTTTAGAAACAGCCTGCCACATCTTCTACTCATTCATACTGTGACCTTTCTGAGTGGGCTCTGCCTCCGCTGAGGAGACCCGAAGTGGTCCAACTATGCCCATAACTAAGTGGATGCATCTAATTCCCAGGAGATAAAGTATTTATGAGCCCATTTGGCCACACATCTAAAACCACACCCCCCAGTCAGCTGTATGACTAATGAAACAGACCTTTGATCTCTATTGGTAATCTCTGACTACCTCTCAAATGGTCCTGAAATAATGAGGGGAAGAAAGGAACTGTTTGCCCCTTCCCACAACAGAGCTGAATTTTGATATGGGGCAAAAAGTAAAAAAATACCTAAAGTCTTGGGTGCCTGGGTGGCTCAGTTGGTTAAGCGACTGCTTTCGGCTCAGGTCATGATCCTGGAGTCCCGGGATCGAGTCCCATATCAGACTCCCGGCTCTGCGGGAAATCTGCTTCTCCCTCTGACCTTCTCCCCTCTCATTCTTAGTCTCTCTCTCTCTAATAAATGAATAAAATCTTTAAAAAAAAAAATACCTAAAGACTTTCTTTCAAGCCTTTGTTTTCTGAAACCCTAAACTCTGGAGGATATTTTACAAGAAAGGTTGAGAGAATCCCACCACTTTGAAGATGACAAAGCTCAAGCCTGGAAGGAGATGATAGGATTTTGCTAAGTCTGAGGCAGAGACGAGGTCCATTAGATTTTTGGCATCATAGATCAGTGCTCAGCCACCTTGCAGCACCCTGGTGGATTAACAAGACTTGGAGAAATGCTTGCTGGGTGCGTCTCAAGAGCCTAGACACTCAGCTCAGAGTTCCCAGCTCCGGCAAAATCCAGTACCCAAGGCTGGCATGAAAGATGCTGAGTTCCTAGACTTAAAGTGGAATGACCATGCATATCAGTTTCCCCGGGACAGTCCTAGTTTATTTTGTGCTATTCTGGTGTAATTTTTAAGCGCTCCCCCTTTCATGCTTAAGAGGATCCTATTTTGATGATAAATTACATAGTCACCCTTAAAATTTTTAAAAGACCGGGCAGGGTTGTTGCAAAAGGATTCTAGTAGTGAACAGTATGGGCAACAATGAGTGAATAAGAAATCTGTCCATCGGGACTAGAAGAGATTATGCGGAGTGAAATAAATCAAGCAGAGAGTCAATTATCTTATGGTCTCACTTACATGTGGAGCATAAAGAAAATCATGGAGGGCATTGTGAGAAGGAAGGGAAGGGTGAATGAGGGGAAATCAGAGGGGGAGATGAACCAGGAGAGACTGTGGACTCTGAGCAACAAACCGAGGGTTTGGAGGGGAGTGGTTGGGGGGTTGGGCGAGCCTGGTGGTGGGTATTTAGAAGGGCATGTATTGCATGGAGCCCTGGGTGTGGTGCATGAACAATCAATCTTGTAACACTGAAAAAATAAAATAAACATATTGGGGGAAAAAAAAAAAGAAATCTGTCCATCAAACCTTGAGTAAATGGAAGCAACTCCTATGTAACCTAAGCATGAATGGCCCTTCCCAAGGAGTCAGATCTCCTCTTCTTCCTTCTCTGGCTTCCAAATCTTCACCTGCCTCGTCTGCAATGTAGATCATGTCTCAAAATATCATGGCAAGATTTCTCAACAGGAACCCCAAGTTTAATAAAAACAGGAAATGCCTAGTATTCTGAACTGAATGTTAGGGTCCCCACCAAATTTGTACATTGAAATCCTGATGCCAAATGTGACAGTCTTAGGAAATGAAACCTTTAGATATACTTAAATCATGGTGGGGGAACTCCCACGAGTGGGATTGGTGCCCTAATAAGAAGAGACACAAAGGCTTCTTGCCTCTCTCTGCTCTTGCCGTGTAAAGATACAACGAAAAAGTGGCTGCCTATATACCAGGAAAAGGGCTTTCACCAGAACCCAGGGTGAATGCCACCCTGATCTTGGACTACCAGCCTCCAGAACTGTGAGAAGCATTTGTTATCTAAGTCACCCAGACTATGGTATTTTGTTACAGTGACCTGAACCGAGTAATATACCTAAAATTGAATATTTTATATTCAATAAATCACATTGAACTCCACTGCCAATTCCCTTTCCTAGGTGCTATCTAGTCCCTTATGATGCTTATTTTTTCTTCATATTTTTAAGAATGATTCGCATGTGGTATTTTTACTTGTGTAAAAACGTAACTACTTTCTCTTATTGAAAAGTAGGCTATAAGAGGTCCAGGGACGTGTTTTCCTAGCTGTATCCCCAGCTCCTTGAATAGTGCCTGGCACATAGTTGGCACTCAAAAAATGTGTGTAGTTAAAGAAAAAAATGGCGAATAGAGTCACCAAAACTTGATTACTGAATAGAATGGCAGGCCACTAGAAAATCACTGGTCTCACTCAAAAAAATATATTTTGCATCTTTCTTGATTATAGCTCAGCTTTTTAACTTTGTAATAACTTGGAAATATTCTTCAATGGTGTTGGGAATGGTGCTTTAATTGACCTTATCCTGGAGAATCCTATTCACTATATCATTCTCTTTTGTAGATGTCAGCATTCTAAAGGAAGATAGAAATCAAATATTCAAAATTAACACTTGTTACCTGATTTCATAGACACTAGTCATTTTAGGCCTGTTTTTGCCAGATCTTGAATAAATACTAGGCTACCTCAGGGGCTTCTAGATTAAACTAAGCTCCTGATTATTTAAAAATCAGTCCTTCAGGTACAACAACCAAAAAAAGAGTCCTCAGAAGTTTCAAGTCATGTCAACATGAGTTGGGATATCTTCACTGATAGCCCCACTGATACCCTTGTGGTTTGACTCTAGTCTATAGAAGCCTACAGAATTTGATCCTATTTGACACACTCTGAACCAAATAGAGATTTTCCTAAAGCCTACTCCTAACCACCAAGATTGAAAACTTTGGCATGGAGCGTATCAAAAAATCTTGACATAAAGCATTGCCAGCCCAAAGCCCCCAGGTCTTGCAATATCTTAAAGACAGAGTACTTATATATTCATGGTTTTGTTTTATTTTGTGTTTTGTTTTTTGTTCCTAGGGAAGGTTAGGTCAGTCAAATCATCTCCAACTTGCTTGCTAAATAAATCTAGTAACATAGGCAATACATCCTCCTGTTGTAAAATGGCCTAATTTATTGAAAGGCAGCCAACAACCAAACCCAGAAGGAAATGAAGAGGTATTCTAGATGGAGGGGCACACTGCCTGGCCACTCACTGAATATTAAAGGTATCATTTGGGATCTTCTGCCCTGGCTAGTCTTCCATGGTAGTCTACCAGCTGTGCATCGGACATCGTTAACAAGGAAAAAATGCCTATTCCACTCGTAGCATAAGTAAGCAGCTCATACATTTCAGCTGACATTTAAAACAAATTTAAGCTTTTCCTTCACATCTTCTTACGAAGGTTTAATATTTTCTTTTGATTTGTGAAAAGTAAAAACAAGGAGCAGAATTATATCACAACTAAGTCAAAACACCCATGCCAAGTAAGATACAATAATCAATGTTTTCCCTGGGCATAGCAGAGTGCCCTTAAACTAACTGGATGGTGCTCATATAATTTTAGAGAGTTTGTGTAAATGAGCACCCCAAAAAGCTCTTTGGTGGGGAGTCTCCCTGCGACTGTGTGGTGGCCATCAAAACACACTGCTCTAATTTCCCCCCGCAGGGAGCGTAACTGGGCGATAGCCCAGCCACTGTATATCTGGATCTGCTCCCATGGTTGCTCCTGGCTTTTGACTGAACATGGTGGGCGTCCACAGGAGGCTGCATTCTGGTAAGATCCAAGACTCTTCCAACGGGCACTTCTGGCTCTCAGACTCCCCATTGGCCAGAACTGCGCAGTCATCCAACATTCTTTCTACGTGATGCTCCTCCCTCCCCTCTCCCCTTCCACAGAAGTCAGGCCTGCATCACAGTCTGAAGGCTCTCCCTACTTTCTCTTGTTCCCTTCACAAAAAAAATCTCTGGCATGACTAATCTTATCCTGGTGTCTGCTTCTCAGCAGACCTGAAGGAATGCAGCCTCGAAAGCTATAGAGCCGTCTTACCAGGAGTCTCTTTTGTCCATCCAACGGGTGTTCATTAAGCATGAAAGTGCCAGGCACTGACCTCATCACTGGAGATATAGATGTTATACGAACAGTGAACACATACCTTAGACCTTATAGACTTGACCTTGTTGAGGAAACTCTATTTTAAACACATATTATGAGTGTAAGGAGAAAAGAATTCTGTGGGAGCACAGTGAGGCATCAAATAAATTCTAAGAGTTGAAGATGGTCACTTTGAAGAAGAGAGTTTTAAACTGAGACCTGAAGGACCATGTGGGAATTAACTAGGAGAGCAGGAAAAAAAAGGAAAGTGCTTACAAAACAAACTCTGGTGTGTTCTGGCAACTGGTGGGAATTGAGTCTGGATTGAAAGAACACACAGGATGCTTGTAGTTCAATATGATGAAGAATCCCTGAAGGATATGTGTAGGAATCACTCCCCGGAATCACTTTTTTTTTGCCCAGGTAAAGTAATTGGAATAAATTACCTCTCTCTTACCTGAGAGTCCTCTTTTCAATTCTATCTTTCCTTCTGCACATCCCATGATTGTACGATATTAGAACTCCTCTGACTTACAGCATGGTGCTGTCTTCCTTAGTATACGACTTGGTAATATCCAGCCAGCCACGTAAGTAACGTAAGTAATGGTGTTGTAGCAAATCATTCAGCACCTCTCACATTTTTCAGCAATTGTTTTCCGACCTTGGTAGGTGCTTAGTGGTTACTTGCTATGAATCTGATATGCATACATACCCTTTAACATTATAATGACATGAAGAATGGTATTTAGGTTGGTAGGACAATAGTCCTTCCAGGTTTAATTGTCCCCAAAATATGGTTTGTTTGTTTGTTTTTTCCAAGCCTATATTTAAGGAGTTCCAAATGAAGCAGTCAAATTTCTGGTCAGATTGTTCATATGAAAAGCTTAATTGGATAATTCAGGTCCAACGAGAAAACTATAAGGTGATGATTACCCAATTTAGTTATTTCTGTGAATTCTGTTAATAAGAATTTTCTAAAGGTCTTCTCAACTTCTGATATCTAGTGGTGAGAAAGGAAAGAATGTACGGAAAAGAACAATAATGTTTGTCAAACACTTTTATAATCCAGTCTGCCGACAAAGCTCTACCTATTATCTATTAGCCATCTTTCTATCCCACTATAGACATTCACATGTAAAAAATCACCTAAAAATGTCTAGAGAATTAAGGAAAGATATTTTTCACTGGAGTGATCCAGAGACTTGCCTCAGGTTGACTCTAATTTCTATTAAGAGAAGATCTTTGAATATATCCAGTTAAGTGTTATTTAAAATAGCACCTAAATGCATTCCCTTAAAAGCACGAGTATCATATGTTTTGCTAAGCATAATGATAAATCTGTCATCTTAATCTGCCTTTCTCTCATTAATTATAATGCAGCTATTAGGTTAACAATGATGTTGCTAAATAAAGTACATTAATTTTATATTAGGATTAAATGTTAAGGAAAATTATATCTTCCTTCAAGAAAATTATTGAAATATAAATAGAGTATAATGGTGTCTGCCAATACCTTTCAGAAAATGTCAAGGGGACTATTTTTTTAAATAGAAAGAGGTCACTGAGGACATATGTGCCAAATAATCCAGTATATTATAATATGTAAATAAAATACCACATAATACTATGGAATAGAGAGATAGAGAGAATTCTGAGTAATGAAATCAGTCAAGATGGGGTTTGAAAAGTTTAGGTAGTTTAGAATTATGGCATATTTTGATGTCAGTTAAAGTTGGTAAGTCATTGGAGAATTCAAACACTTAAGGTTGTGTCAGAGAGAGACAAAGAGAGAGACAAGGTGGGTGCAGTGACTCCCCGGCAGTCTCTTTTGTTCAAATCCCTTCCACTCTCTTCACATAAAAGCAAAGACATTTATTTGCATAAATGCCAGAATTTGGGAACTAATTCGTTTACGAAATGTCAGTAACTTTGAGCTAAATCAAGGGTTAGCAAACTAAAGGACCAGATAATATAAGCTTTTCTTGCCACAAGGTTTCTATCACAACTGTTCAACTCTGCTGTGGCTGAGACAGAATCAGCCATAGACAATACAGAAGTGAACAGGTGTGGCTGTGTTCCAATAAAACTCTGTTTCAAAAAAAGATGGCTGGCCACCCTTGCCCCAGTCATAGTTTGCTGGTCGCTGCTCTACAGAGCAAATGGTGTACTCTAAAGACTTATGGCTAATTCTTTCAATGCTACGATCCCTTTCTCAGGAGAATTCATGTGTTTTAAGATTTTTTCAGGTTTTAGATTTTTTTAAGTGAGTTTTGAAGACGTTGTTTAAGATGGTCTCTCCCTTAACTTAAATGTTCTTATTTTCACATGCAGTGCTCAGAATTAGACAAATATTTGCTACCCACTATAAGAGAGTCACTGCTCTAGGTGGTGATGATACCACCCCAGTGAATAAAAGAATCCAATATGTCTGCCTCATGCTACTTATATCCCAATGGAGGAGAGACAGGTAATAAAAATAAACATCATATATAATAAATTATATAGTATTGTAGAATTTGATACATGCCTTAGAAATAGAATAAAAGTAGAACAGGATTGACGGGATAAGAAGGTGGGGTGGAGGGTGAAAGGCAATTTGATTTACCAACTAGATTGATCACGGGTAGACACGGTTGTGAAGGTGAATTGGAACAGACTGGCAGATTCAGGAGTTGGCCATGCAGATATCTGGGAAAGACATCCCCCTGGAAGAAAGGCTAGTGCAAAGGCCTGTGCCTACATGTTCTCTGAATGGACCAGGTGTCAGTGTGGCTGCAGCAGAGTGAGTAGAGGGCGAGGAGAACAGGTGGAAGATAATAGTAAGGAATTAAATCAGAGTGGTGAAAGAGAGCCATGGTAAAAATTTCACTTTTGCTTTGAAAGAAATGAGGGATCTCTGAAAGATTTTAAGAAGAGTTACATAAACTCATTTATATCATCAGAGGGATCACTTCACTTTTATGACTTTCGACCCTAAACTGGAAGTAAAATATGATGAAGATTAATTGTTGAGAGAAGTAGGCAGTGTCACTGGAGCTCAAGAAAATCCAGAGATTATAACATACTCATATTCTACTCTTTGGTTTGAAGAAGTCTATGCTAGCTTTTTCCCAGAAACAGACTTGTCTCTGTCCCAGAAACCTCTGGGAAAGAATATTCCATCTTTTCATGGGAATGTACTTCCGCTGCAAGAAAATAAAATGTTTTCTCCTTATCTTTCCACGGCAGACCTAACTGTGAGGGAAAAAAAAAATGTCGCCTGATGATTTACCACATCTCATTCTGAGTAATCCCAGACACACATTTTTAAAACATACACAAAGATATGTTTGTGAAATGTGTTCAGTAGCAGATTTCAGCATTCAGAGACTTCGTTTACGTAGATCGCTTTATTTAATTTGTGCTTACTGGTAATATTAAGTAATCAGAGTTTATATTGTTGTGAAAATTCTCCCCTGAAGGCCAGCTCATTCGTAATGAAAACCACATTTTGAGTGGTGAAAGAGTCCAGCTGATTACACTGGTAAGACATTTTCATCTTCTTGAGCACATTTCAGCTTTCTAAGCATTGTGTATTTATAGGAGAGAAAAATTCAAGCTTAATGAAACATGAAGTCAGTGATATGCAAATATCCACTCAATCTTCTGCTGAGAAGTTGATATCAAGAAAACTCATCTCATTAGGGAATTGGTCAGATGCATGCTTAGCTATTAACATTTCTCTGATCCAATGAAGCTGCTCAGTTGAAAGAAGAATTGCAAAACTAACAGACTGGAAGAACTCAACCAGGGAAATATTACTCCAAAAAGGAAACACTCTAATACAAACTGACTTCAAGCACATCTAACTTACACGACCATGGTTAACTTTCATACAACCAAAGCACACTTTAGGTCATTTGAAGCTGGTACATAAGAACCTTCACTTTGTGTAATTCTCCTAATGCATATTTTATAGAAAAATCTACATTATTATTTCTATTTACCACCCCAGTAAATGTCCACTGGGACAAAACAACAATGATTCTTATATAGAATCTTCAAAAAAGGCATTTTGTTAAGGCTTTGTTTTTGTTAGAAGTTTCAGCAAAATCGTGTCCAATAAGAAACCCATCAACCAAGGTGCCTGAGTGGCTTAGTCTGTCGAGCATCAGACTCTTGATTTTGGCTCAGGTCATGATAACAGGGTCATGATATCGAACGCCCATCACGCTTGTGCTCAGCCAGGAGTCTGCTTGAGATTTTCTCTCTTCCTCTCCCTCTGCCTCTCCCCTTGCTCACACACTCTCTTTCTCTCAAATAAAATCCTTAAAAATAAGTAAATCCATAAGCAATATATAACTTCATGATTAGTTCAATATCCACCCTTTCCCCCAGTATTCTCTTCTTTTTTCATATTTTTTCACATTCTCACTATCTTTTTTTTTTCTGGTAATTCTTTGTCCATTACTATATTGGATAATATAAATGATAGAGCACTCTAAATTAAAATTTATTTTAAACCTTGACTAAAGATTTTACTTTAAGTTAAGATTATCTTAAATAAGTTTCACTAAGTCTAAGTCATCAAATTAAGCTGTATTTCACTGTGTTGTTTCAGAATTCCATCCACCTAAATTTAACTAAAAGCTTCAGTGAATTAGGGCTTTTTTAAGGCAGGGTTTCCTTTTGGTAATGTGGACCACCAACCACACATACTTTTGTGTACTACATGTTAGATCAGTCAGCTTTTCCATTGTATCAGGCCTCCTCTTTCCTTATTCCATGTACCCAATGAAATACTTCTTATCCTCATCCCCAAGTATTTTTTGAACTTGCAGCAAGAAGTAGATGGCACCCTTAAACTAGTCAATTAAGAAGCAAGTATTTCATAAGGGCAACTTTAAAAGATATGGTAGGGCTTAGGAAAAGCAACAGAGATGATGACCATTCCAGGGCTGGTAAGCATGATAACTGCTACTATTCTTACCCTTGAGGAGCAAAGGAGAGAGAGCCATTACTGGGATCCAGGAGTGAAAGACTTGGGGATAGAAGGAAGGTCCCTTGGGAGGAGTAGTGTCTTTTGGCGAAGGGATGTGACCTGTCCATGGCAACTGTTAGTAGGGAGGAACCAAGGAAATAAATATCAGGACATTATCCTCCTCCATGCCTTTGATCTCTCCCCATTGTCCCTCAGAATCCAACCAGAAACCAGAGAGCAAGGGAAGCCTCTGAAGCATTCTTCATAGGTCTTGCCTCCAGGATATAGAGCAAGTGGGAACGATAGCACAGCTTCCAAATCAAATTCACTGTTCACTTGCATAATGGACAGAAGCATTCAAGGAGGCTAGATGGTTCACCAAGGGTGGCTAGAAAAGATTCTTACTGAAATCCCTGTGGTACCTGAATCCACTTATGTTCTTACAGAAAGGCCCCTTGTGAGGCTGATGTAAGAAACAAGGCATGTGTAATCAATTTCTGTAATCAACTCTTCCAATAATATCTGTGAAAATGAATGCTGCCATTCATTAATGAGTTCTTAAAATTTTTAAGTGACTAATTGGCACCTATCCTTAATTTAGTGGAACTACATTGACAGAGGTTCAAAACATGAGCTTGAAGGGAATTAATGCAATAAATAAGCTTTGGATGGTAACCACTGGCATCATTCAAACTTCATCCTATTCAAGAAAAGAATAGACTTCAGAATAGCCATTAAATTTTAAAATCACTTTGAGGTATTTTATTAACTCTCTTTGGAACAAACTTCAATTCATGCTTTCTAAAAATGAAGTTGTTCAAGGAAGTATCCAACAATGTCAGGAGGTTCTACGGTTCACCAGAAGAGAGTCAACTTTCCACACCAAATATTTATCCAGTGCCATTCTGAGCCAGATAAAGATCTAGGCACAGACATAGCCATTGTTCTAAGGGATTAAAGTTTGTTTAAGATTGTTCCAAGAATTGCAAACACTTGATTTGTAGGCAGGTGTTTGGTTTGACTCTACAGTGTTTGGGGTTTGTTTTTGTTTATTTTAACTGGAGTGCCTTTGGATATATTAAATGTTCTCAAATTTAATGTCGTCTGTTACCTAACTAGATTCATAAACCCCTGGTCTATGTTAAGAGACAAAGTTCTGACCTTGTATACAAAGAAGAATGAGAAGGGACACATCCTCAGCTGAAAAGCATCATTACTGTTTTCTGACCTAAATCTTAATATTGGATATAGAGTGCTCTGATCTGGGTTCCATTCATAAAATTTGTCTCAGCCACAGAAACTAATACAGTTCAATTTATTGATTATTTTTACCATATTAATATTTTAGGACTTTTTTAAATTGCATTATGAGATACAGCTTAGCTGAATATATGCTTAATGACCATTGTATGAGTTATTTTAAGTGGCACCCAAAATACCCACTTCTTTTTTTTTTTTAAGATTTTATTTATGTATCTGAGAGAGAGTGAGAACCAGAGAAAGAAAGAGAGCACACAGACAGGGAGAGGGAGAGAGAGAGAGAAGCAGACTCAAGGCTGAGCAGAAACCTGATGCAGGGCTCAATCCCAGGGTGCTGGGATTATGACCTGAGCCAAAGGCAGACAGTTAACTGACTGAACCCCCCCCCCAGGTGCCCCAAGATAACAACTTCTTAACTGAATTGCCTAGGGTAGATTGATTCACCTTATTTTACCGAGATGCTTGAACTTCCAAAGGGAATATTCATTCTTATTTTGACTTATATAAATAACACAAAAACTCTATGGTAAAAGAGAGTTCTTATTAAAATTTGTTTCTCTTCTAAGAAAGTTAAGTTGTCAGAATTTTCTTGCCTTTTTCATGCCAAAGCTATAAATCATATTCTGGATTGCATTCTCACAGCATCTTTTTTTCTTTTCACGTTCATTACATCTTTTTCAATTTCTTGAATCCCTGGTATAAATCTTCTCCAATACTGGCTGTACTTCTGCATTTTCTGGATTTGAGAGGGGGTGAGGATGGGGGATGGGGAGGTGGGGGGATGTCAAGGAATTCTGCTTCCATGTAACAATAGGTTAATTATAAGTAACAGAAGAATGTCCTTATTTGAATAAAATGAATAAAAGTTCTTATCTAATGTAACAAGCATGTCGGCCGTTGAGCAATATATGTTTAAAAAACAATTTCAATTGTACTATCTTCTAGCAAACCGAGTAAAGAAAAACTGACCGGGTATTTGCTACAAAGATGAAATAGCTCTTTCCAGAAAATCCTAAGCACTTCAGAGATATTTTTATTTCTTCCAGAATTATCACAATCTGGAGCAGAAATACTGGCCAAGTGAAAATTGTTTCTTCTCTTTTTCTCCCAGAGAAGAGGGGAGGCTGCCTTTGGACAGAAGTCTATGCAGTAACGAGGTGGGGAGGAGCAGCGAGTTGCTTCTGTGGGTAGGTATATACACATTATTATGGCAGGACCCAACTCAAGATGGGATGGTTCTCACCGTTGAACAGTTCTTTAACTGACAACAAGAAAAAAATCAAACTTTCCTTCTAAAAATTCAGGCCTGGACTGGTAAATACTGAGTATCAATTGGTCAGCACTGCAATCAGGGTGACAGGAAGCCAGGCCATACGGAAGAGACATTTGCACGTACTAAAGCTAGAACTTCCATGGAAGAAGATGCAGGTTCCACTGGAAAAAATAGGGAACCTTTAAAACTAGCCTTAGAGCTAATAGACAAAATGAGGGATCTAAAAAAGATCCAATAACAGCCCCCTCATGGAAATTCTTGTACATCTTACTTAGGTAGTTATTTTCACATGAGAATATAGAAGCAAATAATTATAAGAACTGGGGAACATAATCATTTTTCCTAATAACAAAGATCTATGTGAAAGAACATTATCATTTTTCCCCTTACAATAGTATTTCCAATAGTAGGCTCAAGTATCGAAACCAAATTCAGGTTTAAGATTTACACTTTTCTAGGTCCCTATTGTCAAAGTTTGTTTTCTCTAAATGAATTTTTTGTCATTTTTTATAGGTAAAAAATGCAAACCTAAGATAATTCAGTATATTAAATTAGACAATACATACAGACAGGCATAAGTTCTTTTTTTTAAGATTTTATTCATCTGAGACAGAGAGAAAGGCAGCATTAGCAGAGGGGTGGGGGGAGACAGAGGGAGAGGTAGAAGCAGACTTCCCACTGAGTAGAGAGTCCGACATGGGGTTCCATCCCAGGACCCTGAGACCATGACCTGAGCCAAAAGCAGATGCTTAACTGTCTGAGTTACCCAGGGGCCCCCGTACATACATAAATCCTTGGAGATATTGTTAAGAGGGAAACTGCAGGTCTCCCTATTATATGTCTTTCCTTTTTTTAATGCTAACTGAAAGACAGGAGGACTTTGGAAGCATTTGGAGAGTAGATACTGTTATTCATGCTTTTTAAATCTTAGAAGAAATATTTAGGTATATATGGAGTCTAATGATGATCTGTATTTGTCTGTATTTGCTGTATTTGCCCCCCCCACTGGTAGACTACATAATCAAATGTTTAGGGCTATACCTGACACTGCCTGTAGTATTTAGAGTCCCAGAGAAAGTAAAGGAGAAATAGTCATTTTTCTGAAATTCAGTTTCTTTCATCACAATAGAATGAGACCTCAAAGGAGAAATTCAATTAATTTATAGAAATAGTAGGAAATTAGATTATTGAAACTCATATCCAGGACTAAGATTTACGTGTCTTCCTCAAAATATTTACTTGTTCGTTTACTTATTTATTTTAAATTCTTTATTTAAATTCAATTTAGTTAACGTATACTGTGTGATTAGTTTCAGGGATAGAATTTAGTGATTCATCAGTTGTACATATAATACTCAGTGCTCATTATATCATGTGCACTCCTTAATGCCCCCCCCCACCTCCCCTCTAGCAACCCTTGGTTTGTTTCCTAGAGTTCAGTGTCTCTTACGGTTAGCTAAAATAAAAAAAATAAAAAATAAATTACAAAAACAAAAATAAATGAAATAAGATGAAAATAGAGAGGCAGATCTCATAATATTTAAAGGTCATTTCTTCAATCTGATTACAGTTTACATACCAATGGGCATGGGTAAAGTTATATTTCTGACACTCAGGATAGCTGCATTTGTATGTAAGCCTTAGAGAGAGTCAATTATTTTCAACCTTAATATTTAAAAATTGTTAACACAAGCATTGTTACAAGTTCTGTTTATTCATAATCTGATGGACATTTGGGTTCATTCTATCTAGGGGGTATTACAAAGATACTCTTTGTGTGGATATACTCTTTCATCTCTCCTTACTAAATATCTAAGAGTCGAACAATATTTTATTCTTTAACAAATGTCTAAATTACGTTCACAAATCAGCATATCATTCTGTGTTACCACTAGCAATATATGACAGTTCCAATTATTCCACATCTTCACCAGTACTTGGTATAATAGGTCTTTTTAATGTTAGACATTGTAGTTTAGGTGCAGTGGTCTATCATTGTGATTTTAACTTGTACTTCCTAATAACTTTAAGGATCTTACCGATTTTTTCTCCTTTATATTATGCATTTTGTATCTTTTAAAGAAATCAGGCTAAACCTGAGTCCCAAAGTTGTTTCCTCACGTTTTTGTGTCTCTATTTTGTCCCATTAATCTATTTACACCAATATCACACTGTCTTGATTACCAGCTGCTCATAAGTTTGGGAATCACACAGCATATGTCCAAGAACTTTGTTCTTCACTTCAAAGTTGTATCAGATATTCTAGGTGCTTTGCACATTCATATAAATTTTAGAATCAGCTTATCAATTTCTACAAAGTAACCTGCTGATTATTTGACCTTGAAAGATAGTTTGAGACCTTAAAAAATTATTTACATATGAGGTGATTATATGCATAACCTTCTCCCTGATGCTTTTGTGAAATTTTTTTCTTCTAAACACTGTTCCCATTTTCCTTTCACATCAAAGATTAAATTGTTTTTATCTGGAGCTAAAAATTTCCAAATGAGTTGGAAGATACATAAATATAGAATTGACAATATATTATTAATGTCATCTTATCAAGCACATCTTTCAGTCTGAACTTTCTGCAGCTGACTTTTGGTGCATAAATTTATTGCTGAGGTTGATGTACAAAATCTCAGACAAAATTTCCAAGGTCGATCTTAAAGGAGAAATTGAAAAGCAAGTTTGTAAAAATAAATCCCCAGTAATGTTTCAGAAAATCAATGTGATTTTTTTCAATATGATTTTTAACAATTTTTATTATAAATATAATGTATCTTAATTGCTATATAGGTTTAAAATAGAAGTTAGAAAGGAGAGAAGGAGAGGAAAACTAAAATATCTATAATTTCAGAAACAAATAACCACTACTAGCATTTTGGTGCATTTCCTTCCAGGCTTTCTTTTTCTCTATTCATATAGGCCTCTATTTATATGTTTATTTTTATTAGAAAATAATGTTAATTAAATTGTCCATATTTTGTAAACTTGCTTTTTTGCTTCAATATCAGCTCATAGGCTTCTAATAAACTCAGTTTTCCCTTTTCATGATTTAATATTTATATTATGCTTGCATAACATCTCTTCCAGTTAAAAGCCAAATGTTTATCACTTGGGAATATTACTGAACCCGACACTAAAAGGAATAAGTCAAAATTTAATAAATAGAAAAGTCATTGTAATTTACAAAGTAAAAATAAGACTTATGCTCAACGTCCAAAACTTTAGTCACATTCCAAATAAAGCATTCCCGATGTACATTTACCTTATTGTTAATCAACGATTTGTTGAACTGATCTTCTCCTTTCCAGTAGTTTTTCTAAAGATTTATTTCAGCAACTTCGCTGTTTGGATTTTTCAAAAGGGACTGGTAGAAAAATGCTGTGCTTGCCACGACCCCCAGAGATGCTGCTCACATAGTAACAGCCCCATGGCCCATTAGTGTCATGGGAGGGGCTAAGTAGGAGATGTCACAATGGCAGAGAGGGACTCAAGGTGGCAGTAATGCCTGTCACAGCCCATCAGGGTACAAAACCTCTAAAAACTTTCCAGGAAAACTCTCGTTGCTCAATAATGTGTAAGAGAGACAGTATTGACGTCACGCTTTCCAGCATGGATGGGAAATCAGATATTCTAACATAGATACGCACTTTTACTTCTGTATTTCTCAATAAGACGGACAGAAACAATCCGGGGGGGCTCTTGGTAGAAATCCAGATCCTCTGATCCCAGAACCACCAAATCAAAATCTCCAGGAAAGATTCTACTTTTAACAGATTCCTCTCCCCCAGGCAATTCTAAAAATACATGTTTGAGAAAAAAAAAAAAAAAACACTTTACGTGAAGGTGCTCTTTCTCAGAGTATTAAATTTCAGCAAATAATGTGGTCTTAAAAGTGAGGGTTGAATGCATACATTTCTGCTGAGTCAGAAAAGTCTTAGGATCTTGCTGGATCCTAAGAGTAGCATAAGAACACACATCATAGGGACGGCTGGGTGGCTCAGTTGGTTAGGTGTCTGCATTCAGCTCAGGTCATTATCCCAGGGTCGTAGGATGGACTCCCATATCGGGCTCCTTGCTCAGCCAGGAGTCTGCTTCTCCTTCTCTCACTCCCCCTGCTTGTGTTCTCTCTCTCTCTGTCAAATAAATAAAATCTTAAACACACACACACACACATTATAGAAACTGTTGGGAGAGTGGGTTTTATGTGACGTGTTTTATTTTTGGTTTTTGCCACAATACGAAAAAGGAATACACATTATAATGGAATTGTGTAGGTTCTAAGTAATAAGAGTGTCCGACATAATGGATTATTTCTCACAGAGATTTCAGGCACAGTTGACATTCAGCCCACTTCAGGGTGTTCCACATCAGGCACACTCAGCTTACTGTTGATTAGCAAAACACAGTTGTTGGGACGCTTGGGTGGCTCAGTGGGTTAAAGCCTCTGCCTTTGAATCAGGTCATGATCCAGCGTCCTGGGATCGGGCCCTGCATCGGGCCCCATATCGGGCTCTCTGCTCATCGGGGAGCCTGCTTCCCCCTCCTTCTCTGCCTGCCTCTCTGCCTACTTGTGATCTCTCTCTCTCTCTCTGTCAGATAAATAAATAAATCTTTAAAAAAATTTTTTAAAAACCCACAAACACAGTTGTTATCAAACTCCAAGTGATCATCGCATAAATTTATTTGCAGCAACGAAGTGAATCATATATTTTGTTTCACCATTTTGGTGATTCATGCCATTTCTTATAAAGTAACTCATTGCTTTCCCGCTAACTTGAGCCAAAACTCCTTCAGGGAAAAAAACAGTTTCTTTATCAAATAAGCAACCTCCTGAATAGAGTACAATAATCAGGTTTGCCAAGGGAGGAGGAGAGTGGAGCTAAAAGCAGCTAAAAGCAGGTAGGATTTGTTCATTGGTGGAAGATAAAAGTACAGAAGTACCCACTCTGATGGGTCATCTGAGTGAGACAGATGCTTCACATCCGAGAACATGGGAAATAAGGCCTTGGAAATAGAGTTCTCTCGTAGAATTCTGTCTTCTACGTTCCCAAGTGGTGGCCTGGAAATAATGTGCACTGGTAGCCATAAATCTTAACCAGCTTGTTGCTATTTTGCCTGGTTACTAACAATGCGGGCAAGCCCAGCAACCACCAACTTCAATTCACTACTTTTCCTATTTGGATTTTTGTCTTTTATTTTTTTCCTTTTTTCTCTTGATAATCTTGTTCATTTTAGTCCTTCAATGAGATTGTTTTCCATTCCGATCCCTTTGATAATTATGTAAGTCAATTTGTGACATCATAATTGACAAAGGATTAGTTGAGCGTCTTTTAAAATTTGCTTTTGCTTATCTTTTAAAGTGCATTTTACTTCATAATGCTAAAAGAGAAGAGCATAGTCTATGAAGCTGATTTTTCTTCCAGCAGGGAAGTAGCACTGTGGATAATAGTGTTCATGGGTAGCAGGAGAGAGTACGGACTGTGTCATACAAAATGGGTTGTCCAGTTTGGGGACAAACAAGCATCTGTGTCTCTGGCTTTCCTTTCTTCAATCAACAAACTGACTAAAAGCAAGCTGCAGATATTTTTCTTGAGATAAGGTGCATGCTTTAAACATTGCAAAAGAATCAGGAAGACAGATTGATTAGATGTCATTTCTTTCAGTCTGATAAGATTGATAAGATTTTATGCAGATGATAAGGTTTTCATGAATCATAAGATATCAGTCTTGCTCTTGGTTTAAGAAGCCTTAAGCAGAGTTTCTTCTCTATGACCCCTAACTCTTCCCTATTCTTAAATATTTTCACAATCCCGGGGCGCCTGGGTGGCTCAGTTGGTTAAGCCTCTGTCTTCAGCTCAGGTCTTGATCCCAGGCTTCTGGGATGGAGTTGGGCTCTCTGCTCAGCAGAGATCCTAATTCTCCCTCTCCCTCTGCCTGCCAGTCCCCCTGCTTGTGCAAGCTCTCTCTCTTTGTCAAATAAATAAATAAAATCTTTAAAAAATATTTTCACAATCTGTTTATCAATTCTTTAAGCATAAGTGTACCAATAACATCAATAGCTATTGGCACATGTTATATTGGTACATATATATATATATATATTGGTACTTTCCAATCGCTTTGGGGCTATGTATTAAATTGTGTTAAGTTTTCAAGGAATTCTTATTTCATCAGGTGTAAGTCTGAAACTCATGAGTTATTATGATAGTTATCTTTTGTCAATAGAGCACGGTACAGGCATCTAATCCATTATCTCTACAAAACTGTTTTGCAATGATATCCGTCATACAGCTCTACAAGAAGTCACTTCCTACACTCAAATGAAACTAACCACATTAGAACCATATCAGTGCCTCGTGTGCCTTCTGCAAGTGGGACTTATGGCAGGAGTGGGAGTGCGAGCAGGAAGAGGGATGGTGACAGGCTCCTAGGGATGAATTATAGAAGCACCGGTTAGTATGAAGTCCCTTTAGTAGAGTCTTGCCAAATGCTATGTTATTAATTAAGGAAAAGCAATCCTGAGAGACCGATATTATCATCCCCATTTTACTGATAAAAATGACTGAGGCTGTGATGTCAAAGGACTACAGCAGTTCCGATAACTACAGCGTGAGAGAGAGGGGCCTGGAAAGCAAGCCAACTGCCAAGCACTTACTCATTTTGTTAGATCGCACTTAGGAAATGCTGTTTCTTTATGAAGTCACAATTATTGATATCTAATACTATTCATCAGCCTACATAATGGCACAGTGTCACTACTATTTAATTGATTAATTTCTTTAATTATGAAAGTGATTTAGTCTATTACATCATCAATTACAAAGCTACAAGTGAAAGCCAGGTTTGAAATCTCAGGTAGCAAATGTTTATGTTGCTTGTCATTTTTTAAATAAAAAAAGAAATTTATAAGATTATAGTCACTTCTATATGCAAAGTCTGTATTGCTACCTAATGGACATTCATATTCAATGGCATGGTAGAATTACATTATATTTTGAACTTTGTAACTTAAAATTTGTCTGTAATTTATTTCCGTGAGGAAGTTCTATGCAGTAAGAAGGATCCAGGTTAAAAAAAAAATCCAGGTTTTTTTTTTTTTTTAAAAGCAACTGGCTAGAATATAACTGTAATTTTAAAAAAAATTTAGTATTTTATTTTATTTGGGAAGGGAAAAAGAGAAAGAGACTGAGAGAATGCACGAATGGGGGGAAGGACAGAGGGAGTATCGGACTCTACACTGAGCGAGGAGCCAAATGCAGGGCTTGATCCTCAGACCCTGAGATGATGCATGACCTGAGCTACCCAGGGTCCCCAAATATAATTTTTAAAAAATGAATTCCCCTTATTTAAAAGTCACTAGGGTGAACTTTGGATGTGAGTATTTTGAAAAATCAGCCTAGTGTTATACTACTCTATCACTATTAGAATACTAGGCACCATTTTTGGAGATATTGCTGGTGAACTTTCTTCTCTGTTTAAAGCAAAACCTCAATGGCTGCCTCAGTGACAACTCCTTGAGCTGCTCGAGAAGACAATCCCAACCACATCTGGCCTGGCCCAACATAACACTGGAACCTCTGCACCCTCATTTCCTCCCACTCCCTCCACTGTTACTAAGTCAGCCCAAGCTATCTATTCTTCGACCTGTTAACTTCCTATTTGTCTCAGAGCCTTTTTCATAGAGTGTTTTGTCTTCTGGTAGTGCTCTTTCTAGATTTTGGTAGGGCAGGCTCCTTCTTACCATTTTCAACTTACTATCATCTCCTCAGCAAAAGCCATCTCTCACCACCCAACCTAGAGAATTTCATCATTAATTTTATTACATTGCACTGTTTTTTTTTTCCTCCATTATACCTCACTTTTTTTTTCTATTGTTTATAGCAATTATCCACAAGAAGATTTCCCAGAAGTAACAAAAAGTCATAGTAATATCAAGGCATATGAGATTTGTGAGACATTATCTAAGTCAAAGACCTCCGTTCAGATCAGTAAACTGGAAGGCCTAGAAATGGAAATGGATCATCCAACATCTCTGGTGGTTAGTGTCAGAGTCACTCCGTTCAGCAACCGATCTGTGCCTCATCTTTGTATATAGAAAGAGTCAAAGGAACTAAATTTTTCCACCCCAAGAGAGAAGAAGAAAGAACCCAAATCAGTCATGTCTGCAAGCCTGTCCAGGGAGAGTAGAGAAGAGACAACCTTTGATGTAAATTCTGCTTCTTCTATGGTGGTTTGGCACTTAAAACAAGAACCCAAAGCGCATTAAGACCTCCTTGCCCTTGTTAGATATCATCCAGCCCAGGCGCAGCAAGGGGAAAGGGAAAACTTAAAACCTTCAGAAGTATTAAATGTTAGCGATCAGGCAAATGATACTGAGAGTAAAGAGAATATGAGGAATACTAAACAACCAGCTGCTCCAGACAGAGGTTCACAGACAATGAAGATTTCAAGAGTTACGGACATCTCTCAATGTCCAGCTAATGGAGGAAGAAAAGAGTTGGGACCCAAGAAGGCTGAGAATGTTCCTTTTTCATGAATAATCAACCGAATGTTATTTTTAATCAATAGAGTTATCATGTCATGAAGAATATATATTTTCAGAAAAACATTATGTTTATAGGCGTATGTTATATATCATAATCCCATCTATAGCTTCAACCTTTCATGAAAATAAAAATGAAACTCAGAAAGAGTGTACGTGGTATAAACAGGCATGCTGCAACCTTATTCAGTACTTGTCTGACTAATTTGGCTTAATTTGGTTAGATTTCATTTTTCCTTTTCTTCTGCTGTTGTACTTTTATTTGGATGATGGTTAGGCCCAGGGTGAACAGGCAGGTGATTTATGGAGCACTGGGTGATTAAAAGAAGTAGCTAAGGCAAAGGTACAGCAGAAGTGTCCAGGCCCCAGGTCCAAGCAGAGCAGAAGGGTGCAGACTAAACATGGGAACCAGTGTGAAAGCACTCTGTGGTCTCACTCTCCAGTCTGTGGGCCAGCCGGCCAGGAAAAGTTGTGAATTTACCATTCTTAAGGGTTTACTACATGCCCATAGTAATGCTAGGTGCTTTACAAATTTCTCTCTCATTTTTCCTTTTTTTTTTTTTTTAAAGATTTTATATATTTGTTTGACAGATAGAGAGCACAAGTAGGCAGAGAGGCAGGCAGAGAGAGAGGGGGAAGCTGGTTCCCTGCCGAGCAGAGAGCCCGACCCAGGGCCTGATCCCAGGACCCTGAGATCATGACCTGAGCCAAAGGCAGAGACCTTAATCCACTGAGCCACTCAGGTGCCCCTATCTCTCATTTATCCTCACAATAACTCTGAGAAGTGGATAAGTCAAGCTCAGAAAGCTTATGTTATATACATGAAATCCCACAGTTTGAAAGTGATACAATTGGAATCCAAATCTAGTTGTGCCTGGTCCTTGCACTTTTCTCTATTCAATACTGAAGTGCCTTAGCATTTTACAGTTAAGAAATCCAGAGATCTATAGTGAAGGTAGTGGAGATGCCATTTTGAGACTAATCAGCTTATAGTTAGGAATGGTGGCTGTTTTAATAGATATGATCATGTGTGATAAGGAGAACCTCTGCCTCTCATGTTTTTGTAGAAGAGAAATGAGATACTGTACATAATTATATGTCTAATATACAGGTGAAAAAGTGGTTTAAAAAAGTTAATTCTTGAATTAATAAAGAATTGTGTTCAACAACTAATGACAGAGATAGAAATATAGGAGTTTATACAAATTATAGAGATTAGTTTTCTCATGTAATAAGAAGACCAGAGATAGGCATTCTAAACTTGGTTCAGCACCTCTATGAAATCATCAAGGACTCCAGTTTGTGATCCTTACCACTCAACTTTCATCTTTAAGATCACAAGACAGTTGTGAAACTTGTGACCATTACATGCATTGTAGGAGACAGAACTTAATGTGACCCACGAGATTCCTGTGTTCTGGGATCCACACCCTTGTACAGTCCTCTCCCTTTGAGTGTGGACAGGACCTGTGACTTGCTTCTATCCAATAGAATATGCAAAGGTGAGGGATTGTCGCTCTCATGATACATTATATGATATTCCAATTGGCTGGCAGACTAACTCTAAAGTCTTTCCCCTCACCTACAATGAAGAAGTAAATTACCATAAAGTAAGCAGCGATGTTGGAGAAACCATGTGGAAAGAAACTGTGGACAGCTTCTAGGGGCTGAAGTTGGTCTCCAGTGAGAAACTGTAGCCTTCCGTCCTGCAATTGTAGAGAGAGGAATTCTGCCAACAACCTGAGGGAACCTCTAGTGAGACTGTGGTCCCACCTGATACTTGGATTGGAGCCTAGTGAGATCCTGAAGTTGAGAATCAAGCCTGCTCTTCTGACCCACAAAAACTGTGAAATAATAAATGTGTATTGTTTTAAGACACTAAAGTTTTGATAATTGGTATGCAGCAAAGAAAACTAATACTTCCAAAGAGAGAGGTGAAGGTGCCAGATATCTCAACCTGTTTTAGAGAACTTCTCTTTCCTTTTTCTTTATTTCTTTTTCCCTTCCTTTCTTTCTTTTTTCCTTCTTTCCTTCCTTCCTTCCTTTCAACTATCTATCCCTCTATAGCTGCAAGAGAATCTGATAAATAAAATCTTACTGAGTTACATCGCTTCAATAAATAAATTCAGGATTCTATTCTCAGGGAAGAGGGGGGGAAATATATATTGGGGGAACTAAGAATGAGTTGGCTTCACAAAGTGTTCCTGTCTTAGATCCCAATTTGTCTTCCTCCTTGGAAATAAGATCCCCTCCAAAATCTCCACATAGACGGAGATGGGAAATAGTGGTAAAGCATGTCTGTGGAAATATTTTCATCATGACTTGGCTCCAAGTATCAGAAAAAGTAAGCCTTCTTTTTTTTCTAATAAGGCCCATCTTCTCTTTCTGAGGATGGCATTTTAACTAGACTCCTGAGCAGCACAATGTCTCCCTCATTCATAACCACCAATTAATATATACCTGGAACACCAGTGAGCCCATGATTGATGAAAATTTTCTGATTCGTACATCTGACAGAAAAAACCATAAATCTGACATCTTACTAATGACATAAGAATCCTTTAGTCAGGTTTTGCTCCCCCCGTCTTCCATTTTCCATCTCTGTGTCCATCAGCAGCTATTTTGAAATAATGAAGTTAATACAGTGGAATTCATTCTCAGAGGTGATACTTCTGGTAAGAGATAGTTTTGAACATAGCTTCTGCTTCTTCACTCAAAAAAAAAAACAATTTACGATATTAAATTTAATACTGAGCTTTTCATTTTAATATGAATTTCAGATGTGGAATCTTATTAATAACCAAAAGAAGGTACAGACATATAGTTTTGGTTATCACTCTATCTGAGCTTTTAATAATTCCATGCCTAATTTGAAGACCTAATCCAAAAGCATGGAGCAATTGTGGTTCACAGAGGTTTAAGTTATTCTTTTCAGTTCTCAGGGTCCTCATGTGTAAAATGAAGAATAAGAATCCATATTATCTAAAGTAACTCTGAGTCTGTGATCATTCTGATTTTATGAAGCTTCTCAGAACCTACATTCCATAACCCTGCTTGGATGATAACCACAGAAGAAACATGACGTGTATGTTAGGTGAACTCTTAAAACTAAAGAGAGAGACTGAAGGAGAAAGTATTAATATTATCAGATTGAAAAGGTACATTTCATCTAATTTTTCTGTGCTTATGGGTAAGTGAACAAAAGAATGCTAAAATGCTCAACGTAGATGGTATGTTTTGTTTGTTTTACGATTTTATTTATGTATTTGACAGAGAGAGAGAGCGCGCGCATCAGCAGAGGGAGCGGCAGGTAGAGGGAGAAGCAGGCTCTGTGCTGAGCAGAGAGCTTAATGTGGTACTCCATTCCAGCACCTTGGGGTCATGACCTGAGCCAAAGGCAGATGCTTAACCTACTGAGTCACCCAGGTGCCCCAAGTAGATTGTATGTTGATGGGGGTGCTTGGAAAGACAGAGAGGCAAATCAAAACCTGTCAGGAAAATTAATTGAAAGAACATGATTTTTGAAAGATTTATAAGGTTGGATAAATATATAGTTTGGAAGATACAAACAGGATAAATTCTAATCTGAGTTGCCCATGACTCCTAGATAACTATGTTTAAGTGACCTACTCTTCCCTGACTCACTGAAGCTTAAACATGGATGCAGACCAATTTTAACAGCTACTGTGCCAGCTCTTATTTTTCTTTCTTTTGCATGTATGCATTGTTTAATTTTTCAACCAATTATTTGCTTAAGATTTATTAATTTTAAAAAGACTTATATGATAGCTGTAATTTATTGCTATTATTTCCTTTTTTTTTCCTGACAAGACCTAATTAGTGTGAGAAAGATTTTGTTAATGCTTATCAATAAATTAGAGTGGAAGAAGATGTCATTTTTTTTGCCAGGGTCAAAGTCCTTAATCACAGATACAGGAAAGCTCTTATATTCTTATGCCATATTTTGAAAATATTTGTCTATTTTTTGGCTAAGGCTCATTGAGACCAAGTTCTCCCTACAGGAATGAAGGCAACTTGCTGCTGATGATTTTGGATCTAATTCAAATGTTTTCCTAGATTTGGAAGGACCTTTTGTGAACATTTCAATGACTATAGCATGGACATACAGAAACTATGGATATTAATAACTATGTCTTTGATTGCTTTTTGTCAAATCCACTTAAGATGGTTATGCATATCATCCCAAGTCATAGTAAAAATGAGCTGCCTTTGGTGTTTGTTTATAGTTGTCTACTTTCCTACTTTTTGTTCGTTTGTTTGTTTTTGCATAGGGTACCATATGTGTGTGAAGGCAAATCAGAGGGCTCAGATTTCAGTTCATGCTTCTCCTTAGCATTGGAGAATTTCCTTTCCCTGCTGAGCAAAATTTCTGGCAGTTGAGCTAGACTGTTTGTAGTGCTGTTTAGTTTGAAAACATAGCTAGGAGGTAGATGCCCAGACCCAAATACCCAGGACAGGAAACACCACAAGAAGCCAGCCCCATCACAGACAATTGGGGGATCCAACTTATCTAGATCGAACTTTTCCTCGCCCTAATTCAGGTCAAAGTTGTGAAAAGTGGCACCATCCTCTTGGGAATGGAGTTATAGTTTCAATCTTCTGGAGTCATTTCAGCAGCAAATATCTTCAAACAAATTATTCTCTCTTCTATTTCTTTCTCCCCTTCAGTTTCTTCTTTTGTTTTCCGTCTCTTCTTTCCACTAAACATTCTTTTTCTCCTTCTCTCTCTTTTCACCACACATCTTGACTTTACCTTTCTTTTTCTATTCCTTCTACTCTCCATATTATCTTTTTCGCTTCCAACTTCCTTTTTCTTTTCCTTCTCTTCTCACTTTAATCACCCCTCTAAAACATATGCCATTCAAAAGACTTGTCTCACCCAGCAAGTATGGAAATTCCAAACACAATGTATTTAGAGAGGATGATACCTTCTATAATTCTGCTTCTTCAGTGGTGGCTACTACTAAACATTAATGGTGTATCAGATGGGTGGTACCATCTGATCACCTGGGTGGCTTAGTCAGTTAGGTGTGGACCCTCGGAATTGGTTCAGGTCATGCTCTCAGAGTCCTGGGATTGAGCCCAGAGAGTGGTGCTCAGCAGGGAGTCTGCTTCTCTTCCTCTGCCCCTGCTCTGCAGCCCCCAACTCCCTATCTAAAAATAAAAATAAATTTTTAAAGGTGTATCAGAGAATATAAAGGATTGATGATAAATGCTGTGTTCTCATCAAAAATTGGCTTAGGTCTCCTTAATCCAGTAAGGTAATTAGATTTTTCTTGGTATAATGGGTAAAATGCTATGGAACCTTAAGCTTATAAGCAAACCTGAAGAACATTAGCCTTAATTGTTTCTGATTGACTTGAGGCTTTCCACCAATAAAGAAATTGCAGAGACTTACCTAGTCAGAGGAAGCAGTGACAGTATTTGTTAATTTCAAATATTTAAGTATTTGTTAGCATTGTCATTGATACTTTGGCTTGACAATGTGAACATATACAATGGTAGTTCCATCTTGCTTGGTCACTGAACCATACTCATTGGTAGGATCTAAAAAAAATGAATAAACAAAAAGCTGAATCAGATCTATAAATACAGAAAACAAACTGATGATTGCCAGAGGGAAGGGGTGGGGGTTGGGCAAAATGGGTGTAGGAGTGTGGGAGATACAGGCTTCCAATTATGGAATGAATAAGTTGGGGAATAAAAGGCACAGCCTAAGGAATACAGTCAATGATATTATATAATGGTGATGTAATGGGACAGATGATAGCTATACTGGTACTGAACACAGCATAATGTTGACAAACTTGTCAAAATATTAAGTTGTACACCTGAAACAAATGTAACATTGCATGTCAACTATAGTCACAAATCAAAATAAATAAAATCATATATACATAAACTGAATATAAAAAAAAGGAGGATGGGCGTGTAAGGACACAAATATGATTCAGAGTCTATAAGCTCAAAACTACTAATTGAATAGTTTCTTTGATCTGTTTTTGTGTATTCAAGAAGGGCAAGAAAATAGCTTCACATCAGTCCAAAATCTTCCATCTAAGGAATTTTCTATATCAGCATTGCCTCTTTATAATGCCTACTTTGTGTTGATCTAAAGGTTTTTATATTAAGCTTAATGTTTATTAATTTTTTAATAGCAAGAATTTTAATGAAAGATAGACATTACTCAGGTGGCAAAGAGTAGTTTATGTTTCTTTCTAAATAAACTATATTTTTCCAAGAAGGAAGTAAAAATTAAACCATATAAACTAATTTTATTCTATTTTTTTACTACCATTCAAAGTACATTTTGACTTCTGAAGTTTAAGTACCTATATTGATTAAAGATTATTTTCTAACATTTCAAAATTGACAAAATTAGACTCAGTTATCTGTTAAACCCTATGTATTAAGTTTCTATAAATAAATTATACAAAATCATCACAAAAAGAAATTGAATGTCAGATTCTCTTGTGAGTTTCATATCTGCTAAAAGATTCAACTATCTACTTTTAGAATGGAGACAGTTCCAACTTCCTTACTTTTCTATTTCATAACAGAAAAACTGATTCTAGAAAGTTAACTACAGAATTTGCTACTTATTGTCTTCTCTCCACCCAACTAAAATTTAAATTTTTTTCTATTTCTCCTAACTGAAGTTATTACTTTTATTTAAAAAAAATCTTTGTATCAGAATCAATAAGTCATTCTTGAAACTGCATCATTTCAATGAAGCTAACATATATTATAAAAGACCAGATCCTTTTGCACCTTTTCTAGAGTATCAACATGTTAATAATAATTAACAACAGCCTAAATAAAATATGCTGAAGGAAGGTTTTTCAGTAAGACAACATGTATGGCCTGTTTGTTCTCATTAAATTGTTAACCTCGGGTCTGATCATAACTCCACATTCGGGGCGCCTGGGTGGCTCAGTTGGTTGAGCAACTGCCTCCAGCTCAGGTCATGATCCTTGAGTTTGGAAATCAAGTCCCACATCCGGCTCCCGGCTCCGCGGGGAGTCTGCTTCTTCCTCTAACCTTCTCTCCTCTCATGCTCTCTCTCACTTTCTCTGTCTCTCAAATAAATAAATAAAATCTTAAAAAAAAAAATAACTCCACATTCAATGACATTTCTGTTTGCTTACCATCAGAAGATAAATAACTACAATCTTTGCTTAGCAAGGAAAGAAAAAACTACTCAGTCCTTTCCAGAAACATCTTGACCTTCCTAAAGTAGGGTGAATGGACTATGGGGAAAAATTATTAGCTCTTGGTCAAGGGAACAATTAATTCAAAACAGGTTTAAATCAGGGCAGCCATAAGACATTGGGTTGGAAAGAGGAAAAGGAAAAGAAAAAATTGTTTTGAGTTTCAAGATAGTTTAAGGGATTTCTTTCAAGTCTAAAAATCACAACCAAAGAGACATAAAGCTTAACCAAAAATAACAACACTATGATTCTTGAAAAAGAAATAAGTCTTTTTCTTTAATAAAATAATCAGTATATATGAGGGATCTACTCTACCAACAATCCCATAATATTTATATCGATGCTGCAATTGAGCAGTGTATATATTGGATCAAAGTCATGCTAAAAGAAAGCAACACAGCGGTATGGTTGATCACAGAAGACTTATTTTACAATGTAAGCTTCCATTAATAACAATATAGATACATATCATCAAACTGACCCCGGATTCAAGACACGGCAATTCTTCCAACATTTTGGTTTCAATAATTTACATGATTACATATACCATTTTAATTCATTTTCCTAATACACAAGAATGTCAAATTAATGTAGCTTCATGTTTAAACTAAAAAAAAACGACAGAATTCTATATGAAAGATGGTATATTCCATTAAGAGTCTTCTGTGAAGAGTGAATGAAACCATGATATTATATATGTATAAAAATGTATTAAGGTTAATTACATAATAAGCCTATTATATTTCATATGAAAAATATGATGTCTATAAAACTATACACACATGTAGGCAGAAATGTATTACATTAACTTTTTATCTAATTTGTAAATATAAAAATCATTTGTAAGAAGAATAAACTAATTTCTTAGGGTTTGATAATGTTCTGTATCAGAATTTCCAAATTAGTGGAACAAAATAGAAAAAAGTACTTAAAGCCATAAGTTATATTTGGGTGTTTGTCAAGAAGCCAGATTCCATGGGTTTGGAATATCTGACCCTTTGGCATGTTCCCACATAATCAACCCTTTAACCCAGACTTGGAGTAAAGGGAATAACAGTTATGTTTTTCCTTCTCTGTTTAACTTGGCTTAACTTACTGTAGAAAATCCTCTTTCCCACAGCGTAATTTCGAACAAATTGTAATTTTAACAATACGCTCACCGTGGTTAATTCAGTCATTTTGCCAGTTAATCTGATGAAAGGCCAACTTCAGATATCATTTCCTTTTTAGGTGAGAAAGTATTTAGAATTCCAACCTACAATTGACTTGTATTCTTATCAGTCACTTTTTTCTCTCCCACTGCACTTGAGCAAAAATTCCTAGTCATGGGAAGATCCTAACCAAAAAAAAAAAGTGGGCGATAATATCAAGTGATCTTGAAAAATACACCTTTTTCCTTCATAAATAACCAATAAGTAACAGGATACTACACAATGGACCAAGACAAACCTTTGAAATTATAATTTTTTCCAGAGTAAATTTGAAAGGGCCTCATGTCTTGTTGATTTTTTTTTGTAGGTCTCAAAGAGAAAATACAAGAATTTAAGAAATAATTGTATTTCCTAGATCAGAAGAGAACAGAGGGAAAAACTTACCTGTGATGCTTTTGTTAGAAGGCAGAGAATAGCTAGGGGGCTGAAAAAGTAAGACAGTCTAATCCTGATAAGGGAATTAAACATGACACTACCTACAGATGGATCATTTCAGTGTTGCATCATTTTATAGAATAGCAGTGACCAGAAAATATGTCAGAAGTCTCTTTTATGGATTAAGCGGACTAGCCACAACACTGGGCAAGCACCTGGCTAGTCTCTGTGTCAGCATTTTCCAAGTGAGTGAAACACCGACATTCCCAGAAATATTCAGGTGATTCTATAGTGGTGGGGTTGGGTGTTTGCAGGTAACAGTGTTGTATGATTGCAGATGATTTAGAAATGCTATGAATTTACTAACAGTTTGAAAATTTCCTCACTAAACAAAAGCTTTAATTTTATTTAATCCACTGTTGCCCAAATTTACTTCAGCAAGTAACTTTCTTTTCTGTCCTTCACCGTATATGTGAATTGAACACACACCAAATTCTTAACAACCTAAAGGACATATGTATCCTGCACAAATATATGTTCATAAATGATCTTCAATGGTCTTCATCATTGCTAGTCATCTGAACCAAGGATTCAGATGAAGAAGGAGGAAAATACTAAGGGTTTTGGAACTCTAGGACATATTCAGTGGTCTAATACTACTAACAAAGGCTAAGAAAAAGCTCAAAGCCTTCAAAATTCCTATTTTTAGGATCTTAAAATTAATTATGTGGAAACTTAACGTTCAGTTATTTAGAGTATGTTGACTGCAGAAAAATGGCATCTTTTCCATTTCTCTCTGTATCCAAAACAGTTGTCTGACAGTCTTTTATTTTTTATGTTTTTAAATGTAAATTCCAGTGTACTTAACATACCTTATTATATTAATTTCAAGTGTACAATATAATGATTCAACACTTCCATATAACACCTGATGCTCATCATGATAAGTGTACTCTTAATCCCCTTCACCTATTTCACTCTTTCCCTACCCACCTCCCCTCTGGTAACCATGGTAATGATCTGTTTGCTCACTATAGTTAAGCGTCTGTTTCTTGGTTTCTTTCTTTTTTTTTTCTTCGCTTGTACATTTTGTTTCTTAAATTCCACATATGAATGAAATCATATGGTATTTTTTTCTGACTGGTTTATTTCACTTAACATCATATTCTCTAGCTCCATCCATGTCATTGCAAATGGCAAGATTTCATTCTTTTTTATGTCTGAGTAATATTCATATCTATAGAGAGAGAGATCCCAAAACCACTACTATAGATCTCTCTCTGTATATCACACCTTCTTTATCCACTCATCTATCAGTGGACACCTGGGATGCTTCTATAATTTGGCTATTGTAACTAATGCTGCTGTAAATATAAGGGTGCATGTATCCTTTCAAATTAGTGTTCTCATATTCTCTGGGTAAATACTCAGTAGTGAGATTACTGGATCATATGGTAGTTCTGTTTTAATTTTTGAGAACCTCTATGCTGTCTTCCACAATGGCTGCACCATTTTGCATTCCTACTAACAATGCATAAGGGTTCCTTTTTCTCCACATCCTTGCCAACACTTGTTGACCATTCTGACAGGTGTGAGGTGCTATCTCATTGTGATTTTGATTTGCATTTCTCCAATGATAAGTGGTGTTGAGCATCTTTTCATGTGTCTATTGGCCATCTATATGTCTTCTTTGGAGAAATGTCTGTTCATGTCTTTTGTCCATTTTTTAATTGAATTGTTTTTTGGGTGTTGAGTTGTATACATTCTTTATATGTTTTGGATATTGACCTTTTATCAGATATGTCATTTGTAAATATCTTCACTTATTCAGTAGGTTGTCTTTTAGTTTTGTTGATTGTTTCCTTTCCTGTGCACAGTTTCTTGTTCTTGTTCAGGTTTGAATTGTTGTAGGGACTGGTATTTAAAGATTTTTCTTTCTTTCTTTAATCCAGTTAATTGACTTTGAAATATCCTGTAGGACCCTCCTCCACTGTTGGTGGGAATGCAAGTTGGTGCAGCCACTTTGGAAAACAGTGTGGAGATTCCTCAAGAAATTAAAAATAGAGCTACCCTATGACCCTGCAATTACACTACTGGGTATTTACCCCAAAGATACGGATGTAGTGTAAAGAAGGGCCACATGTACCCCAATGTTCAAAGCAGCAATGGCCACAATTGCCCAATTGTGGAAAGAGCCAAGATGCCTTTCAACAAACAAATGGATAAAGAAGATATGGTTTATATATACAATGGAATACTATGCCTCCATCAGAAAGGATGAATACCCAACTTTTATATCAACATGGATGGGACTGGAAGAGATTATGTTGAGTGAAATAAATCAAGCAGAGAGAGTCAATTATCATATGGTTTCACTTATGTGTGGAGCATAAGGAAAAATATGGAGGACATTTGGAGAAAGAAAGGAAGAGTGAATTGGGAGAAAACGGAGGGAGAGATAAAACATGAGAAACTGAGACTCTGAGAAATGAACTGAGGGTTTTGGGGTGGGGGTTGGGGGATTGGGGGAGCCTGGTCGTGAGAATTGAAGAGGGCACATATTGCATGGAGCACTGGGTGTGGTGCATAAACGATGAATCTTGCAACATTGAAAAAATGAAATAAAAATTTTTAAAAAAAGTAGGACAAAAGTACTATTATATTATTAAAATATTGAGTTTTAAAATGTAAAAAGAAAATAAAAAATAAAATCTCCTTTTGGTAATTAGATATTTTCTATAACTATAATCCCTCTTCTTTCCCATAGAAAACGAATTTTCCCAATTTAGGTAGGTTCATAATAACCTTAGTTCAGTCATGGATACTCTTAAATGCAATTGATATGTCAGTTCTGTTTAATATAGTATATAAAAATGAAAAACAGTCCTTAGAAAAATTTACTTTGATAAGCCTTGCCTCTTCCTATATTCTATAGGATGGGATAAAATGTTTGGAGAATTCAGAATTGAAAGGATATTGAGGATATCGAAGGTATTATGATGTCGGAAAGAATGTAACCCATGAAATCTTTTAAAGCACTACTCTGTCTTGCAATTGAAGTGTATTTTTGCCCAATCCAAAAAAGTTATAAAATAACAATCGCATGCCATTTTTTGTGGTTATTTAATTTTCTATGTTATCCTTATACTTAAAGATCCACAGTGTGACTGGGAAATGAGCAATCTTGATATTAGTAATGAAAGCATCCATTTTTTGTTGTTGGGGGAGGGCAGGAGAACCATATTTAAATGTCTTTCTACATTTAACATCATTACCTGGATATGGCAGTCATTTAATGATGCTGTTAAAATTATTATATATTTAAAGATATAGGTATACATGTGGATATGTTATAGATATAGATAAATATAGATCTATCCATTAAAGCTATTCCAATGCCAAAAGCCTCCCACTGAAAGGTTAGTATTCCATGCCAGATGAAGAGATTCTTAGTGTTAGCTTGTTTGGTGTACTTCAAATTTCACAATTACACAATTTTACACAATTTTGTAAAAATATAGAGATAACTACTCATTCCATCCCTGACATTTTGTGTAGTGACTCGAAATAATAGAAACTAGTTACATATAAGTCATATAATCAAGGTATTTTCCATAGATATCATTCATCCACCTGTATTTATTGGGTGCTTACCATAGGGCCAGATGCTAAGAGTAGAATGGTGAACAGACACTAGGGGCTCTATGGAGTCTACTCAATGTATATATCCCCATATGTTGATGTTTTCTGTCAAGAAACTAACCGAAATACTCAAGGTGTCTTTTCAGTGTTTGCTTTTTTTAGGTTCTATAATTTAATAACATTTTAAAAAATCTTTGGACTTTAGAATTTCTTTACTTCAAATTAATTCAAAAATATATTTGAAACATGAAAGAAACAAATCTTTTCATGAAATTCCTAAAAGCAATGTTTTATAAACTTCTTGACAACTGTGAAATTTGCTAATCATTCCCCGCACACACACACAATATGGCTAATCTATCTGTAGTAATGGCAAAGTGAAAAAAAATAAAGCTGTTCTATATTTAATCATATTTTCTCTAAAGCTCTATATGACCAAAACAAAATTTCTGATGGAAAAATAAATGAGACCAACTAAACAATGTTGAGAAAACTAATCAGTACATCAACAATGATTTTCATACACTAGTTGGGCATATTTCCTTAAACCAAGGTAAAAGGTTATCAGATGTCAAAAGTGTTTCAAAATTTAGGACATCTGAAAAAACTGGAGAAAAATGCCTTCTTAAGAAATAATCATGGGCCTACTTTCATTAATGTTTGGATTTATGCTAATAATAGTGATGATCAAATAAGTTAATTGTAACAATTTATCGACTGGTTTTTCTTAGTGTGAGGTAATTTATCTCAGTTGTGATACTGGTGTAAATGAAGAATATAATAGTAAAATCCCACGACATTATCATTTAAAATGTGGAAATAATTCTATTCAGTTCTGTGGCTATAATGCTTTTTTTTCCACCTTGTTGCCCCACCCCCAATAACATACTTGGTTGCATGTTTGGTTGATTTACCCGAAGACTGCCATGTTTGATTTTCTCACATATGTCCTCATGACATTTGTACCCCACCTCTCATACATGCTCATCCTACTCATAAATAAATTTGAGATTCACAATAATTTCAAATTGCTCAAACTTGTCAGTACTTAGAGCCTCCTTTAATTCACCAATTACTCATTCCCTGATTCCCTATAGTGTAACATCTAACCTTCCACAGGCTGTTAAACTTGACCCCTTTAAGATCACCAATGACTTCTTTGACTTTAAATATAGCCCCTTCTTCCTCCTTACTACCCCCAGGACAACTTGAAGAAATCAATATTCCTCTAGGCTCCCAGGAATAATATAAAGTCACCCTGCGTGTCATTCGTGGTGCTTTGTATCAAGAAACAGAAACTGGTGTAGCCATCTGAAATCAGAAAGGGAATTTTTAGCAGAGTCAGGGACCTCATGATCAATAGGAAGCTGCACACCTGCCCCAGAAACCTGGCAAGAACAAAGAGGTCTTGGCAGCAGGCATCACTGACTGCCTAGTTCCCCACTGCTAAAGCAGACTGTTATTCTCACACTCCAGGCACCTCCCTTATTTCGATTTCCAAGATTCTTTGTATAGGAGTCAAAGGGTCACTCTTCAAGAGTCAAAAGTCCTAGAGAGAGCATCTGAGGGACAAGCCAAACACATCACCGTGCTTTCTCCTATCTGCAGTCTTGACTGTTTCCACAGAATCTTTTCACTCTTGGTTTCCAGGAAACTATTTCACTATTATTTAAAGAAGGAGAATGCCTCTGGTTGTGTCTTCTCTGCTTCCTTTGCTTGAAGTGCATAGCCTCTCCTCTCTTGCCTGTCTCTAAGTTTTCTCTTCAGAGTCATACTCAATACCTAAAAAAGAGTTGGCCACTTAAGCGACTGAACCACCCAGATACCTGTATAACTTCTCTATATGTTTTGTGTACTAATCCTTTATCAGAAACGTCATTTGCAATATCTTCTCATATTCTATAGGTAGTTTTTTAGTTTTGTTGATTGCTTCTTCCACCATGCAGAAGCCTTTTAATGAAATCCCAATAATTTATTTTTGCTTTTGTTTCCCTTGCCTCAGGAAACCTATATAGAAAGAAGTTGTTATGGCTGATGTCAAAGAGATTACTGGCTGTGTTCTCTAAGATTTTTATGGTTTCAATCCTCACATTTAGGTCTGTAATCCATTTTGGATTTATTTTTGTGTTTGGTATAAGAAAATTGTTAAGAAAGAAAAGAAGAAGGAGGAAAGAAGGAGGGAAGGAAGGAAGGAAGAGGAAAATGTTGTAAATAAAAGAGTATCTAATAAAACTTTAGGAGATCCAGGTTCTACTTCCATACTTCCCACTAATTACCTCTAGTAAACCATTAAACATCCCCTGGCTTTCAGTGTCTGCATCTATGAGGTGAGGCATTAGGCTGTGTGGCATAGGATCTTTTTTAGTCCTAACACTTGATGATTTTTCTTCAGATGACCCTGTTTTCCAGATGGTGGTGTTAAAGCTAAATTATAAGAGGCCCCTCGATTTAAGTACAGTTCTCAACAAGCCCCCCAAGTGGTGCTCAGAATTGCTGAAGGGGAATGAAAGAGACTTTCATTATCCAATTCTCCTCCCTAAGAAATCAGGATCTGAAATGCTGAGCCAGAGTTGGGGTGCGGTGTCTGCAAGTCTGGGTCAATTTTACCGGATAGACATCTCTCACCCACGGGCTACAATGTGTAGTACAAGAGGATAATCTAAAACATCATTTTAGGAAGAATCTGGAATCAGAAGCCAATTAGACTATGCAAACCAATCTAAAAGAGTTAGACAGAAGGGAGAAAAATACATAGGAGTCGGAGAAAGATTCTAGGAAATTTCTCTTAGGAGAATTTTGAGACAGGATCTTCATGATCTCAGACTAAAATCTTTGGCCTGGCTGCTGCTGCTGCTGCTGTTTGTGTGTGTGTGTGTGTGTGTGTGTGTGTGTGTGTGTGTGTGAGTGCTAGTTTGGGTAGACTATTAAAGGTATAAACTAAAAAGCAATGGGCTAAAATGTGAATGAAATATTAGAAAGTGAAGGCAAAAATACATACATTATTATTTTAATCTTTTTAAGACATTTGATAGTGAAGGGAAAAAATATAAGTAGTAGCGAGAGGTAGATTGGGAAAAAGTACTTACTAAAAACCTGTGGCACATATGGCACTATTCTAGACAGTCAGTAACATATATCACAAACATGGACCTAAAACTGCACTGTTATTTTAATGTAAAATCACATTAATGTAAAATTGTCACGGCTTTAGACCCAATTTAGACTGCCAAACATTTTTGATGAAAACACACATCAAAAAGAAGAAAGCTGATTAAGGAAGATGGTGATTTGTCAAATCTTCTTATAAAACTTCTATAGGTCTGCCTGAAATAAGATGGCCTTGCTGTCTCACATTTGTTACCCCAGGATAAACTGTTCATGGCTTCTGGAGTTGTTAGGGGGCATGATTACTGCAATGAAACTGAACATATTCAGGGGACTCATCAGATAATAACGTACTCCAACTACAATTTATGACTAAAACTTTTCACCGAGTTCTATAGTTTGAAAATGTGTGGTAAACAGAAAATGAGACTGGTATGTGTTAGCGGTCAATGATGACATCTTTTCCTTCTAGAATTCCATCTGTCACCACAGGAAAGAAAATGTCCATGTATCATTTGTGCTCACACAACCTTCCACACTACTTAGGTATATGAGAGCTGCTTTGACTACTTTTCCTTCATTGATTTATTTATCATTCATTCATACAACATGACTATTGCATACTATTTATGCACTAGGTACTAACAGATTGGAATAAAATGATGAAGAACAAAGAATGCCATGTCCTCACAGAGCTGATCATCTAGTAGGGGACATGAACAATAACCAAATAATTGCAATGTAATGAACATTATTGTTATGGGAAGTACAGAGTGCTATAGGAACACAAGAGTTTGCACCCACTCAAGAATTTAGAAATGGATTATGAAAAGAATACAATTTAAGCTGAAACAAGAACAGTTAGATAGACAAAGAGGGAGAAGTCTTTTCCAGGCAGATGTATCAATAAAAACAGTCTAATTATGCTGAGATAACAAAAAATATTTCCTAGTGTCAATGGTTTATAACTACAAAGGCTTGTTTTGCTTTCTTTCTATGTGTCCATCATGGGTTGGTTGCAGCTTTGCTCCACATCTTCTTTTCTCCGGGACACAGGTTGATGAATCATCCTCCAGCTGGAACACTATCTGTCTATGGCAGAAGACAGATAGCTCTTATAGTTATCATCCAAAAGGGACACATGCCACTTCTGCTTACATTTCACTGGACAAAGCAAGTTGTGTGGCCAAATCCACAGGGCAGCAATGTATAATCTCCTGATGGGCAGGGAGGGAACCATATTGAGAATTGGACTTAGTGGCAGAAGAATTAAATCATCTGTCAATGGTTTAAAAAAGGGATAGACCCAATACAGAATTTGGTATATCTTAGGACGTAAACTGATTTCAATTAGCTTGAGCTTAGATGATGAAGCAGGAAGTGATCAGGCATAATGCTGGTCAGTGAGCATGAGCCGAGTAGGCAGGCTCTACAGGGCAGTTAAAAAGTGAAAACTTTATCATGAATGCTTTGGGTAGCCTTTGATGGCTAACTGGAATATGGAAACTAGATTGGAACAGGCCAGTCTGCAGTAAGAGGGGCCAGTTAGAAAGTGTGGGCTTAATCCTTATGAAAAATCAAGAGACCTGAATAAAGGCAGAAGGAATGGGAAAAGCCACTAAGATTTACGGTGTTTGTAAAACTGACTCAGCAGTGGTTGGAGAATGCTTGGATATGAGAGGTGATCAGGGAAGGAAGTAAAGATGCAGCCCAAGTTTTGTTTCTTTGGTAGAGTAGTATCAATCTCAACACAGAAAACAGAGAGGGATTAGGTTTGGGAACAAGATGGGAAAGTTGGTTTGGGACATTTTGACTATGGCTCTCCTAGAAAACATTCCACTGGAAGTATCCAGGAGATGGCTACACATTTAGATCTAAAGTTATGGAAGGAGGAAAATCCAAGCCAGAGAGATAAATACAGGATTTGATAGGATATTGTTTGTAAACTAAGCTAAGGAACAACAGATGTCATCTAGGGTGATGGTATGAAAGGAGAAAGGATTAAAAGTTAATGCAGCACAACACAAACATTTTTCTTGTGAAAACATTTTCTATGGCCTTTATTAAAAGCATGCTCCCCAATACCTTTATTAGTATACCAGTAGAGGAAAGGTCTTAACTCTTGAAGAAGGTCCATTGGTGCTTCTTCAGGATCTCCCACAGCACTCAATATATTGTGGTCAGAAGAACAATCCAGTGGTGAATCCCATAGTTTGGGTTTCTGTTCCCTGCTTTGCTCAGAGCAACCATGTGCCCTTGGAAAAACCCTGAATCAGCCCTGTCTTAATTCTCTCATTTGCGACACAGGGACACTAACACCTCTATTTCACACTGAGCAAGGCTGTAGGGACTGGCAAAGCTGAATAATGTAGACGAAAGCTCTTTGGAAGCTCAAAAGTATCTTCAAAATGCAAGTTGGTGTTATAATGTGCACTCTCAGAGGGGAAATTCCTAAATCTATTTCAAGGTCTCATAAAATATGGAGAAAATAGAAAGTTCTTTGCCAACCCTCATAAAAGAAAAATTGACAACATTTCTGACATGACTCATTCTTCCTTTGAAAACCAACTATCAGATAAGGGTCAGCTCCTTTTAAATAGAAACTTAAGGAAAACAAAACTTTTAAGAAGTCTTTTCTGTGTGAGGTCTGTTGTTTTTCGCGTTGCTCATTTTGGAGGTGTCTATTACTTATAGATGAGTTGATCCTTGGCTCTAATCCTAACCCTAATCTTTGTCTTTTTTTCTCCTCAGGCAGATACATTTGAATGGTAATAAAATACTTAAATTTTCCAACGATGTCACCAAATCAGCAATCTTTCTTGGGAAGCTCTCCATAGTCACCAAAAACTTTGAACATCATTATACTTTAAAAAAAAATTAATTCCAGAAGACTTGTCTAGAGATGAGAAACCACGAGTTGAGTATTTACACTGCCAATGTCCCAGTGAATGTGTTTTCTCTAACTTACATTTTCAAACAGTAATTACAACTTCCTTTTCAACAATTTTCGTTTATTTAGATTAGAGCCAACCTTCACTGTCATTGTTTATGTGTTTTTTTCTTGTAAAATTCAATATAAAAACTCTTTAGTACTCACTATCCAAGCTGTTTATAAGAAAGTTTGGACTCTCGGTTGTATGTCAAGTGTTATTTTTTTTTTAAGTGTTATTTTAAATACTCTGTCAATACTAGGACATACACTTTCTTTTTTTTCTCTCTTTTTTTTAAGATTTTATTTATTTGACACAGAGAGAGAGATCACAAGTAGGCAGAGATGCAAGCAGAGAGAGAAGGAGAAGCAGGCTCCTTGCTGAGGAGAGAGCCCGATGCGGGGCTCGATTCCAGGACCCTGGGATCATGACCTGAGCCGAAGGCAGAGGCTTTAACCCGCTGAGCCACCCAGGCGCTCAGGACGTACATTTTTAAATCACTATAATCTCTTCGTTTTATTTTCATAACCAAAAATTGCCCCACACATGAAAGTAATATAAAAATTAGTATATGCCACAGAAGCACTGTGATTTAGAGAGAAAAAGAAATAAAACTTCACTATACATTTCACTAAATTTGATATTTGTAGAATAAAATGTTAACTATATATTTGGGGATGTATCGATAGAAATTTTGATCTTTGGGGCGCCTGGGTGGCTCAGTTGGTTGGGCAACTGCCTTCGGCTCAGGTCATGATCCCGGACTCCCGGGATCGAGTCCCGCATCGGGCTCCCGGCTCCACGGGGAGTCTGCTTCTCCCTCTGACCTTCTCCCCTCTCATGCTCTCTCTTACTCTCTCTCTCAAATAAATAAATAAATAAAAGTTATTTAAAAAAAAAAAAAGAAAAGAAATTTTGATCTTTGAAGTTAATTTCTAAGCTGTATTAACTGTAAAAATAATGTATACTAGGTATATGAGCCATCACTCACCACCCCCACCCCAAAATCATTAACCTGTCATTACATATTTTCTCAATGACCCCTCAGAATCTTTCTCAACACAGTGCCGCAGGCAGCCACTTCCAATCACTCAGGCTTGGCAAAAAAGATGAAATTGATTTGCCACTCTGAGACCAACAGTCTCGGTGATATATACCAAAACAAAAATGTATTTCATCCTACTTTATAGTAGATGTAGCTTGTATGTAGATATGATCTTTGAATGTAAAAAAAAAAAAATCTTTCTTGTAACTTAAATTATACTATAAACATGAAACTTTTACACAACTATTTTTATAGATATTAATACTACTTATGGTATACTAAATTATTCCTCTTTTACCAGTACCCTCTGTGTCACCCCTCATATCATCCAAAAATAATAAAGTGTTTGTTAATTGTTAACCACTAAATGCTCATTTAGCAATTATCACTACGCTCATTTCAAACTGTTAATTTAGGAAAGGGAGAACATGTGGATTTTAAATCTTATGCAAACTTCTCTTTATCACTTCCATGACTACAACTTACTTTTTCATATTTCAACTAATCTTTTCATTGCTGTTTGTAAAGCAATAACAAAATGGACATTTATTATACACTAATATGGAAAGTTATCATTATTTTTCTGGAATACATCCTTTTGCCTCTTATTAAAAGGCGTTTCCCTCTTTTTTATATTCTTTTGGAGTCTTTCAAATGAAATGTCACTAATTTCATTGTAAAGTCACACCAAGTAGCTTTTGAGATCATGCAGATGTGTGTTGACAAAATAGCTATTTCAGACTTTGTACGTTGCCTTGAAAAAAGTGTTTTAGTTTCTGGAAAACGACATTTGTTAAAGAAAATGGGTTGACTGAAGGTAAGCAGCTGTTTCTGTTTTAAATATTCCACCTGTCGGACCACGTTTTATATCTGTCCCTTTTTCAAATCTTCAACAGATTCATCTTTTAGCTATTATTTATTTAACAATAGATGTCTGATATTTGTAATTTTGATATATATAGCAAGCTGTTTGGTGTTATATTGCACATCTTGGCTGGGGCCTTTGGGAACTTTATTTTAATGTACAGTTATTGGTTGACAGCATCAAACAGATTTCCAATTACTATAAAAAATGCAGTAATATCCCATCATCTATAGCATTATAATGTGAAATCTTAGAAATGTAGTTCCTTAAAAACACATCTTAATATATTGGCTTTGTACCAATACTTAATATATAGCTTTCTAGAGAGTCCCCATTTAAAACTCACTTTGAATCAACTTAATAAATCCTTGCTATGAAAATCTTTTATGGCTACATATCAAAGAATCTATACTTAATAATAATTATAATTATTATAATTAAATGGATATTTATTGATTTTTTATTGTGCATGTGATATCATTATAGTCATTAAAATACTATTTAATGACTAAAATAAAGTACAGTATAAAATAAAAGTATAAAATAAATAGTATAATATATATCATATATATTATATATAGTATAATATAAAAGTATAAAATATAGTCATTAAACTATAGTCATTTAGGTTATTTATATAAATTGCTACTTAAACATCTTGAATAAATGGACTCATATATTAATTCACTCAATGTTAAGTGATTTTTATTAACAATATTTCTTGAAAATATACATGCCTATTCTCACATATACCCAAAACTTCAACCACCAACCACATACCTCTTCTTCCACCGGATTTAGAGATACAGAGATAGTGAGACACTGTTCCTATTTTCAAGGAGTTTATAGTTTGGTGGAACTTCGAATAAAAAAATCAGTCCATTCAAAAAACTTGAGCAAGGGGTGCCTGGGTGGCTCAGTGGGTTAAAGCCTCTGCCTTCAGCTCAGGTCATGATCTCAGGGTCCTGGGATAGAGCCCCACATTGGGCTCTCTGCTCAGCGGGGGGCCTGCTTCCCCCTCTCTCTCTGCCTGTGTCCCTACCTAATTGTGATCTTTCTCTCTCTGTCAAATCAGTAAATAAAATCTTAAAAAAAAATCTTGATAAAGAATTATTCATCTACTTAATTTGTTTGTCGACAAAATTAATTGAACAAATAACCTCCTGTAAAGCAACTGAGTAGAAAGAACTTTATAGATCCTATTATAGAAAATATTCTGCCACCCCAGAAATTTCACAACTCATGAACTGGATCATAGCATTTTCAATGTCTCTTGAATAACCACATATCTCAAATGAGAATTAAAATGGCATATGCTATAATTTGTGTTGCATTGATAAATCCCAGAACACTTAACAGGTCCAATTTCCATGATTCAAACATACTGGTCAGGGAAAATGTATATTCCCTCTCTCAGAACCAGAAATCAGTAATTTGAGGTATTCTCAATTAATTCTATGACATGCTACACAGATTTTATTAGATAACAATAGAACTAATGAAATGTCAGTATATGGCAATCATTTAAACAAAAACTATTTGAAATTTAAGAGTTTAATATGTTCACAGATATATTTGAGTAGATCATAGTCAATAATTTGAATTTTTTTCAAATGATATTCTTATCAATAAATTATAGGAAACTAATCTAATAAATGGACTTGAAACTGTCTGAAATCCACTATCGGTTACTCAGTGATCAGTAACTTGGGAATGACATATCACATAATACCCTGGGAAGACCCACAGAGACTCTGTGTATAGCTCTGAGTTAAGCTGCACACTTGAATGGTGCATGTGGCTGGTATTCCCAGAGCTGGGCATTCTGCAACTTACATAATCTTTGGCAGCTCTGGGAGCCCACAAATGGCTTGATATTAGTGTCTTGATTAATGGTTTTGATGATTAATGTGATTCTCACTTTTGTGTCAAGATTAGCCCTAAGTTTGCTAAGAGAATATTCACTGTATTCCATTTGGAGTGACTGTATTAAATGAGTTAGAAGTTCTAAATTATGATTTGTTAAGATTGGTTGTGTATTCAAAATTTGACAAATTTTAGCAAAATCTTCAAGTATGTGCAAGATTTGCTTGAAAACACTCAGGAACACTCTTTCTTCCCCAACACTCCACTAAATTCCCAAGCACACCTCATATCTCAGCTTCAACTTCACTCCTGCGGGGAGGTTCCCTGACCATATCTCCACCTCTCATCTGAGAAAATCTTATTCCCCATTTACAAGTTCTCATACTTCCCTGTTCTTTTTTTCATAGCACTTAGGTTGTTTTTAATGATATATTTGGCTATTGTTTCCCATATCACTAACTATGGAGCAGTGGACAAAATATTAAACTGTTTTGCTCACCACTGTATTTTGTTAATGTGTATTTAGTCTAAACTTTATTTAACAAATAAGAATATATGCTTAAACCAATTTAAAAATGTTCTTTTTGATACACTCCTTTGTTGCGGCTACTTCAGTGGTATCCTTCAGTTCTGAATCTCAACATAGACTACTCAGATCAGATGTTTTACTTATTTTGTTTTGTTTTGTTTTAGTTATTTTCTATTACACCTTCTATGTATGATCTCAAATACATACACCTGTATGATCTCAAATACCCAAATACCCAAAGGAAAAATATCTTTACTTTTTCAAGAGTAAGGCTTAAGGGAAAAATCTTTAATGTCCACTTTTTCATCTTTACTGTTCTTTTGATGATTCTAACTTAGCAGTTATAAAAATTTTCTTCTGAGAAAGAAAAGACCTCTGAGCCACAGGCCTTCTAATGTGAGGCATAGGAAATTTCTGTTGTAAACAGAGGAAGTTGGATGTTTCCTTTTCCATAACTTCTAAGAAAGTTATTATAGCTAAAATCTATTCCCACCTAGGAATAAAGGAAAATAACAAATCCAAGAAAATCCCTCATCACAGAAATTTATTTGCTCCATCTAGAGAAATAGATGTTAAACAACATTCTTATCAACTTGTTGGGAATATTTGCTGTTTGTACATAATATAGGTAAGTATATTTTAGTTATTGACAAGTCTAGACCACTTTCTGCTAAAGCAGGTGATTTTATGTTTATGAAATATTTGAATTGGTAATGATAACTGGACAGTGAGTCTTCGTAGAAAAAAGACATAATAATTGAACACTTGCATAAGACTTCATAACTATAGGTGCTCAAGTGTCCCCACATAATTTATACTCTAAATCAAACACTTTTGATTACTAAATCAAAATCACTTTTGACTCTAAATCAAAACACTTTTAATTACTAAGAGTAATTAAAATTATATAACTTCTGAAACATTAAATTTTTTTCTTTGATTTTAGAATTTTAGTGTATTGTGGATATATAGATATAATTTCAAATGTCTATTTTCAAAAACGTTTTCTTCTTAAAAGTAACATATTTACATAAATTAAATCAAAATTAGATTTTACTCTTTTTCATATTGACTACTTTGAATATAATATAAGCCAAACTGTCAGTTTCAGCTGTGACATGTAGAACTAGGAAGTTATCACTCTCATTTAAAAAAAAGAAAGTTGAACAATTTGAACATCAACTACTTTCTTAAAACTACCAGAGAACTGAGGTGGCATGGCAAACCATAGTCCCCAAAGCCAAAGAGATAAGAGAATCAAGAGGACCACAGCTTGGATCTGCTTACCAACAGCAGAAACCACTGGAGACATAACTGGTAGGAACATTTAAATAATTATTTTGATTGATTACTGGATGTTGAGAAAGGTCTGGGATGAGAGTGAGAAAGTCCTGGAGGCCATAGTCTAGAAGGGTTCTCTCTCGTACTTGTGGATTTTACCTCCGGGCATCTCTCTAGGTTTTCATAGTGGAGATCCAAGAAAAAGGGTAGAGGAAAGAGAGAAGTCATTGTGAAATATGCCCCATGCCTTCTCCATAATGCAAGCTTATTCTCTAAGGAAAAGGTTTAACTAAAACCATCTTATCTGGGGGAAGACTATTTCTCCCACTCCAAACTTCTGCATTACCTAAGGGAGCAACACGTATAATCACTGGAGAACTACTATTAATGTCACATACTAAAGACTGAGATTTAATCATAAGATTATAGAATATTTTCCATCTTCCACATCTCACCACCATATCAAAAGAGTTCTTGTACAATAGTGGATCACAGCTGAAATTGCCACAAAATGCAAACTCTCCCTAAGGAAGAGTACTTAGGGAAGCCCACCATCAAGAGGGAAGATAAAAACAAGAAACTAAAAGAGTTTGAAGCCTCTGGAATCCAGAGCTAAAGCAAGCATCAAGCACAATCCAATGTCTATCGTGACATAAATTTTCACACTAAATACCCATTTTCTTAAATTTCTATTACCCAGTATGACACGTACAGCTTTTTCCAAAAGTTACAGGTCATGACAAAAAGGGAAAAAAAAAACCCAAAAACAATAAAAGCAAACAAACAGAAAACCTCAAAGTCTAAAGAAACAAACCAAGCATCAGGAGACTCAGATATGACACTGATGTTGTAATTATTAGGCCAGGAATTTAAAATAATCAAATTTAGTATGTTAAGTGATCTAATGGAAAAAGTGGACAACATGCAGGAACAAATAAGTAATATAAACAGAGAGATGGAAACTCTTAAGAAAGAATTAAAAGAAAAGAGTAGAAATAAAAATTAGGATAACAAATGAAGAATAACTTGACTGATTGTTTAGAACAGGACTCAGTCAAGGAAAGAACCAGGGAACTTGAAAATAGGTTAATGGAATCTTTATAGACCAAAATGCAAAAAGGAAAAAAGAATGAAAATATGAAACAGACCATTCAAGAACAATGGGAAAATTTCAAAAGATATAACATAATTGCAATACTAGAAAGAGAGAACAGAAGAAACACTTAAAATAATAATGGTTAAGAACTTTCCAAAATTAAGGACAGTAAACCAAAGGAATTTTAGGGAACACCACGCAGGATAAATACCAAAAAAATTGACACCTGGGCATAATGATATTCAAACTGCAAAACTACAAAAACAAAGAGAAAATCTTTAAAGAAACTGGAGAGAGGGTGGGAGGGAGGGACTATAAACTGTAGAAGAATAAGAATAAGAATTATACTGGACTTCTCATCAAAAACACACAAGAAGAAAGTAGAGTCAAATATTTACAGTATTAAGTAAACAAAATCCACCCACCTGGAATTATATATCCAGCAAAATTAACCTTTGTAAGTGCAAGGGAAATACTTTCTCAGACAAGTGAAACTGAAGAGATTCATTGATAATAAATCTGTGTAAGAAATGTGTAAAGTTCTTCAGAGAGAAAGAGAATGATATTGGTCAGAAACTTGGATCCACGTAAATAAAGTGTTGGAAAAGAATAAAGTTATTTTTTTCTTTTCCTGAGTGTAATTTATCTAAAAGATGATTGTTTCTTTAAAGTAACAACAGTGAAGGTATATTGAGTGATTATAGCTATGTATAAATGACATGAATGACATCAATGTCATAGGGATGGGAGCAGGCATTGGGAATATTCTAAGTCACCTAAACTGCATGTAATATAACTTTAGAGATTCAAATCAAAACCACACTGAGATATCACCTTACACCAGTTAGAATGGCCAAAATCAGCAAGACAGTAAACAACGAATGCTGGAGAGGATGTGGAGAAAGGGGAACCCTCCTCCACTATTGATGGGAATGCAAGTTAGTGCAGCCACTTTGGAAAACAGTATGGAGATTCCTCAAGAAATTAAAAATAGAGCTACCCTATGACCCTGCAATTGCACTACTGGGTATTTACCTCAAAGAAGCAGATGCAGTACAGAGAAGGGCCACATGTACCCCAATGTTCATAGTAGCAATGGCCACAATTGCCAAACTGTGGAAAGAACCAAAATGCCCTTCAACAGATGAGTGGATAAGGAAGATGTGGTACATCTATACAATGGAATATTATGCCTCCATCAGAAAGGGTGAATATCCAACTTTTGTATCAACATGGACAGGACTAGAAGAGATTATGCAGAATGAAATAAGTCAAGCGGAGAGAGTCAATTATCTTATGGTCTCACTTATGTGTGGAGTATAAAGAAAATCATGGAGGGCATTGTGAGAAGGAAGGGAACGGTGAATGAGGGGAAATTGGAAGGGGCGATGAACCAGGAGAGACTGTGGACTCTGAGCAACAAACTGAGGGTTTTGGAGGGGAGGGGGTGGGGGGTTGGGCGAGCCTGGTGGTGAGTATTGACAAGGGCACGTATTGCATGGAGCATTGCGTGTGGTGCATGAACAATCAATCTTGTAACACTGAAAAAATGAAATAAACATATTTGGGGGAAAAAAAGGTTAAAAATATATATTGGGAAGTTGAGGACAACCCCTAATTTTTTTTTAACATAAGTATAACTGATACACTAAGATAGGAGATAAAACAGAATCATGTAAAATGCACTTTAAACCCAGGAAAGCAGAAAGCGGGAAAGGAAAAGAAACAATGAACAAATGTAATGAATAGAAAACAGTTGCGAACATGGTGGATGTTAACTATATCAATAAATACCTTAAGTTCTATAAATACACTAATTAAAATAGAATATATGAATAGATTTTTTAAAACTCATATGTTATCTACAATAATACAAACACAGAAGCTAAAGTAAAGCAATGGAGAAAAATATACAATCCTAACACTAATCAAAAGGAAATTATAGTAGCTATGTGAATCTCAGACCAAGTGGACTTCAACATAAGGAAAATTATCAGGGATCTAGAAAGACTTCTGACAATAGAGTCAATTCTCCAAGAAAGCATGACAATCCTAAAGGTGAATGTACTAAACAATAGAGTATCAAAATAGTCAAAACTGATTGAACTGAAAGGATAAATACATAAATCCACTACTGTTTTTAAAGACTTCAACATCTCTCATTTATTAATCCATAGATTAAGCAGGCAGAAAATCAGTAAGGATAAGATTGACCTGAATAGCACCACTAACTAATTTGTTCTTATTGACATTTGTAGAATAATTCATACAACAATAACAGATTACACATTCTTCTTAAGGCCATGTGGACCATTTGCCAAAATAAACCACATTCTTGGCCACAGAACACACATTAACAAATTTAAAAGAATATAAATCATAGGACATATTTTCTCAGATCACAAAAAAATTAAACTAGAAGTCATTAACAGACAGATAGCTGGAAATTCCCCAAATATTTGGAAATTAAACAACACATTTCCGAATATGATGGGTCAAAGAAGTCTCAAGTGAAATTTAAAAATTTTGAGCCAAGTAAAAGTGAAAATTCAACTATCAAAATTTGTAGAAGCAGTCAAAGCATATTGAAAAGATATCAAAAATTAGTGCAGAGAGCAATGAACTTGAAAACAGGAAACAATCAGGAAAGTCAACCCAAAAGCTGACCATTTAAAAAGATAAACAAAATTGATAAATCTCTTAGCCAGGCAAATGAAGAGAAAAATAAATAAGATACAAATGACTAATACAGAAATGAGGGAAGGTTTATCATTACTGATCACATGGACATTAAAAAAAATGAAAAAGGAATATTATGAACAACTCTACACCCACTGATGAATGAAATGGGTCCATTCCTTGAAAGACACAAATTACCAACACTCACACAAGGGAAAAATGAATATTCTTCTCTTTACTAAAGAAATTGAGTAAAAAATTAATAACCTTCCAGAAAAAAATCACCAGGCCCAGATGGTTTCACGCATCAATTTGACCAAGTGTTAAAGGAATAAATGATAACAATTTTCAACAATTCTCTTTCAGAAAATAGAAGCAGAGGGAATATCTAACTCATTCTATGAAGCCAGTGTTACCTTAATATAAAAGCCAGATAAACATTGCAAGAAAGAAAATGACAAACGAGTGTATAGTGTGCAAAGAGAGCACACTGGAAAGGATTCTGGGGAAAAAATCAGGCTATCACATAAAAACTGAAGGAATATGAATACACTATGGAATTTGGTTAATAATTATTTATCATTATTGGTTTACTTATTGCACCAAATGTACCATACTAATGTAAGGTGTTATTAATAAGGGACACCCAATGTGGGGTATATGGGAACTCTCTGTAGTAACTTCTGAAGTTTTCTAGAGATATAAAACTATTTTTTAAAATAAGTTTCACTTAAGAAAATGTTTTGTTCTATGAAAAACACTATGACAAGAATGAAAAGATAGTCATAAACTGGAAGAAAATTTTTGCAAATCATATATCTGATAAAGGATTATGCCCAAGTATACAAGAACTTAAATCTCAAGAGTCCAAAAAAAAAAAACAAAATTTTAAAATGGGTAAAATATCTGAATAAACACCTTACCAAAAAAGATATGCAGATGACAAATAACCACATGAAAAAAGTGCTAAACATTATTTGTAATGAAGGAATTGCAAGTTAAAACAGCAGAAAACTAAGACACACATTACAATGGCTAAAATACAAAATTCTGACTATCAGTTGCTGGCGAGAATGAAGAGCAACATGAACTTTTATCTACTGCTGGTTGGAATTCATAATGGTACAGCCACTTTAGAAGGCAGTTGGGTAATTACAAAGCTAAGCTGTCTTACCATGGACTCTAGTAATTGTTTTCCTAGGTATTTACTCAACTGAAATGAAAACTTAGGCTCACCCAAAGAACTTCATATGAATGCTTATAGGTACTTTATTCATAATCACTAAAAACTGGAAACTACCAAAATGACAAACAGCAGTGCATTCATATAATAGAACATTATTCAGAAATAAAATTATTGAACTATCAAGCCAAAAAAGAAATGGAAGAATCTTAAGTGAAATGAAACAAGTCAGTCTGAAAATGCTACATATTGTATGATTCCAATCACATGGCATTCTATACAAGAGAAAACGCTAGAAATAACAAAAATGATAGTAGCTTCCAGAGGGAGAGTTGAATAGGTAAAGCACAGGGGGATTTTTTAGTGTTATTCTGTATGATATTGTAATGCTAAATACACGACACTATGCATTTGCAAATTTGAAATGCAAATTTTCGCTCTGTAGTCAGAAACATACAACAAAAAGTGAATCTTAATGCATGAAAAGTATAATTAATTCATTTAGGACTGGGAATCCCAGGATGGACTGCACAAAGTGATGAAATTATCTAACTGCATTATAAATGTATGAAAAGACCTCACTGAATGGAATCAGGGAAACAGCTGCTGACCTAAGTAAATTTGAGTGGAGTCTGTAAAATGAGGCAAGAGAAACTATGCACATTATATTCTAGTTGATAAAGTTGTTTCCTATTGGGATAAAATTAATAATTCTGATTCTACCATACATGTATACTGAAATTGAGCAATAAAGCAAATGGATGGCCAATGCAGGGAGCCAGCTTTCTCACTGTTGGAGTGGGAAGTTACAGCTAAGCCAGGGAAAGAGACTAGAATGATCCACATGGTAACAAATTAAGAATCAGAGATATCACTATGAACTCATGTTTAGCTTAATATAGATGCAGATGATTACATAAGGAAATATTAATAGATATAAGTACAGACAGTGGTTAGTATGCACACCTATATTTCCATGCTATGTCAGCTCAGGAGCCTAAAAACAATAACACCCTAGCATCAATGAGCAGACCCAACACCAGATCTTGGTTCTTTTTTTTTTTTTTTTAAGATTTTATTTATTTATTTGACAGAGAGAGAAAGATCCCAAGTAGGCAGAGAGGCAGGCAGAGAGAGAGGGGGAAGCAGGCTCCCCGCTGAGCAGGAGCCCCACACAGGGCTTGATCCCAGGACCTTGAGATCATGACCTGAGCCAAAGGCAGAGGCTTTAACCCACTGAGCCACCCAGGGGCCCCTAGATCTTGGTTCTTAATATCATTCTTCAATAAAAGGAATCAAGTCTCCTTGAGGATGACTGAATCCTGGCCTGGGATAGGAAATACACAACATCACAACATTAGCCTGTAGCATCTGGCACTGCCAGAAAATAAAAAGGTGTTCGAAAAACAAAACAATAGGTATATATCAAAAGACAAAAAAGTCATTTGGAAGAGTTCTCAGTAGCCAAAGCTGGAAAAACTTGAGCAAGTAAATTAGTATTGTATTACAACCCCAAATATAACATAGATATCTGAGTCCACACTGATATACACAATTGACTGAATAAATGAATAAATGGAGAAGAGACAAATCTCTCCTACAGAAGAACTTCAAATAATTGAAGTGGACACTCCAGCCTCGAAGAAACGCAGCCTAATGCTCCACTACTTAAGTGAGAGCTGCAGCCTTCTTTCCACACTGGGTGGCAAGGAAAGGGTATAAAATGAATAACGTTCAGGTGGAGAAAACTGACAAACACTACTTCAACCCCAATTAAGATTACCATCAACTCTGATGTCATGTTGATAGCATGTGCCCTTGATAGAATGTGATGACAATGGCACTTTGCCTCTCTGATCTTTCCAAAAAAAAATATAACCTCAATCTAACCATGAGAAACCCATCAGACAAATCCCAACTAAGAAGCATCCTACAAATTACCTAACTAGTACTTGCCGAAACTGTCAAGGTCATTTAAAAAAAAAAAAAAGAAAGTGAGAAATGGTCACAGCCAAGAGGAACCTAAAGAGACATTACTAAATGTAAGGTAGTATCCTAGAACAGAAGCAAGATTTATTTATTTGACAGAGAGAGAGAGAGCACAAGCAGGGGGAGCAGCAGGCAAAGGGAGAGAGAGAAGCAGGCTCCCCGCTGAGTGGGAAGCCCAACATGGGGCTCGATCCCAGGACCCTGGGATCATGACCTGAGCCAAAGGCAGACTCTTAACCGACTGAGCCACCTAGGCTCCCCACTTTAGTCAATTTTGTGTAACTCTATTTTATTATTATGTTCCTAAGTAATTTTTAAACAATTTACCTATTCAATATGTTATTACCATATTCAATTCCTTATAAAATCGCCTATAATCCTTTCGAAGTAGCAATTTCTAGTCTGGGCACACATCTTTAATAGCAAGTGCTCTTTATGTGTTCTTTAGAAGAAGATGCCAGTTATACTGCATCTGAAAAGGGAGATGGATTATCACTGATTATCTTTTCGACATGTTAAAATGAAAAGTCTTTCTATTGCTGTAGAATGCCCAATACTATAGGGCAGCACAGCAGGAGCTGTAAGCACAAAGGAAAGTCTGCCAAAGCAGTTCCTGATTATTGCAATGTAACTATTAAAAATAATACTGCACTTTTAAAAATGAGAACTCCATATTGACACTAATCCAGTTTGACAAAGGGATTATTAAGAATAAACAAGAACAGTCACAGGTCAAGTGGGACACTCCTGAGTGAACCTGTATTTGTGGATTTCCTACATCCTACATTCTACTTTTTAATTAATGCTAGAAATGGACTCTCATTGGCAAAGTCAGAAATACGCAAGCTAAGTGAACTGCCTAATATCATACAGACATTTTCCACTCTTGTCTGAACCAACCCTAAATTCTCCAAGGTGGGACTTGAGGCTTGATCTCTAAATAACTTTGTGTTTATGACGGGATAGTACGCTAGGTGCCTGATGCCAACTATAAGAGTAAGAGAATTTTACCTGTAGAATATTTTTACAAATGCCTCTAGGGAAGCATTTGTAAAACTAGTGAAACTATCATGCAAGGAGAAAAGAAAACTGGGGCTCATGAAGCTCATATACCAGTTGATAATAACTGTTTTTGTGCTCACTGGCTAATAAATGTTTTTTAAGAAATATAAGTTTGTGTGGCAGAACTTTTATGAGAGTGGATTTCATTATGACCTGTGGTAAGGTAGAAAAATGGCTAATCTCCAACTAGCTCAAAAAGAGAATCTACAAGATGTGCATGATCAAGATGCTTTGCGTTGTTTACAATGATTTTTTTTATTGAAAGAAGTAAGCTTTATTATACATATGAAGCATACTAAGCTAAATCCACAACTTTTTGAATTTTAATATTTTTTATTATGTTCAATTAGCCAGCATATAATAATGCATCATTACTTTTGATGTAGTGTTCAATGATTCATTAGTTGCATATAATACCCAGTTCTCATCACAACACATATCCTCCTTAGTCCCCATCATCAGGTTACCCCATCCCTCACACCCTTCTCCCTTCTGTAACCCTCAGTGTGTTTCTTGGAGTTCAGAGTCTTTCATCGTTTTTCTCCCTCTCTGATTTCTTCCCGTTCAGTCTTCCCTCTCTTCCCCTGTGGTCCTCCGCACTACAGTGATTTTTAATAACATTTCCCAGCTGAATAAATAACATAACAATATATTTGAATATAAGAATTTTTCATCAAGCTGAGGCTTAGAGATTGTGCTGTTAAAATGCCTCATACAGAGTTTCTAGAATTAAAAATACCACAGGAATAAAATCTCACCTACACATATTGCAGTGTCTTAAAATCTTGTGTATAATTAAGCTCAGTAAAACACTTATGATCTACTTACAACATATGTGCACAACTTTTTTTTGCATTAACTACAGTAGAATATACTTGGACATTCTTGAATTTTCAGCTAGAGTTGTTGAAGCAATTTTTACACTTTCCAAGTATGAACAGATATATGACAAGTGCAAAAGGGTATAGAATTTTTAAGTGCTTAAAATTTTACTTCTTCCTGCTTCAAAGCTCTTTTATTCCGTTCTCAACAATAGCCGTTGAAAACTGACATGATGCATTTTCAGATGTCAGACAAAAGAATGGTACTGATGGACCTCTTTTTTTTTTTTTTTTTTTAAGAGAGAGAGGAGAGGAAGAGTAACACAGAGGGAGAGAGAGAAAGAGAAAGAATCTCAAGCAGGCTTCATACCCAGCCCGACAGCAGGCTCAAGATCATTCTCAGGACCTCGAGTTCATGACCTGAACCAAAATCAACAATCTGACACAGAACTGACTGAGCCACTCAGGTGCCCCGATGGACCTCTTTAAAATGGCTGTCTAATAATTTAAATAGTCTATTAAGGCACAGCAAAGGCAGCGAAAATACCCTGGATGATACTATAATAACAGATATATATCATTATATATATGTCCAAACCCTTGAAATATGCAACACCAAGAGTGAATCCCAGTGAAACTGTGGACTTTAAAGATTATGTATCAATGTTGGTTGATCAATTGTAACAAATGTACCACTGGGGTGGGACATGTTGATAATGGCGAGGCTATGTATGTGTAGGCATAAAGGATATATGGAAAATCTCTGGGGACGCCTGGATGGCTCAGTCAGTTAAGCACTGGGCTTTTGATTTTGACTCAAGTCATGATCTCCAGGTTGTGAGATCAAGCCCCAGGTCCGGTTTTGCACTCAGTGGGGAGTCTGCTTGAGATTCTCTCTCTCCCTTTCCTCTGCCCCTCCCCCTGCTTGCTCTCTCTCTCTCTCTCAAATAAATAAATAGATCTTAAAAAAAGAAGAAAATCTCTGTGCCTTCCTTTCAACTTCACTGCGAGCATAAAATTGTTCTAAAAAGTCTTTAAAAAATTAAGTTAAAAAATTATCACACTCAAATTCTAAAATATTAAAATTTTCATAAAAGATCACAATGCTTAGCTAAACAAATGTACGTTAGAAAATGTTGCTAAACATAAATGTCTTCTTTATTTAAATCTTTAGTCAAAATTAAATATATGAGACAAAGGCATTTATCATTCTGGAAACAAAACTGTTTATATTTTAAAGACTGGATTTGAGAGGGTCTGTCTATGGAAGACATTTTTTGGATCTAGTGATGTATGTAATCTCTGAAGCTATACTTTTGCAATAGTGATGTTCCCGTTACATCCAAAATGCCAGCTTTCATACGTGAATATGACTACCAGTTGTTAGGGGATTTGTCATAAATCCATTTAAAATTCCTCCAATAGCTTAAAACCAGTCAACCTAAAATTGTTTAAACCAAATGAAGACATCCTATTTGAAGGGTTTTTTTTTTTCTTAAGATTATTTAAGAAAGAACAGAGTGAAAGAGAACATGTGTAGAGGGGAGAAGCAGAGGGAGAGGAAGAAGCAGACTCCCAACTGAGCAAGCAGCCAGAAGTGGGGCTCGATCTCAGGACCCTGAGATTATGACCCGAGCCGAAGGCAGACACTTAACCAAATGAGCTACCCAGGTGCCCCTGAAGAAAACCTACTTAAAGACTTTTTATTTTTTTATTTTTTATTTATTCGACAGAGAGAGAGAGAGAAATCACAAGTAGGCAGAGGCAGGCAGAGAGAGAGGGGGAAGCAGGCTTCCCAATGAGCAGGGAGCTGGATGCAGGGCTCAATCCCAGGACCCTGAGATCATGACCTGGGCCATCTGAGCTACCCAGGCGCCCCTAGACAACCTATTTAGAACAAAGTTTATTCCTGGAAAATAAGTTGTTTATGGGATTCACTTTTTTTTCATTTAAAATTTTTTTATCTCACGAGGAAAATTATATTTTAATGGTACAGATTACTTGTACTTGATTACACAGCAGCATGTCAGTGAGGAGACGTGTACTTCAATTTAGCCAGACAACAAAGAGTTAACTCTCTTTTTGAGACGTGGCCCCCATAGAAGCTGTTTTCTAATAAATCCCTTAATTGGAAT
>CM052800.1:147573727-147751158 GCA_028533885.1 Nasua narica | reverse complement strand
CCCCCCCCCCCCCCCCCCGTGTGCCAACTCCAGGGACAAACAAGACATGCTACTTGACCCTTCCACAATCCATGTCTCTCCAACCCACAACTAAGAGTATTCCTTATACCGAGCCTGGGCAAGCACAGGGGTGGGCCATTGTGCAAGTCGGACTAATACCAGTTTCTTTGGTGGTAATCAGCCAGGCTGCCAGAACGTGTTTGCTCCTTCACTCGCCCCCAGTGCGCTGGCGTCTGCACGGCTCACGTGGTGACCTCATCGTTTCCATGGGGCCGTTCTATTCTCACGCCTTAGTCCTATGCTTGGGTCACATAGGCACACGAATCTCACAGGCTAGCCTTTCTCCACCAGTATTCCATGCAAGCCCTATTCTCCAATGAATGTTATGTAACTAGTATCATTCTGGCTGCCTAAGAGAGATCACTCATTACGTACAATGGGCAATTTAGGACCTTACCGCTTAATTCTGTCCTAGATCCAATTGAGAAGAGCCAGTATATAGTCTCTGTTCTTTAGGCAAAGTGGTGTCAAGACAACCCTGGGCTTGGGCACCTGGGTGGCTCAGCCGGTTAAGCGTCTGTCTTTGACTTGGGTCATGATTCTGGGGTCCCGGGATCAAGACCACATCAGGCTCCCTGCTCAGGAGGGAGTCTGCTTCTTCCTCTGATCCTCCCCCTAAGACCTTCCCCCATCTACTACTCTCTCAAATAAATAAATAAAGTCTTAAAAAAAAAAAAGACAACCCTGGACTTATCTTTTACTTTTTTTTTTTTTTGATTTGTACACATCAGGATAGGTGGGGGAAAAAAAGATTACAGATTTTTAGAAAACTAGACATGATTTTCAAATGACAAGTTTCATGTGATGGAGATGAGTATGTCCAGAGAGTTTTGCAAATCTGTTTTATGTCCTTTTTAGTTATCATGTGTCATACATCTTATTTTATAACTACTCCAAAAGCATTGTACAGATTAGGATTTGTTCTAAGAATATTGAAACCCCCATAAACCTTGAACTTGTTCTTTTCTCTATGACCTTTGATGGCATATGCAGAAACATTTGGTGGACCTTTACACAGCATGGGTTCTGGACAGCTGTTGTCCACAGACTTCTTGCTTTGGTTTTATTCCAAAAAATTGTCTAAATAATTAATTACATATTTATAATGGCAACATTATTATACCTGTTAATTGCTACCATTTCCCCAGGAGGACTGTTGCTAATGCTAGAAGAAATGGTTCTTTCAAAATATGTAAGTCGTTTAAAAAACAACTGTGGCTTAAAAACAGTAACGATCTTTGACCCAACAATTATATTCCCGGGAATTTATCCTTATTAATTACTCATGTGTGTTTAGGAATACTTAGAGTAATTAATAGTAAGGAGAATATAATCTCATTTTAAGAAGGGAAATATTTTTTTTAATTTTATTTGTTTATTTGACAGAGGGAGAAAGATCACAAGTAGGCAGAGAGGGAGGCAGAGAGAGAGGGGGAAGCAGGCTCCCTGCTGAGCAGAGAGCCTGATGCAGGGCTCGATCCCAGGACCCTGAGATCATGACCTGAGCCAAAGGCAGAGGCTTTAACCCACTGAGCCACCCAGGCGCCCCGGAATATGGTTTGATTTCAGCATTATTTGAAGTTTTATGGTAGGCATGTGAATGAATAAAATGGTAAGGATGTATCTGCCAAAATAGGATACAGGTTTGTTCTGAATGGTGAAACTTACATGAGATTTTAATTTTTATTTTTAGGTTTCTCTGTATTGATCGTTTTTTCCTCCAATAAATTTGTGTTGCATTATTATTAAATAATAAATGAATGTTACATTGAAATTCAAGGTTTTATTGAAATGCTGACATAGCCAAAATATATCATCATGGTTACAGATTCTCAGAAATGGATGGGGTAGAGTTGGATGTCATCTTTCCTAAGTACCTTCTCAGTACAACCCAGCACCCCTGACGGAGGGACGGCCAGCCTCTGTTGGAATTACTTCCGGTGAAAAACTTCACAGCCTCTGTGCTCTTGGATTATGATTTTGGATTATGATTTACTATATGAGAGATTTTTCATTTTGGTAGGAACCACTTTGTCTGGAGAGGCTCTTGAAAACTAGTTATTCCAATAAAAATAATCAGAATTTAATTTGGAATGCTTTTGTATATGACAAAAGATATTAAAATAAACAAAAGCAATTTAAGTAACTGGTCTTTGGCTTTTCCATCAAACTTAACCTTTCATTGGCATGTGAAGTTGCCCGATATTTAAAAGGGTTAATATAAGTACTTGAAAGTTGAGCAAGAGAAGTTTCAAAAATTCACTTTAACAGAAGTGACCATTTTACCACAACTCAGATTATAAAATCAACTGTTTGACCGTGACTGCTTTTTAAAGTGCAGAGAAAAATGCTAGCAGCCTAAAAAAACAAAAAACAAAAACACAATGTGGACGCCTGAGTGACTCAGTTTGTTAAGCGTCTGCCTTTGGCTCAGGTCATGATTCCAGGGTCCTGGAATCAAGTCCCAGATGGGGCTCCCTGCTCCGTGGGGAGTCTGCTTTTCCCTCTCACTCTCCCTCTGTGCTAGCTCTCTCTCTAGTAAATAAAACCTTAAAAAATAATAAATAAAAATAAATTATAAAAAACAGTGTGAAAGAGATAAATCATTAATCTGGCTCTCTGGTAATACGTTAAGGGAATATGCTTTTAAATATGAACTATTAAGAAAACCATTGTAACCAGGAAAAAAATTAAAAACTTACTTCAAAGATAATTGCAGAAATACCTTTAAGAAGTAAGTAGCTTATAAAGGGGTGCCTGGGTGGCTCAGTGGGTTAAAGTCTCTGCCTTTAGCCCAGGTCATGATCTTGGGATCCTGGGATCGAGCCCCACATCAGGCTCTTTGCTTGGCGGGGAGCCTGCTTCCCCCTCTCTCTCTGCCTACTTGTGATCCTTCTCTCTCTCTCTCTGTCAAATAAAATAAATGAATAATCTTTAAAAAAAAAAAAAGAAAGAAGTAGCTAAAAACCATTCTGGCAAAGCTTTAGTGAAGTTTAATGTTTTATTGGAGAAAATGTTAATTAAGTTGACAAACATGTGTGTATATATGTATGTGTGTGTACATATATGTGTACATAGATGTGTGTATATATATAATAATTTAAAATTTTTGAAAAATAATCAAGGAGCTCAATGTAAAACACAAATAATTTACTGGAAATTAATGACTATCTGAGAAGGGTAAATAACCAGCAGCATTCCAAATTACAGTAGTCTTTTTATTGAAGTGTAGTAATATTAATAATATGCTAACAGTTGTTCTACTGCATTATGATTTACCAAAACTGGAAAGAAGTCCCGACATCACATTATATCATCTGTTTCTCTTACATAACCACAAAGACATATTAGTTTTTCACTCTTTTATTGTTTTTCTAGTATCTATAAAAGTAACTAATATTGATACCCTTCCTTTCTAAATACCACCAAAAAAATCCAATGTCCTTTCAATTTTTCTCCTTCTCCCTGACCCACAACTGTGACTTCAAACACAGAAAATCCCATTCTCCAGAGACCATTGTTCCCTCTTCCTCCATCTTCCCTTTCCTCAGATCCATTGACCACAAAGCCCCAGATCTCTATGAACCACATTTATGTAGTATTTAGAGCAGCTGCTAATCTCACTTCATTTAGCAGCAGAAACCATAGACAAGAATAATATGGCTAACTGGTACATGATGATTTCGATGTTGTAGAGATGGAGAAAGACATCCTGAATGGGATAGAATATGAAAGAACCTTCCAAGATAAGACTGGAGAGATGGCAAATTAAGAAAGGATTCCAAATTTGGAACATCTGACAGTCTAGAAGAGCATATGGGTGGCAAGAGTAGAGGGTTTGTGTCAATAAGTGTATCCCCTTGACAATCCTACCACATTGTAGCGGGTGGGAAGTGGGGGGCACAGGAGTGTTGATGGGAGAAGGAGATAAGGACAGTTGGCCCTGGGAAATTCTTACTTTATGTCTACCATCCCAACATAATAATTGTTAGTAACCTCTTCATTCTCATAAGTGACTCAGTTTAGATAAGTCATCCTAGGACGTATCACCGGTTCTGATTTTTGAATAATTTAATATAGCCAACATTTCTATTTGTTAATTATAACTGCCTCTTTTTCTCATTTTCCGTACAGAAATGCCAGTTAATTACCAAATAGGTTAAATTCTTTTGCATTATGAATTACTTCTGTATTTTAGTTGATAGTTTTAAAGATCATTCTAATTCTAGAAAGGAAAAATTAAGACATAGCAATTTTATTACCATTATTATGTTTTTCTATCTAGCAAACAATTGTTCTTTAGCATACCAAATTTCCAGTTATTTTAATTTACCCATTTAACACCCCAAATAAAATAGCCATTATTTGTAGAGGAAATGCATATAAGTAATGATAAAAATACTCTTGCCACTCCACTATGATTAAAATATTTAATTTTACTTGATAACTCATCAAAACTGCCTGGACACTGGCTATTTACTTTCCATGGCCTTTAGGATAAAATAATTATTCTGTAAAAGCAACAGTCTCAGTTGGTTCTTATCTATTTGTTTACTTTCTTTTTATTTATTTATTTTACTTTTCTAAAGTATTTATTTGACAGGAAGGAAGCAAGCACAAGCGGGGAGTGGGGTGGCAGTGGCAGAGGGAGAGGGAGAAGCAGGCTCCCTGCTGAGCAGGACACTCTGGGCCCCATGCAGGACTTGACCCCAGGACTCTGGGATCATGACCTCTGCTAAAGGGAGATGCTCAACGGACTGAGCCACCAAGGCACCCCTGGTTCTTATATACTTGATTTCTATCTTAGATTACAAATTTATGGTGAAAGCAGAAAATATTTGGGAATTCTTTTTATTTTTTTTAAGATTTATTTATTTGACAGAGAGAGATCACAGGTAGGCAGACAGGCAGGCAGAGAGAGAGGGGGAAGCAGGCTCCCTGCTGATGAGAGAGGCTCGATCCCAGGACCCTAAGATCATGACCTGAGCCAAAGGCAGAGGCTTAACCCACTGAGCTACCCAGGTGCCCCTATTTGGGAATTCTTAATAGTATTTGTTTAATTATATAAAACCATAATTAAAATGTGTGAATATAGTTGTGAATTTTCTTAAAGATTTTCCCTCGCCTTCCTGTTTCTCTTTCTTATGATCATCTAACATAATAATACATGATTTTCAAGCAGGTCCAATTTCTTTGTTCTTTCTTTTATTATTGGTATTATTAGTTAGGTTATCATCACATCAAGAATTTTGTCTTTTTTTAAAAAAATACACCATGAATCTTTAAAAAAGAACTGAATCAAGTGTGAAGCATTTTCTGAAATTTGAAAATATAAACCTTAGAAATCTTCAGTAAATACAGTAATAATGTGATCTAAATTGCCCTTCATCCTTCCATCCTTTCAGTAAATATTGATAATTAGGAGTCCCTATTCTGCATCAGGCTCTATGCTAGACACTGTATGACTTCACAAAGTCACTTAACCTCTCTGAGCTTCAATTTCTAGTCTATAAAAGTGGAGTAAAAATTTACACTTCCACTTAGAAAATTACTAGACAACCCTGAACTCTCAGCTTCAAACATCATCAACTCTTTGAAATTCTTCTTGACCCTTCATGGGTTATTAAAGCACTTTCTGAGTATTTCAATCATAGCATTTGCATTCCTGTATTGCAATTATTTTTCAATTTCCCTTTCCATTCTTAAACTGTGAACTCCTGGAGGGCCATAATTAGATCACTTTGGGGTGGGTATTTCCCAACAGTTAGGTCAATAGGCAACTAATGACTTATTCTTGAATCAAGTGAAGGAATCAATCAATTAATTAAAGTATTATCATTAATGATACTAGTTTATCTCCTGACATGATAGAATGTTTCAATATGTGAATGCAATGAATAAATCTGAAATACAGTTGATTGCATTAATGTTCCTATTGTCTTGATGCTTTAAACTTTCTTGATATACAAATAGCTCATACGGGCGTGGCAAGAGAATTCAATTTGTGGGTTGATAATTTTGATATTTCAGGTGAATATTCTAAGTATATAAGCAGTTCCTTCAAATGAATTAGGAATAAAGCACTAGTACCTTAATGAAGGGCAAAGGGCATAAACTGACATTTCAATAAATAAGGGATAGTGGTAGTAATAATGACCAAATGAGTACATATGATATTTAAAATCATTTATGAAACTAATATAATCTGAGATTAGCTTTCCATGAAAATGTTTAACATATAATAAATCTCTAATTAAAATAATAGTAAGCAGGTGGAACATTCTTTATATAAAATTCATATTATAAATTGATTAAAACTTATGAAATGATCTGGCAAGTAATATTAATAAGCATAAAGTAACTCATTTCCTAGGACCCAAATTCCTGGGAATGAATAAAGAAAAACATAAGGCATGTGAACAAACCATTTTTATTTTCAAAGTTATTCATCCATCTTTAATTGTAGTGCAAATAACTTCTGTTTGTTTCTATCTTCTCTCTTTATTCTCTTTATAGTGTCTTTGATGAAGGAAGTTCTTAAATTAAAAATACTCAGAGTTTAGCAATCAATTCCTTTGTTCACATTACCTTAAACATATTACATGTCTACTATTTTTCTTTTGCTTCTGTCTTGCTTTCAGATCATCTGACTGGAACCACCACTTTTTCCAAAATATTTTCTATTAAAAATGGAATATACCCGGGATGCCTAGGTGACTCAGTTGGCTATACTCTAGAGCTCAGCTCAGATCTTGATGTTAGGGTCATGAGTTCAAGAATCCTGTTGGGCTCCACACCCAAACAAACAAACAAACAAATGAATAACTAAATTTCAAAAATGGAGTACATCTTTAGAAATTCTTTCATTGATGAAATGATGCTTGTAAAATCACCCTCTTCTCACCCTACCTGCCAGTTCTCACAAGACAATTTGGGGATATTTAAATTTTGAATTTTGGACTTTAAATATATTAAAAATCTGTTAAATATATAATTCTGAATTGACAGCTCTTTTTCTTTCAGCACTTTCTAGCACCTTGGAGGTAATAACCTATTTTCTTCTACCCTCAATTGTTTCTGTTAAGAAGTTAGCAAAATTGGCAGTCAACCTACTTAATTGTCATTCCACTGTGGACGATCTGAACTTTTTTCTGGTCACTTTGCAGATCTCTTTCTCTTCGGTTTGGTCAAATGTTTATGAGTGGATTTTTTAAAGTTGTATTTATTCTTTTTGAGTTGTTGGACTAAGAAGAAGATGGGTGATTGAATTAAACTCTGGAAAACCTTAGCAGTTGTCCTTTTAATATCACTTTCCTACTAACTCTCTACTCCTTGGTAGTATCCTTCGTAAATTTTTTCCTGACTTTCATATTTTCATCCAATTCATTTTCTAAATTGTGGTTATTTCTTTAGATCTATTTTTTTAATTTATTAATATTATCTTCACTTTTATCTAACCTGCTACTTAACTCTTCAAACAGAAGGGTTATTTTCAATCATTATATTTGTATTTCTGGAAGTTCCTTTTGGTTCTTATTTCAAACTGGTCAAGTTCTATATTCTGGTTCCTTTCTTACACAATGACTGTTTTTTAATGTATAAAATATATTAAACAGGGGTGCCTGGGTGGCTCAGTCAATTGAGCATCTGCCTTGGGCTCAGGTCCCAATCTCAGGTTCCTGGGATCAAGTTTTCCATTCAGCTTCCTTCTCAGCAGGGAGTCTGCTTTTGCTTCTCCCTCTGTCAGTCCCCACTCCTTGTGCTCTCTCTTTCTCTGAAATATATAATATGTATATATTATATATATATATAATATATATATATAACATACTTATTTTATATTCTTCTTTGAATAATTTCTACTTTTGTAGTCCTCGTAGGTCTGATTTCTAATTTATCGAGTTCTATCATTCATAGTTGCATTTTTCCTCATGTATGTGGTGACTTCCTTATTATGGGCCTTTATCTGTAAAAATTATCTGAAGACTTTCTTTAAAGCGGATTCCCCCCAGTGAGAATTTTCACTTGCTTCTGCCAGACTCCTGCAGCCTTCCCAAGGAAGGACCACTTTAAACCAAAGGTTCTGCCTGCAGATTTTCAAGCTACCAAAACTGTATTCACTTCTGATCCCAAACTGTGGAATTTCAAGCTGGGGATCAGGAATCCTTAGGAGAGATCTGCTTTCAACCCCTTGCTCCATTCTGAGTCAATATCTAAAGAGAGAAAAAGTACCTTGTGAAAATACTGCCTCCAAGATTTCTATTACATGTGTTATCGTTTCCTATTTGCTTTCGGTTTTGGCTTTTAGGTGCCCTGCACGTGTTGTCCCATAACGCAGATTCTAGCCTACTTGTGAATAAGCACATGACCTCAAAACCATTGCCAGCTACCTTGCTTGCCTACCAGGGAAGTCTTCCTTTCTCACTGAGTCTGGTTTCAGCTCGTCACCTTTTCTGGACCGCCAGCCTGGTTAAGCCTGAAAATCATGTTTAATTTTCTTCTCCAGCATCGTCTAGTGTTCCATCATGGGAAGGGTTTCTATGTATATCTGCTACGGTCTTGGAAAGGGCAGACCTCTTTTTGTTACCTGCATTACTTTTATAATCCGACCAAAATAGAATACTTTAAAAAGTAGAAGAGATTTGGTAAGGCACCATTTCCTTTAGGTAATATTGCCAACTGCTCAAACAAAATATTTTATAAATATAAAAGCAGGGGTGCCTGGGTGGCTCAGTGGGTTAAGCCTCTGCCTTTGGCTCAGGTCATGATCTCAGGGTCCTGGGATTGAGCCCTGCATCAGGGTCTCTGCTCAGCAGGGAGCCTGCTTCCCCCTCTGCCTGCCTCTTTGCTTACTTGTGATCTCTCTCTCTCTCTGTCAAATAGATAAGTAAAATCTTTTTTAAAAATAAAAATAAAAAAATAAATATAAAAGCAGCAGCTACAACTGTCATTTTCATCAAGTGAGATTTCAATAACTCTGCCTATACATAATTTTCCTTTTTTTTTTTTAAGGTCAAAACAGAGCTCTCTTTAGAATCAGTTTCATTTTCTTTTTTTTTTTTTAAAGATTTTATTTATTTATTTATTTGACAGAGAGAGACAGTGAAAGAGGAATACAAGCAGGGGGAGTGGGAGAGGGAGAAACAAGCTTCCCTCAGAGCAGGGAGCCCAATGTGGGGGCTCGATCCCAGGTCTCTGGGATAATGACCTGAGCTGAAGGCAGACGCTTAACAAAGGAGCCACCCAGGTGACCCTGGAATCAGTTTCTTTTTTTAAACCCTGGCTCAGGACATCCCTTTTGGCCCTGATTGGCAGGACTATCATTTAAGAACATCTCGGGCTCTCTGGCCGCTTTTTCCAGTCTTGAGATCCATGGGCTTCACTTTTCCCAGAAGGAGAAGGATACATGGTAAGCAAAGCTTGAAGAAAATATCTTGGCTTGGGAAGTAAGTCAAAAACCAAAAGCAAAACTAATACCCATTCATTTGATGTTTCTGACACACACACACTCATTAGTTCATTAGCATAACACATCCCCAGGGGATGAGTGTCCTCTGTTAGACTAAGGAAAACTACCAGGTCATGCCCCCACCGGGCTGCTTCACAAGAGGCATATTATTTTTCTCACACCATATTTTGCAGCTTTAAATTACAAAAGAAGTACCAGGGGGAGCAAGACAAGGTTTTATGTGTTAGAATATTTAAAGAGAGAGAGGAGGATTTACTGACTAAAGTGTACCTTTTATTCATTTGCCATTATTTGAAAAATTACAAACACGGCTTTGCCCGCAGAGAGCTCACTTTTCCTTAGGTCAGTAGGTCATGCTGCCTTGGAATATTTCTCTTAAAATTGAAGGGCTACTAGATGTTCACATATTTATATTTGCATAAAAAATGCTTTCCTTTACAAGTAATATTCTATTAAGACCGTGATATTTTTAAACTCTATTTTAACTCAGCTCTACAGGAAATCCCTGAGATATTATTGTCATCCTGTCAAGGAAGATTCTTGGGAGCTTTAAACATAGGGGTTCTGGGGTTGTTTCCACATTGGGTACCTAGAGATAAAAAGTGTTTATGCTTCTCTAACTCTCTGTACAAGGCATTCATCTAATCAATGATTACTTTTTAACATGCCCTGCCGTGAAGAGGATTAGGAACAACTCAACCTGTATGATGTTTGAAGAATTGGTAGAAAATTACCTGAGTGTGTTCTTAATAATTTCTTCTGTAAGTTGCTTTGTGGAATAGACTTCCAATGCTTTGTCTACCTCTTCAGTAATCTGCCTAGCTTTGTCCTTCCCTGACTTCCTTCTCTCTCTGTCTCTCTTTTCCTTTCTATAAATGCATAATTAAATGTAAACATATTACCCCTATTTAGTTAACCATTCTATTAAAAACTAAAGCTACTGAAACTCATGTTCTCCACTCCTTACCTGGCAGCTTAAACTCATGCCAAACAAAGAATGTAAGAGAATATATAAACAGTTTGTAGTGCAAGTGTTGAAAACTCAAGCCTATTGCATAATTGTGTCAGGAATAGGTACCCGTCCAAGTAATTCTCAATAAGACAACTTTACTACCTTGAAATATCTGTTTCTCATACTCAACCATCAGAATGACCTACAGGTGCTTGTTAAAATGCAGATTCCTGGGACCTACCGGTACCTGAAGAGTCTGATTTAATATGTTTGAACTAAGACTCTCGATTTCACATAATTAAGAAGCTCTTTGCAGTATGACCAGAATGATTCATACCTCAGGATTACAAGCCATATGACCTGAGTCTGAATCCTGCTTTTGCCACTCACTAGCTGTGTGCTTTTGGGAAAGTTACTTAATCTTCCTATACCTCAACTTTTTCATGTGTTAATCAAATATAATAATAGTGCCTACCTCAAAGGATTACTGGAAGAAATGACTGACCTAATTCACGTAGTACTTAGAACTGTCTGGCACATATTTAACTTTAACATCCTACCATGACAACTCATGATTCTTCTTGACCATTAAAATGTTAGAATCCCAGAAAAGAAGTCATTCATCCTTCTTTTAATGACTTTGATTGTGAACGTTGTTTTCAAATCAATTTCATTGAGATAAATTTACATATAATAAAATACACTCATTTTAAGTGTGTAATTCGATGAATTTTAATACATGTATATGCCACCACAATAGTGATACAAAACACTTTTATCACCCAAAAAGTCATGTGTGCCTCTCTGTTGGCATCTTCCTATCTTGGCTCCCAGCAACTCCTCGGTCATTACAGATTACCTTTCCCCTTTCTCGAATTGTATATAAATGGAATCATGCTGTCTGTATACTTTTATGTCTTTTTTTGCCCCTCAACACAATATTTTTGAGATTCATCCTTGGGATTCCGCTTATTAGTAATTTCTTCTTTTCTATTGCTGAGTGGTATTCCATTATATGAATATACCATAATTTGTTCATCCAGGCATCTTTTGCTGGATATTTGAGTTTTTTCCAGTGTAGGGCTATTACAAATAGTCCAAATAACCTTTGTTGGAAGCTAGCATTAATTTTCCTATTTAAAAAATAGAAAAGTAAAAGACTCAGAAAACAGAATCTATCTCTGTAGAGTCAATTATTTTGGAAAGCCTAGAAATCTTGGAAAAGCAGGGTAAAAACATTTACCTGGAAAATGTTACCCGGCATGGCATCTTTCTCAGTCTAGATAAACTGAAGATTTCCTAAATCACTAATCCTGGTTCCATTTTGTTTAATGGTTCTTCCTTTTAATTCCTCTCTCCTCTCACGTTCTATAGTAAGCAGTAGGAAAAACCCAAGCCATGCCTTCCAACACTTTGCTTAAAAGTCTCCCCTGCTAAATACCCAGATTCCTCCTTTCTGGTACCTGCAGACTATAATTCAGCTAAGTTTCTTGCCGTATAGCTTTTCCTCCAGTTTCTAGTAACAGATTCCTCATGTCCAGCTATGTTGTCCCTGGCAGCACTTTTAACATCATAATTCAACCAGCAGTCAGATCATGACATATGAAGTATTCTCAAGAATGATACAGGCTCTGTCTACCACACGTCTACTTCTCTACCACATTTTGGAGTCCTCGCTAGCAGAATTAACGTACCTATGCCCACTAACAGTGTATTAAAGCTACCTAGGCTTTTTAAAAATTGTGCTCCACAAAATTCTTCCAGGCTTTGCCGTTGCCCCATTTCAAAGCTACCTTCACATTTCTAGGTATTTGTTACAATAGCACCTCACACTCCAGTACCAAAATCGGTATTCATTTCCCAACAACCGCAAACCTAGTTGCTTAAAGCAACACAAATTGATACTCTGAAATGAGTCTCACCAGATTAATATCAAAGTGTCAACAGGGCTGTTTCTTTTCTGGAGGCTCTCAGAGAGAATAGGTTTTCCAGCCTTATCCAGTTTCTAGAAGCCGCACACATGCCTTGGTAAAAACCCCTTTGCTTTGTCCAAGCCAGCAATTCCTGGTCAAGTCTTTCTCACATTGCGTCATTCTGACTCTGACCCTGACTCTCCTGGCTCCATTTTTCATTCTTAAGGACCGTTGTGATTACAGTATGCCCATATGGATAATCTGGGATAATCTCCCCCATCTCAGCATCATTTGATTAGCAATCCTAGTTCTATGTGCCCTTAACTTCCCCTCCCCATGTGCCTCATGGTATAACGTAGTCATAGTTTCCAGGGGTGGCATGGGAACCTTGGAGCAGGGAGGGCACATTATTCTGCCTACCACTCTATTTACTGATAACAAACACCATCAGTTTGAAAAAAAGTGTGAACATTTCTGTCATCATTAGAATCTCTTGAGTCTCAACTGCTTCATCAATGTCCATACCAAGATGAGAAATTTAGAGACCCCCAATGCTACATGGTCTGCTTTTCCTAATTGAAACCTCACATTCTTTTTTAAGATTTTATCTTTTTATTTGTCAGAGAGAGAGAGAAAGTGAGAGAGCACAAGCAGGCTTCCCCTCTGAGTCCATCCTAGGACCCCAGGATCATGACTTGAGCCAAAGGCAGACTCTTAACTGACTGAGCCACCCACGCGTCCTGAAACTTCACATTCCGAATGAGGCATTTCGAAGTACTAACCCGGTCCCAGTAATGACAAGTTACCAATGTAAAGTTTATCTAACTATCTGTATTTATAACAAATTGAAAGTAAAGCATCTTACGAAAGAAAAGGAGGGGAAAAAAGTCATAAAGAGGAAAAAGATAATGAAGCTAACATTCTTATGTTTTACAAGTTATCCTGATTCAATAAACAGTATAGTCAAGTGGTTTGTCTGTTTGCTAAAAAAAAATAAAGTGAAGTTCTGCCTCTGCCCCTGACATATGAAAAAAGTATACAGTAATGTTCAATGTTTTTCATATCTTCCCTCCTGCTACATTGCTCCCATCCTTGTTTCTCTCTCCATTCCCTTTGGTTCATGAATTTGTGTTTGGTTTATGAACTAGACTAAGAAGCTATTAGAGATGAATCAATTAATCCCATTACTTTACATAAACTGATTTGGTAATAACATCACAGAAAAAAAAAACACAAAAAACAAAAGAAGATACTAGTCCTAAAAATCTCTAGGTTTAAACAGATTCATAGAACCTGTTTCCATGTCTAGCATACTTAATGCATTAATATTAGATCAGTACTTCTGAAACTGTAATATGCATAGGAATCAACTGAAGATTTTGTTAAATGAATATTCTGATTCTGTAGGTTTAGAATGAGGTTCATAACTCTGCATTTCCGACAGGAGGATAGGTCACATTGATGCTGGTGCTAGGAAGACCACACTCTTGAGTAGGAAGGCATTAGATCACATCTCCGGCTTTTGTGAGTGTGAAAAGAATACACATTTGAATGCTTTTGTGTCATTATCAATTGTGGGCACAGGAAAAAACCAAAGCATTCTGAGAAGAAAAACTTCTTTTTCTGCCAAAGCACACAGGGCTACCAATGATTACTTTAAACCCAATACTTGTCCTTGTTAACATTTTTATTCAATTGTTGTAACAATTTCCTATTCTCAATAAAGTAGAGGCAAGTGGGTTTTAACCTACACATTATCTAGAAGACAGAAGAATGGACCTGGAAGGTGATGAAATATTCATGTATTCATTCATCCACTCTGTAATTATTTTACTGAATTTCTCTTATGATCCATGTTCATTGCTAGACACTTAGGCTACAAAGATTCCTTCCCTAACATCCCTAACATCCTAGCACTTTTTTAGGGCATATCAAACATCCAGATTAGAACATATGCTTCATGATCACCCAGCACCCTAGAGTGGTTACTTTTCCCACATACTGCGTTACCTGACAGTCACAAAGGATGGGAGAGGGAAAGCACTCTCTAGCTGAGAGTCTATCCTTGGTAAAACTGAGTAGCCTAGGGGGCAGAGATTACTGAGGATAAATGTGGTATTTGTGAAGGACTTTGGTATGCTATGGGATATGAAGATGGTGAAGGCAGAAATGAATGAGTTGAGCAAGTCATGTTCCAGGATGAAAGGAATATTAATAAGAGTAAAGGAACATAAAGACAAAAAACACAGATGTTATACAAGCTTTCAGTCATGCAACTGGAAGACAGGCCAATGGGACCATTTGGCCCCAACTGATCTTTCCACTTTATCTTCCTAGACTTTTGTTTTGTTTTGTTTTGTTTTGTTTTTAATTTATTTGTTTTTCATTTACTTCATATTTCTATCTATTGGCTTCACTCTCTGTTTTTTGAATATTGGTCTTCATGCCTTCCCACCTCCATGCCCTTGTTCACAAGTTTCTTTCTGCCTAAAGACAAAACAAAGAAAAATCTCCTCTGATTAAGGCATCAATTCCATTTACAGTGGCACCTAAAAACCATAAGATACCTAGGAATAAACCTAACCAGAGAGACAAAGGATATGTATTCAAAAAACCATAGAACACTCATGAAAGAAATTGAGAAAGACACAAAGAAATGGAAAAACATTCCATGTGCATGGATTGGAAGAACAAATATTGTTAAAATGTCTATGCTACCTACAGCAATCTACACATTCAGTGAGATTCCTATCAAAATACCACCAACTTTTTTCATAGAACTGAAACAAATAATCCTAAAATTTGCAAGGAACCAGAAAAGATCACAAATAACCAAAGGAATGTTGAAAAAGAAAACCAAAGGTGGTGGCATCACAATTCCAAACTTCAAGCTCTATTACAAAGCTGAAATCACCAAGACAGTAAGGTACTGGCATAAAAACGGACACACAGATCAATGAAACAGAACAGAGAGCTCATAAATAGACTTTCAACTCTATGGACAACTAATTTTCGACAAAGCAGGAAAGAATATCTAATGGAAAAAAAAACAGTCTTCAACAAATGGTGTTGGGAAAATTGGAAGGCCACATGCAGAAGAATGAAACTGGGCCATTTTCTTACATCACACACAAAAATAGACTCAAAATGGATGAAAGACCTAAATATGAGACAAGAATCCATCAAAATCCTAGAGGAGAAGACAGGCAGCAACCTCTGTGACCTCAGCTGCAACAACTTCTCGCTAGACATGTCTCCAAAGACAAGGGAAATAAAGGCAAAAAAAAAGAACTAACAATATCTAATAAAACTAAATGTTTTATCAGATAAAGGGCTAGTATCCAAAACCTATGAAGAACATATAAAAGTCAACACCCAAAGAGCAAATAATCCAAACAAGAAATGGGCAGAAGACATGAACAGACAGTTCTCCAAAGAAGACATTCAAATGGTCAACAGACACAGGAAAAAATGTTCAACATCACTCAGCATCAGGGAAATACAAATCAAAACCACAGTGAGATTCCACCTCACACCAGTCAGAATGGCTAAAATTAACAAGTCAGGAAACGACAGATGTTGGCAAGGATGCAGGGAAAAAGGAATCCTCCTACATTGTTGGTGGGAATGCAAGATGGTGTGACCACTCTGGAAATCAATATGGAGGTGTCTTGAAAGTTGAAAATGGAGCAACCCTAGGACCCAGCAATTGCACTACTGGGTATTTACCCGATGATACAAATGTAGCAATCCTAAGGTATACCTGCACTCTCATGTTTATAGCAGCAATGTCCACAATAACCAAACTATGGAAAAAGCCCAGATGTCTATCGATAGATGAATGGATAAAGAAGAGGTGATACACACACACACACACACACACACACATCCAGCCATCAAAATAAAAGACATCTGGCCATTTACAACGTGGATGGAACTAGATGTGGATGTGGATGGAACTAGAGGGTATTATGCTAAGCAAAATAAGTCAATTAGAGAAAGACAACTATCATATGATTTCACTCATATGTGGAATTTAAGAAAGAAAACAGAGGATCATAGGGGAAGACAGGAAAAAATAAAACAAGATGAAATCAGAGAGGAAGACAAACCATAAGAGACTTGTAATCATAGGAGACAAACTGAGGGTTGCTGGAAGGGGGAAGGGTGGAGATTGGTAACTGAATAATGGATAATAAGGAGGGCACGGTATATGATGATCACTGGGTATTATATGAGATTGATGAATAACTGATCTCCACCTTTGAAACCAATAATACATTATATGTTAATTAATTGAATTTAAATTTTTAAAAAACTCTTTAAAAAAAGAAAAAACTCTATTTCATCTTTTTGTAATGACCAAATTTTTAAGAACTAACTCTAATCCTGCTCCATTAGAAAAGTGTTTCTTTTATCAGAAGATATCTCTTCTTCCTCTGGGCTTTCATATTGAATTTATTTTTAAAAAATATAAGAGATCCTCTTTCAATTATACCGTCCACTGAAAGAAAGCCAACCTCATGATAGGTTAGTCAATGCCTTATTCATTGTCTCCCTGAGGACTATAGCCTGGGTAGTATTTCAGATTTCTCTGAAGAACTGCTTCAAAGCTTGTGAGCTACAGGGGATTATAGATACAAAAGGGAAAGGGCGCATATGTAGTTGTTCTCCAAATACTTGCACATCACAAGGCATAATTCGGTTGTGAAAATATATATAACATTGTAAAATATAATACAGTTGTAAATATAATACAGTTGTAAAAATTAAGTTTTTCTGCTTTCTAAATAGACACAAGACGGACTTATAGTCCTCTTAATACATTATGTTTCTATTATATCTGATTGTTTAAAAATATTGTTTGCATGCCTCTACTTAACTGGTCTTGCAGTTCTTCTTGTTCTTGATTTCTCCTTGAGATCACCTGAGACAAGCCTACAAGGCTGACATAGTCACCTACTACAGTTTTAGTGCACAGTGCATCACTGGGTATTTATTTTTACTTTTTATTCCAGATCTTAAATTCCAAGAGCTCTGAGGACAAAAGCCCTACTGACTTAAGACATTAACATGGGTTGCTTGTAGAGGAGGAAAAGGTTTCATAGATAGCAGAACCAAAAAATGCCAATTTATAGCTCTGAACTTTTGCCTGATACTAAGGCAAAGTTTACTTAAGTGTCGTTTTTTTTTAAATTTAAATGTCTTCCCCCCCCTCCTTCTTTGCTTATTCTCACTAATGTTTGCCATGAGGAGAACACAGTACACAAGACTGGGAGAAAATTTTGCAAATGTGGTGAGTCTAACATGGGATCAGATTATGTGGTGGGTTTTGGGAGAAATATAAGAATTGCAGGTGAACCATGAACAATTTGTTTCAGAGTTCCTGGGTGTGAAGAAGGATCACATAATAATCAGGATTAATTATGAATTCACAATGACACAGCATAATGAAATATAACTCAGAAAACTGACCCCAAATCAATATCAGAACTTATTTTTCTGTGCTGGAATACTCTCTCTTCTCTCTCTCTCTCTCTCTTTTTCCACACACATGCACAAACACACATAACCAGTAGAATTAAATGCACTGAGCCAAGCAGAATGAGGACTTTACTGGGAAACTGTGTAAGCTTTGCCACTGCAGAATTGGATTTGCAAAAGCATAGCTTGGTTTTAAACCTGTAAAAACAGAACAGGAAAATCATCTGTGCGGTATTGACTTTTCAGTAGAAATGCTGGAGGTTTTAACTACTGTAAACGACAGTTTTTCTGGACCAATGCATAGTGGAGATTTTTTTTTTCCTAAGTGAGCAAATTTTCCTTGAGTTTCCTCCCTTTTTGTGTTTCTCTTCCTTTGTCCCTGTCCCTTCTCTCTGTCTCCACACAGTAACTGCTGGGATGGCCATTGGGCGGCTGGAGAGGCCAGAACTCAGTTCCCTTGCCCTAGTCTGGACGTAGTGGGTGGGACTCCAACACAGAGCAGATTTTCCAAAGCAGGTTTCTTTGCGGGTTTTCACACTTTGGCTGCTCTAAACGCAAAGCCAAAAGGCAAAGAGCAGCCAGAGCCGCCCCTGGCGACAGACACTTGCGGGAGGGAGAGGGGGCGGGGAGAGTCGCGAGCATCGGCGGGACCCAGACCCCGAGTGACCTCAGCATGGTGCGTTTTAGTCGCTACTTTCTTTTTCAGTCTTTCGGTGCAGGGAAGGGGAAGGATTCTGACAAGAACTTGAATGCAGTAGGGAAAGAGATTATAAGGGATCCTTTGGAGTCGTCAGGGAGAGGGAGAGAGATACAGAGACAGGGAGGGACCACCGCCAGAGCTGATTGAGTGCTTGGGAGCAGAGCGGGGAACCGGTTTGCGAGGCACGTCGCGTCCCGCCCAGCCTGTTGAGCAGGTAGGCAGGAGTGAAGCCCAAGTGTGAGTACCGCGGTCGCGCGTTTGGTGGATGCACTCGCGCCCGAACTGACAGGTGCGGCCGCAGGGTCCCTTCTCCCGCTCACCCTCTCCTGTCCCTGACGCCCATTGTCATTCTGCGTTCGCAGTGGGGATTTGCCAGGCGCGCCCAGGAGCTGCAGGCGATCCGGAAACGCAGCCGCCGGGGTTGGGAAGCCGGCGTGTAAGTGGTCTCTGCGTGCCCACGCGGCTCGGGGCTCCCCAGAGAGGCAGTCCTTCTCCCCCTGCGCGTGGCCTTGGCTCATCCCCCTTCCCCTCCCTGGGAAGACTTCCGTGCGCTCCCAGCTGCTCTGCCCCTGGGGGCCGGGGGCCGGTTCCCACGCTGGGGAGGAGCGAGGGAGCAAAGGAAACGGCGCCTGGGGGCTCGGCTCTGGGCCCGGGGGCGAGCTTGCGAGGCCCGAGGGAAGAGGACTGACCGGGGTGGGCGCCTGGCCGCGCAGCGCCAGCGGCTGCGCTGGGAGAGCAGGGGCGTGAGAACGCGCGGGGCGCGCTGGGGCCGCTGCTCTCCCACGGCCGGGGCGCTGGGACCTCGGGCGCACGCGAGGGCCAGCTGCGGCAGCAAAGGGCGGCTGGGACCTTAGAGCCGGCCAGGGCTCCAGGCCGCGCCGGGGCTTTACAGCAACTTCCCCCCGCCGGCTGCTGCGTGGGCGAGCCATTCGCCCTTGTAAAGAGCAATCCGCTATGATCGCCGGATGGCTTAGAGAAAACATCCAGCAAACTTCCAGCGGGGCTGCTCAGGGCTGGACCGAAGTGTAAGTGTGTGTGTGTCTGTGTGTGTGTGTGTGTGTGTGTGTGTGTATTCGCGCGCGGTTTAATTTCAGAACAATTTTCTGTTTTCATTATGACTGCACGCTTCCAGCGAGGCTGCTCAGGGGCTGCTCAGGGCTGGACCTAAGTGTAAGTGTGTGTGTGTGTGTGTGTGTGTGTGTGTGTGTGTGTGTGTGTGTGTGTATTCGCGCGCGGTTTAATTTCAGAACAATTTTCTGTTTTCATTATGACCGCACGCTTGGGGAAATGGTAAGCTGGGGAGCACGATGTCTCTGCGCGTCGGGTCTGTGCCTGCAGCCAGTTCTTGCTGAGCTGAGCAGCCTCAAGGTGGCATTTGTGTGAGGGGCTGCAGTGGTTCGTGGTCATGTGATTTTCAGGCTATGGATTTCGTGTGTCTTTCTTTTGCTCACTTATTTCCTTATTTTGCACTCGGTGAGCAGTTTGTTTCTTCTGAAGTAATCCAGGTTGAACGTCTGCCTTCAGGGTAATCGGTCAGAGGCACCGGTTTTCCAACGTACTGAAAACTCATCTGAGTTTTAAATACAACAGGCCGTATTGTGTGTGTGTGTGTGTGTGTGTGTGTGTGCGCGCGCGCGCGCATTTATTGTGTATCAGTAGTGAGTTTCCAGGATCAGTCCTCCGATGGTGATATCATTAAATGTCTACCTACTTACTTCAACTAGTCTTGGTGGGAACATCATTAACCCTCTGGTTACATACATAAACGCTGAAGCACTTAATGATAGAGATTTTTATAGCTTGGTTCATAGTGTGGAAGTAATCTGTTGCTTTTCCTAAAATGGCTGTATTTTTCTTCAGGAGTGGTCCTGTCAGGTGCTACGAAGAGTGGTAAAAAATCAGTAAGAGTAAAAATATAACAATCTGAAAATCTAAAATTTCAAAGCAAACTTTAGTTTGTCAAAAAGCCCTATAAGCTTTATTACTCTTTGAGTGAGGCTGTGTGTGTAGTCTGTGTTCCGTTAAGTTCTTAAACAACTGAGTCTGTAGCTTTCTGTCAAGGAGTCACAAAGCCCCTGATATTGTATGTAAACATTTGAGTCGCTGTATTTTTAGGGTGATAGTCCAGTCCTCAGATATCCAAAGGGATCTTTGACCCAAAAGAAAAATAACCACAAAGTTAAAATATATAAGCTTTACTTTTTCTTGTCAAAACAATAGGCTTTCTACATAAAGTCTGCAGACATAAAATGGTAGGAAAAATTCTTGGATAACTCATGTTACAATAATTAAACATTTCATATAAGATAGGCCCCTTTGTATGTTTTTAAATGCATCAGGAAACTTAGGTAGGGGGACTTTATTTAGTAGAAATTTGTGATGAATAGATTGGTACATTCTCTTTCTTGTACTGTAAGATCTCTTGCTAATGTGACACTGAAAGTAAAAAAATATATTTTTCTCTATTTGAAACGGAACAGAAATATAAAGTACTTGTACTTGGTGTGGTGTTTCAAAGTGTGTGAATATAAGTAATCCCTTAGAGGCCTTGTTTTTAGATGTCCAGGTATAATATACCTAAGATAGTTTTCTGACATTTAGAGAATGTGGAAGAACATGTAAAGGTATTTGACTTACATCTGGCAACACCAAAGGAAAAAGAAATGTGGAAAACTTCATAAGCTTTAGTCCTTATATTTCTTATAACTATGGTTTATGGAACAATCTTATTTTAAGGCATTATTTTGAAAAACAGTTTTAATATTGGACTAAAAACTAAAGAAGTAATAATTAAAATTAATTACTTCTGTCATGAATATGTCAATAAAATATTCTTGTGCCTAAATGTCAACTCATGTGCCATAGATACTTTTCAAACAAAAAGACTTAAATCTTTATTTAATACCACGTTTGTTTGTTTTCTTATAAATTAATATTGGTTAACCTTGAATTTTGTCAGGGAGATTAAATCCTGTATTTACATTTGTAGATTACATTTGCTAACAATTAATAATGACTGTAGGGAGGGGAATATTGATTTTTTTTAATAATATCAGTACCCAAAAAATCTCTAGTTAAAATTCAAATTCGCCTTAAGAATTAATTTCTCCAGGGAAGGAGAAGTAGAAAGCTAAAGCAGTATTTGAATAAACCAAAAAGTATGTTACTGATGGAAAACATTTTGGGAGGAAACTAGTTATTTTCTATATGTCAGATTTGCCAGCAAGTTGCTTAGCTTTTCTTTTTTTTTGCTGAGATACGTAACTTTTATGGCACTGATTTTTACCATTTAATTATAGATATCCACCCAAGCTACTTTTCTTAAATACTACTAATTGCTTTTCTGCATATTTGTAGAAAGAGATATTTTATTTCATAAAATAGGAATAATTTTAGTTTTTAGTCTCTAGACCATCTGGATTTATTCAGTAAGTATTTATTAGGTGTCCTATGCAATAGTTTTGAGTATCTCTACCTTGGCCTGATATAAGAAGAGTTTTTGATAATTTTTAGGTCTTTATATGAACAAATTTGGTTGTCCATAGACTAGTTGACTTAGTTGGGGTTAGATTCATGTTTTGGCTATCCTGAATCACCTTTGCTTATTTTACTTCTCTCCAACAATTTGGAAGTGTCTGACCTATTTCATATTTTTTCTCTCTTCTGGGTTCAGGTCAACAGATTTTATCTTCCTATATTTATGAGGGTTATAAAGTATGAATAGAATTATTTGCAAAGAGTGAAGAGCTTTAGGTAAGCTCCCTCCACAGCCTACAGTAGGAAATAATGATTACCTTATAAAACTTGAGGGTCTCTGGGGCATGGTTACCCTTTGCCACAAAAATGTGATTTTCACTGCTCATAGTTACTCCTATCACTTACCTGAAATGCTTTCTGGCAATTAATACCTGTTTTATAAAATGAACCCTCCCTTTCAGAAAATCAAAGGCAACTGAATTTAATTAACTCACATACCACCTCCTCCTACTCACCACAGTAGGAATTAGCAAGAAGCCAACAGAAGACAATGGCTTTGGGAGTGAACACCCTGGGGAAAGGAAGTTGGGCAGACCAGAAAAAAACTTCTTAATCCTGAATTTTCATCCAGGTCTGACCTATCTATGCATCTCCTTTCTGTATGCGGCATTACATTAAAAATACCTGTAAATATATCTACATTGCCTACCAAATTCAGATCTCTTTCAGGATACTCATCACTGGGTTCATAGTACCTGGCACACAGTAGGTGTCTAATAAGATTAATTGTGTTGTCTTTGTAATTATTGAATTAAGAGGGTTTTTTATGCCTGGATGCTATAAATTATTCTGTTCAAGACTACGGTTTTTTTTAAGAATACAATTTTTTTAAAGAAATAACTCGTTTTGCAACGACGCTCCATGGAATATTCTGATCTTGATTATCCAGAGACCATGTTGTGCTCTTCTCTCATATGACTTTCAGCCTGTTCAGAACTGCTTGTAAACTGTTATTTCTTTCACCATAGTCCAATTACCCTTTGGTAATTTACATCTTTAACTTGTATTACCCTGCCCCCATTACCAGTGCTTTTTGACCTCCTGAACCTTCTGCTTTCCTTGGGAATCTAAAATAATGAAGGTTTTTCATCAGCTGTCATTGTTCATTCAACATCTACAGATTTGGCTTTCACAGGACCCTAACCTGCTCGACCTCCCTCTGGGAGTCTGCTGGTATTCACCTCTTTGGGCCTTCTCATCACTCGGGATTGCCCCGGCTGAACCAAAAGTTAACAAGCATTTCATATTCTTTCTTACCAACAACTTCTTATCCCTCCCCTGATTCCACCCACTCATTACTACCCAACACTCTTCTCTCCCATTACTATTTGTTGGGCACCCCCAATTTTCTCATGTTTTCCTCTCTTTACTTACCACACTCATCTTGAACGGCGATGTCAACTCTGCTGCGAACTTCAGGTCTCTTGCCACCAGAGCTACCAGGATCTGATTCACTCTAACTTCAGCTTAAGAGAAGTTTAGCAGGGCGCCTGGATGCCTCTGTCAGTTAAGCGTCTGCCTTGGACTCAGGTCATGATCCCAGGGTGCTGGGATCAAGTCCCACATCAGGCTTCCTGCCTCACAGGAGTCTGCTTCACCCCTTGCCTCTCGTCCTTCTCGTTCTCTCACTCTCTCTCGCTTTCTCTCAAATAATAAATACATAAAATCTTTTAAAAAAGAGATGGAAGTGCTAGGAAGTTATTTTCTCCTCTCTTGGATAATTCCATATCAAATTCTCCATAGTACTTGTTCCAGATTTTTCCAGGTTTTCCAGCCTGCCCACGTTTAGCCTTACTCTTTTCATAGAAGATGACCTTATTTCCATATTCACACGAAATATTAATATCAATTTAGGCAAACCATTTATCAAGATTCATCTGGAACTTAGGAAACATTTCTTTATTTGACCCATCCTGAGCGTGAGAACTCTTTTCTTATATTGAACAATACTGTTTATCTCTGTAAGATTCATATCCTGATTATTACCTCTTAGAGTACTTATACAAAATGCTTTTATATATGACAACTCTTGTGTCTCTCTTGGTCCCATCCAGTCCTTCAATTCATCCTTATTCAACATGCCTTGAAATTATCATCATCATCAGGGAATTTCTCTTTTGGATGCATTCCTTTTTTTCTTAAAGTGCGGCCCCTAGATCTGATTATAGATAAGTGGACTGATATCATTGGATATACCTGGTTCTATCCTCTGGATACTGTAGAGTTATCATCCTAAAATTTAATCTCCCCCCCTTTTTTTTTTGCATCTACACTGTTTAATTACGCATCCTTTTATCCATACTCTTATGCAGATATACTTCTCCCCAGTTGTACATTTGACCACTTGAGTTGGGGCTTTTAAAAATACTTACTGCAATTAAATTTAGTCTTTACCTTTAGTCTGTTGTTCCAGAAGATCAAGGTATTTTTGGATTCTGATTTCTTGATAAAGATTAGCCATTCTTCCCAATTTGGTGGCATTAATAGATTTGATTAGGATACAATTAAGATCTTCATCCAAATAATTTCAAAATGCTGAACTGGAAGGACATCTGACATGGTCCCAGATCCTAGACACCTTTTTCTTTTTCTTTTTTTTTTTAAAGATTTATTTATTTATTTATTTGACAGAGAGAGAGAGAGATCACAAGTAGGAAGAGAGGCAGGCAGAGAGAGAGGGGAAGCAGGCTCTCCACCAAGCAGAGAGCCCGATGCGGGGCTCGATCCCAAGACCCTGAGATCATGACCTGAGCCGAAGGCAGAGGCTTTAACCCACCGAGCCACCCAGGTGCCCCCTAGACACCTTTTTCTTGCTTTGCATTAGTCTGTGAATTAGTAGTCCTCTTTATGAGGATGTCCAGACAATTATGTCCTCAACTAATTCTCTTTCTTTAGGGTTTACATTCTTTTGTGTAGCCCAGGATTATACTGTGACAGACTTGGTCAGATTCCTCGGAAAAATGCATTTCCACTTTCTGCAGGATAGATACCAAGTTATTATTTTTATGTAATGTTATGCTTCCTGCAAACCTTCACTAGCTTGTAGACAACAACATCTCCCATTTTGAGTACTCACATACCAGAGTTTTACAAATCTCTTGGGAATCATGCCTGTAGTGAATGTCAAGCTCTCTAGGCTGAAGTTGGTGGAATCACCTTCTCTATTTTGAAAATTGAGACAATGGCTGGATTCCTCCTTTTCTACCAACCCTTCTCTTCATTGTAATATTTTTAAAGATTATTTTAACTATTCCCTTATTTCATCTGCAAATGCTTTCAGTACTTTGTAATGCAGTTCCTTTCAAATGAGTGGGTTTAAACTCATTTAGAATATTGAATATCATTCTATACCTTAGGCCTTAAACTTGTTATTTTGACTTTGGTCTTACTTCTGCCAGTATGAATATTATTTTCTTGAGGAACGGAGATGAAACAAAACAAAAATAGAGTAATTCTGCTTGAGCAGTCCTGTGCCATCTTTTGAATTTCCTCACATCCCTCACAAGTCCTTGAACTCTTCCTATGCCCAATATAAATGCCATTATCTCCACTTTACCTGAGAGATAAATTAAAAGAACTAAAAGAATTTTTTTTTTAATTTGTGAATTTTGAAGGTTTCGGCTTATTTTATATTTTATGACACTCTTCTCAGAGTCTCGGTCTCTTTTTTGTACTTTTCACATTGAGGTTTATTATGGATTATGTTCGTCACTGGGCGACATACCAGCACAGTTTATGAGACAGTCCCTGACTTGTGGGAATTTGAAGTCTGCATGTAGAGATAACAGAACCCAGAAGTAGTCTCAAAATTACACACATCCAGCACTTACCAATGAGCTTAATATTAGTGGTGCCTTTTTAGTCAGGTCTGAAGAACTTAATGGAGAGAGTTTGGCAGGATGGAAATACTGAAGGCTCTCTAGAGAAGATCTGGCTCTTCTTTGAGATTTTAAAAGAGGACTGATGTGGGACTTTGCAGGACCTGTAGGATTTAAATATAGAGAAGAGTGGGAAGGGTGTTCTGGGCAGAGAATAGGAAAGGCGCCAAGCCAAAAGCGGGTGAGTGGGCTGAGCGTTGGGTGTGCGTGTTTGTGTCCACGTGCGTGCATGTCCATGAGGAACCAGGGTGTGGAGGGAGAAAGGGGAACAGCAGGTCTCCTCAAGCACACCTCAAGTATTCCTTTGTGGGAAATACTAATACTTCTCCCTCCATTTCTAGATTTCTTTTTCCTTCGCTCCGTTTTCAAGAGGCCCATACCTACTCAACCTTGGAATCTCAAACTGGGGCCTACTTCTCAGGAACTTTCCCTGACCTTCCCAGCTGGAGTTAAGTGCTCCGTGATGTTTTCCTTCACTGCCCCGTGCTTCCCCACCATGTTATTATACTACCCTGTAATTGCTTGCTGAATTGCCTGTTTTCACCAGTACCCTCCCATTTGGTGGCAGGAGGTACCATTTCTGCCTAGTTCTCATTCTATTCACAGACACCTAATAGAAGTGTCCCATGGATCCTAAGCACTCAGTAAAAATGTGTCATATGATACAGGCCTGCTTGGAGTGATGAGGCTATGTTGGGGCATATTTATAAAAAGATTTAAGGTAAAGAGAGGTTAGATTACAAGAGACCAGGATACCAGGCTGAGTTTTTGCTTTATTAGGTAATGTAGAACTATGTTGTTTTTTTGAGTTTAGGGACAGGATACGGCACATGCATGACTTTTAATTAAACCTTCGTAAATCAATTCAAACTATTCAAAATTTGATATGCTTTTCTAGATTTAATGAGGAAATTATTTGACTCCTTACCTTGCATCAGGTGTTTCCATCTGTGAGGTTGAGAAGACCCTATAACTTTAATGCTATTCGTTTTATTAGAGAAGTTTTGTTCTTTTATAGTGTAATTTTATTTGTAGGACGTTGAAGTTATCAGCTGCTGATTGTTCTCAATTTTCAATCATTTTGCAGCTTCAGATACTCTCTATTATAACTTGTTAAATGTTATGTGGTTTATATTATTAAGTTAGTAACACACAGGGCAAGGAATTTCCATGTTCCATTGATCTAATATAAAGTTTTGAGTCATATATTTGTGAGCATAAAGTTTAATCAAGATAGCACAATGGGTGGACTCTTTAAGAGATTAGAACTGTAACATGAAAGAAATTTGGATAAATAGTTAACCTTGTCAGTACTTAATATATCAATATTTAAAACAAGATATTCTTACAAGGGATTAGTATTCATTTGTAAATGTGATTAGGAAAAGACACTTTACCCAGTGAAGACTCTTTGGGTAAAATTCCATTCTTTAAGTGTTTTAAAATTTTCACAGTCACTAATTATAAGTAACTGTAAGTCAGTAATTCCTGTTTGTCCACCTCTACTCCCAAGTAACAATTTAATATGCCATGCATCTATTTCTGGTTCTTTTCTCTAGCGACTGGCTTAGAGTGATTCTTAAGCTCTTGATGTGTTGTCTTATGCTTTAAAAAAAAATCAGCAGTGGTATATAGGAGAGCCGTGATCTTTCTTGAGGGAGTCTGTTCCTTGGGTAGATAGCAAATTATCCGAACTGAGTTTGCTAGCTTTCCCCATCTCCACTTTCTTTGCCATTCTTTGAAGCTCTAAGAATTTATCCTGATTTAGAGTGGGTTACCACTTGCAACTCATCTGAGCTTGGCCAAGAGCAAGAAGGTTGCATTCGAGGGGTATCATAAGGCCATCCACCGCAAAAGTTTTTCTTCCACTGGTCCTCTTTAGGGACAACTCCTTTGGATTGATGTAGTCCTTTGAATTTTATCTCTAGGAGGTCCTGTATAACTCTTCTACTTGGAAGAACAGCATAACTTTGTTTGCCCAATAGCAAAAGTCACATTTATTATGTTGCTTTCTACCTTCAAACAAGAGTATGATTTCTTGGACTGTAGACCTTGAAATGCAAGAGAAAAAGAAAACTGAAAGACCTAGCATGTAGGGCATAAATGAGAAAGGTAGATAACAGGTTAGGGTACACTGGATGACAGTAGGGTGTTCAGACAGGAAGCGGAAGGTTAAAAAAATTTTAAGGTCCTGAAAAGAGTTGTTTCTTTGTACTTTTGTTCCCTATCCCAACAGGGGGTGGTTAGGACGTTTTCCTCATCAGCATGTTGTGGCCTTGATTATGTATGTAAATCAAACCAGAGTAACATCAGTTTAGTTATATTTATCTTAATATTCGATCTGTTTCAGTACGTAGTGGAGATTGGTAGCCGTAGGTTGCCATAGTCTGTTTTACACATGGTAAAATGGTGTTTGGCTCTGTTTCTTTACATTAATTATCCTTGATGAGTTATCACTGGTTATTGTATGAGTATCAAGAATTTGCTGCATGCCATGTGTTAAAAACCATGTTAAGGGGCTCCTGGGTGGCTCCGTTGTTAAGCAACTGCCTTTGGCTCAGGTCATGATCCTGGAGTCCCTGGCTCGAGTCCCGCATCGGGCTCCTCCCTCGGCAGGGAGTCTGCTTCTCCATCTGACCTCTCCCTCTCATGCTTCCTCTCTCTCTCTCGCTCTCTCTCAAATAAATAAATAAATAAAATCTTTAAAAAAAAAAAAACCATGTTAAGTGCTGTAGAGATGATGCAGTGTTCGTAATTTCAAGTAATCTGCCAGCCTCACCTGTCTAACTTTGCTGGTCAATGTCTTGGTTATTCTTTTACTTGAATTCTGTGTTATGGACATGTTGTCTTTACTATCATTGGTCACCAAGCTCTTTCTGTTTGTTTCTGTCATTGTCTTTTGTACATCTTTTTCCACTCTTTGGAATACCTTTCTTGTTTTCTATGCCTTATTATTTCCTACTGATTCTAGAAGATGCAGCTTAAGTCTTTTTTCGAGGAAGCATTTACCAGTATACTGTGTCCAGTTTAGATGCAGATTTTCTGGGACACTGGGTGGCTCAGTCATTAAGCGGCTGCCTTTGGCTCAGGTCATGATCCCAGGGCCCTGGGATCGAGCCCCGCATCGAGCCCCGCATCGAGCCCCGCATCGAGCCCCTCATCGAGCCCTGCATCGGGCCACCTGCTCAGCGGGAAGCCTACTTCTCACTCTCCCACTCTCTTCTTCTAAAGAAGAGCACACTTTAACTGAATTTGTGTGCTTTTTAGTCTGTCCACACCCCATTCCGTACATGAAACACTCCTTAAAAGTCTAGTGCTGGTTTATTTTTATTTCTCTTTGTTTTGGGTTTCTGAAATCTCATCTCTTAGAAAGTAGTCATAGATGCTTAATAAATATTTCTAGGACATATGAACAAATGAATGGATGGATGGATGGATGGATAAATTGAGGAATTCAGGCAGAAAAAGAGGGAGGATTTTAAGGGAGTAATTATAAAGAAAGGTCCTGGAGAAAGCATGTTGTGATGGAGTCCAGAGCAGTACATAGACTCTGAAGAGGAAATACATTTTCTTGTCCGGTGTCAGAGATGAGGATACATTCCTGGATACAGAATTAGTGTGATGTTAAAGTAAATGCTGTAGAAGAGAGAAGTGGGGTTACCCAAATGATTTGTGAAAGGTAAACCTAAAGTATATTATTTGTAAGCACTAATTATGCATTGGGTAAAAGAACCCACGATCATTATATACTTGTTTGAAGTAAAAAGTAATATATATTTTAAAAGATTTTATTTATTTATTTATTTATTTATTTATTTATTTAGAGAAAGAGTGTGACCTAGAGGAGGGGCAGAGGGAGAGGGAAAGAATCTTAAGCAGTCTTCTCCCTGAGCATGAGACCGACGCAGGGCTTGATCCTAGAACTGAGATCGGAGTCATGACCAGAGAGAAAATCAAGAGTCACCGCTTAGCCAACTGAGCCACCCAGGTGCCCCAAAAGTAATATATATTTTTTTAACATTTAACAAATTCGGGTTGTTTGGGTTTAAGTATATGAAAAAATCCCAACCTTCCTCTGATACACAGTTGAAAAGGGAGGAATGATTTAATAGTATTTTCAGGTAATTATAGATATTTCTGGTATAAAAATTTCAAAATTTGAAACATGATCATAACTTTTTTTTATTAACATATACTGTATTATTTGCCCCAGGGGTACATGTCTGTGAATCATTAGGCTTACACATTTCACAGCACTTACCATAGCACATACCCTCCCCAATGTCCATCACCCAGCCACCCCATCCCTACCCCTCTATCCCCTAGCCATCCTCAATTTGTTTCACGAGTTGAAGAGTCTGTTTTGGTCTGTCTCCCTCCTGATCCCATCTTGTGAAACATGGTCATAACTTAGAGGTTACTTGCAGTATGGGATGTGAAACTATTAAACTCTGTGAAGGGATCTTTATTAATGAGTGATTTTGTAACATCATGGTCATTGGAAAATACTGGTACGCTGAGCTTTGCCAGGTCTAACAAATGTTAATACACTTTCCGTTTTATCCGATAGTATCAAAAAATCACATTCATCAATATCACCATGGATCTCATCCGGAAAATTTTTAAGTATTGGGAAGCTGTCGAAGTCACCATGGCAGATGTAGAAGGTACAGCTGTGGTGTGGTGTGATGGCTCAGATAGTCTCAAGCCAAGAATCCACCCATAAATATATGAAAAATACCAATAAATTTTCCTTTCAATTGGAATAAATATTATTAAATTCTAACATAGCAGTTTAGGTGAACATTTACAAGTTAGAAAACTTAACATAATTTAATATTACTGCAAAACAAAACAGAAAAGTGGTTATTTTTTGTGCTTGCATGGATGTGCAAGAACTTGGGAGTTTCAAAATAGTGATATCTTGGACAAGGATGAGGTTACAGAGATAATAGCAAGTATAACCAATGATTTCTGGAAAACACAGAAAGAACACAACAGAAGTTCTGAGAACAAACAGAGTTAATCCCTGAACATACATACATTTTTACACTAAATCTACTACCTTAGAATGTTCTATGCAAGCACACATTCTGTTAGCTGATAAAATGAGGACATTGTTAGATGTCTTATAGCTTTTGGAAAGCTGCACTCAATAATTTTTTTTAAGATTTTATTTATTCATTTATTTGACAGAGAGAGAGGGATCACAAGTAGGCAGAGGCGGGGAGGAAGCAGGCTCCCCTCTGAGCGGAGAGACCGATACTACGGGGCTCCATGATCCCAGGACCCTGAGATCATGACTTGAGCTGAAGGCAGAGGCTTTAATCCACTGAGTCACCCAGGAACCCTTGAGAGAATGAGAATGAAAAGGGCACCTGGTACCTCAGTACTGTTGTGAAAACAGTTGTGATGTTGCATATCCTTTAAAGGGCCTCAGGGCATCCACAAGAATTTGCAGGTGACACTTTGAGAACTATTACTTTAGGTCAACCAAGCCTGCAACAATGTAACATACAGGTGCTAGAATAATTTTATACCTAATTTCAGAAACTAGGAGTCAGCATTTATTAACCACATATTATATTCCAAGCATTGTTAAAACTAAATTAAAATGAAAGCTTTATTGAGCCCCTGAGAAATGTTCTATCTTATCACGTAATGTACTGATGGGGAAACAGAGTCAAAAGCGGAAAAGTAATTTGCCTTAGTGTCATACTTTTAGTTGAGGGGCGTGGAACAAGTGTTTGTAGCCAGGCAGTGTCCATCCTCTTAAACACTGTTTTACCACCTTTCCTGGCTCAGAAAAGCTTCTCTGGGGGTTTGTAAATGATTTTGCCTATGATCAATAGCATATTTGCTCATATAGTAGTCAACTTAGACCCTAGTGTTAGGTTTTGAAGACCTATGAACTTCCAAATAAAATGCATTTGAAAGAATTTTGATAGAAATTCAGTTAAATTAGGGATGTCTGGATGCCTCAATAGGCTAAGCATCTGCCTTCAGCTCAGGTCACGATCCCAGGGGTCCTGGGATGGAGTCTCACTCACATCAGGGTCTCTGCACATTGGGGAGTCTGCTTCTCCCTCTGCCTGCCACTCTCTCTCTCACTCTCTCTCTCTGACAAGTAAATAAATAAAAATCTTTAAAAAAAAAAAATACCTCTCTCCTTCTCCCTCTGCCCATCCCACCCAACTCTCTCTCTAAAAATAAATAAATAAATCCTTAAAACAAAACAAAACAAAATTCAGTGAAATTAAAATAAAATATCTTTAAATTTTCCACCAGTCTAAAGTTGTTATGATTGTAATGTTTAGGCTACTCTTTTCTTCATATGTATTAACTCTTCAAGAATTTTTTGTTGGATATATAATTTAAGGGAAGCAGATTTGTTTCTTTCCTTTCTTCAGTCTTTAATTTTTTGTTTCATTATTTGCTAGTTTCCATGATTCTCTGGCTTTTTTTTTTGTCTTTGAATTTCAGAAGTTTGGTAACTAAATGTTTAGGTGTGTTTTTTTGTATTTATTGTGCATGGGGATTTGCTGAACTTCTTGGATCTGTGAGTTCATGCTATTCTCAAATATGGACTATTCCCAGCCATATCAAGTATTTTTTCTTCCTGCATCCCCTCACCTTCCCTCTCTCTCCAGGACTCTAAAGACCTTTTGATATTGTTCTATAGGTTGCAAGTGCTCTTTTATTTATTTTTTTTTCTGTTTATTCTCCTCGTCATTCTGTTGGGGTCGTTTCTGTTAACCTGGTTTCAAGTTCACTGATCCTTTCCTCTGATGTTAAGCTAGTTAAATGGAATTTTTTATTGCTGGTATTGTATTTTCCATTTTTAGCATTTCCAATTGTTTCATTTTCTTTGCTTGCCATTTCTCAATGGATACTCCCTATTTACACATGCACACAGATATATTAAGCTGCAAGTATGGAAGACTGAGTCAATATAAATTGTGGGGCATCACTGGGTTCTGATCTATCTTGCTGCAGTTAAAAGGCTGATAAACATTTTACCAGCTTTTCTTGACCCGTGCCTGGGGGAGATTCTGTCACCTTCCACCACTTCATCTGGGATGAAAATAGCCACGAGTTTCATCTCTTCCAAGGCCTGTTATGTTTTTTATTTATTTTGGAATCTATTTTATTTAGATTTGAGTTCTCCACTGAGTTTTTTTTAAAACAACTTAGCCAATGTGTAACTTATGTACAACAAATCTCACGTATATAAAATACACAGTTGGATATGATTTGACAGATGGATACACCTGTGAAACCACCACCACCATCAACGTAAAAAAGATCTCCATTACCGCTTGAAAGTTTTCTTGTGTCTTTTTCCGATCAATTCCCCACTCCTCCTTTGTCCCCCAGGCAATCGTTGATCTGCATTCTGTTCTTGCAGATTTGTTTGCAGTATCTAGATTTTATGGGAAAGCAATGTATTCTTGTATGTGTGGTCTCATTCACACAGTTTCAGAGTTATCTTCCTTGTGTGTATCTGCTGAGTAATAGTCCTTTACATGTGTGGTTAACAACATCTCTTTTTATCTGTTCCCAGGATCAGAGACATTTAAATTGTTTCCAGGTGTTGACTATTACCATCCCCGCCCCCCAAAAACCTGCTGTGAACGTTTGCATTCAAGTTATTGTTTAAAAATACATTTACCTTTCTTTTTGGGTAAATACTTAGAAATAGGATAGCTGAGTGGTATGAGAAGGCTTGTTTAACATTTAAATAACCACGAACTGTTTCACAAAGTGGCTGTTCCTTTTTACATTCCCGCCAGCAGCATATAAAAAATTCCATTCATCCCACATCATCAGTAAGTCTTGGCATTGTCAAACTTTTAAATTTTAGACATTCCAATGGGTTTTTGCCTCATAATTAGTTTTATTGAACATAGGAAGAGATATTTATGGGCTATTCATACATATTTTTTCTTAGTGAAATATATGTTCAGATCTCTTGCCCGTTTTTAATTGAATTGTTTGCTTTCTTAGTTAGCAGTAAAATTTATATATTCTGGATATAATTACTTGGCTGATATATGTGTGGCAAATGTTTTCTCCCAGTGTGTGACTTATCTTTCTGTTTATTTAATGGCGTCTTTTGAAGAGTAAAAGATTTAAAATTTTGATGAAGTCTACTTTATTATTTTCTTCCATGTTTCATGATTTTTTTTCTATTTAAACATCTTTGCTTCATACAAGGTCACAAGGTCTCCTGTTTTCTTCTACAAGTATTATCATTTCTAACTTCTATATTTATGGCTGTGATCCATATAGAATTAATTTCTGTACGTGGTGTGAAATACGGATCAATGTTCATTTTTTTCCATATGTATATTCAGTTGTTCCAACATCATTCATTAAAAATACTTTTTTTTCCCTCATTGAATTGCCTTGATATATTGGTTGCATAACTGAACACACAGATCTGGATCTCTCTGTTACTCCTTTCAAACCAATACCAAACTCTTTCGATTACTTTAGCTTTATACTAATTTTTAAATAAGGTATATAAATCTTTCAGTGTTGTTTTTCTTCTTTAGTATTGATTTAGCTATTCTGTCTTCCATTAAATGTTAGTATCATTTTTTCAATATGTCCTGAAACGATAGCTGGGATTTTAATTGGGATTGCTTTGAATTTATAGATTATTTAGGAAAATTGGTACATTAACAATATTAAGCATGATATACCTCTGCATTTTTTTTGGCCTTTTTTATTTTATCTTACCAGTTGTTTGTAGTTTTCAGTATAGAGGTCTTGCAAATCTTTGGTTAGATTTATTCCTAAGTATTTCATATTTATTGACATTATTATATATGGATTTTTAAAAATATTATTTCCCAGTTGTTTACTATTAGTACAGAAATTACAACAGATTCTTGCAGATTAGCATGCCTACATAGTTGTATTTGCAACTTTGCTAAATTCACATCCTGGTTCTAGCTGTTACAGGCATATTTCACTTCATTGTGCTTCACAGATACTGTGTTTTTACAAATTGAAAGTTTGTGGCAACCTCAAATCCAGCAAGTCTCCTAGGGACATTTTTCCATCAGCATTTGCTCACTTTGTGTCTCTGTGTCACATTTTGGAATGGTCATAGTATTCCAGAATTTTTCATTATTATATTTGTTACGATGATCTGTGATGAATGACTACAACTCACTGAGTGCTCAGATGATGGTTAGCATTTTTTAGCAATAAAATACTTTTCAGGGGTGCCTGGATAGTTGAATCAATTAGGTCACCGACTCTTGATTTTGGCTCCAGTCATGATCGTCAGGTAGTGGGATTAGGCCCTGCCTCAGTTGTGGGGCTCTGTGCTCAGTAGGTAGTCTGCTTGGGACTCTCTGTCTCTCCCTCTCCTTCCACCCCTCCTCGCTCCCGCCCCTGTCCTCTCGCTTGCATTCTCTCTCTGTAAAATAAATAAATCTTTTTAAAAAAATAAAGTACTTTTCAATTGAGGTATGTACATTTTTCAGACATAATGCTATTATATACTTCACAGATTATAGTATGGCATAAACATAACTTTTATATGCATGGGAAACCTAAAATTCACTTGACTTACTTCACTGCAATTGTGTTTTATTGCCATTGTTTGGAACTAAACTTGCAATATCTCTGAGATATGCTTATGTCTGGTAGATCCCTCAGGAATTCCTACGTGAACAATTATATATACATACAACAAACAGAGACAGTTTCACCAATGTCTAATCTTTGTGTCTTTTATTTCTCTTTCTTATTGCAATGACTAGGATCTAACTTCATTACCATTGATAAGGTGTAGTGAGAAGAGGCATCTTTTCCATATTTCTGATCATAGTAGAAAGTGTTAAGTCTTTAATTGTAGGTGCGACTTTTACTGTAGTTTATATTATATAGACACCTTCTGATAGATTTTTTAAAACTATAATTATGTAGTTTATCTAGCTGGGTCTCGTTCTTGGGGTGGAGTAGGAGTCTCTTGTGATTTTCTATAATCTAATCAGAAGTGAAGACTCTGTACTTTGACTTTAAGCTAACTTGATACAGATGTGGTTAAGTATTTCTATTTATAGAAAACTACCAGTATACATAAATAAAGAACAAGAGATTTCCCATTCTCAAAATCCTTCCTTCAAACTTGATGTTTTTCAACATCATCTGTAATCAATCACACTGTAGTATCTCCTCATCATAACTCCTCATTTCTTTCCCTTTTATTCTACCTTCCTACTGAAATTTCTTTTATAAATGTCTTTTTAAATGTCTTTTTAATCTAAAAATCAGATGATATTTTCTCAATTCTTCTGCTATGGACTGAATTGTGTCCCCACCCAAAATCATACGTTGCAGCCCTGAAAATCCCCAACGTATTTGAAGATGGGGGCCTTTGGGAGATATTTGAGTATAAGGTGAGGTCCTGAAGGTAAGCCCTTCATGATGGGATTAGCTCCCTTATAAGAAGAGAGAGCAGAGAACTTGCTCTTTCTCTCCTTGCACCATGTTAGGCTACAGTGAGAAAGTAGCCACGTACAAGCTGGGAAGAGAGCTTTTACCAAACCCAACCATGCTGGCATCTGACGTTGAACTTTCAGCTTCTAGAACTGTGAAAAATGAATGTTTACTGTTTAAGCCACCCAGTCTATATTTTGTTACATCGGATTGAGCTAACTAACAGACCCCATTACTCTCTTGAGACTTGCAAAATATACTTCTTTTTGAACATGTATCCTCTTCTGTTTCCATTCTCATCATAGTTTTCTGATTGCTGCTTCTCCGTCTTAGTCATAACAATCCTTCTCCGACTCTTAAATATGAATATTCCCCCAGAATAATGAATTTGGCTGTTTTCTGTCTCTACTTGTCGCTGTTAACATTAAACAGTTTGAATTAAAGTCAACTTTAAGAGCTTCCTCAGTGTGGAAGACAACACACTCATGTCTCTAATGCTTAATTACAAATTCCAATTTTCAAATGTACCTCTACCTAGATGCCCTGCTAATAGTTCAAGATCCGTGTGCACAAAACGGAACTCAATATCCCTTCTCTCAAGCCTACTTCTGTTCCCTCTTTCTATTAATGGCACCATTATCTTCCCAGACAAAAACCTCGAAGTCATCCTGTTCCTCAGATCAAGTCATTTGCCACATGATGCCAACTTCAATTTTGTAATATCTCTAGCACCCATCCTTTCCCGCCCCTCCCCACAACTTCCTTCACTCCTCGCATTCACTTACACTGTTCTCCCTCTCTTTGACCTCAATTTTTGCTAATGACTTTATGGCCAAACCCTAGTCATTTTCAAAACTAAGCTCAAATTCCATGCCTTCTAAGAAGCTATCCCTTCCTTTTTGCTGCCACTGCCTTAAAGCAATGTTTCTTATAAATATCATTAATTTTCTGTCTCTCCACTTCTTATTGCCATTTATGAAAATATATTGCCACCCGTACTTGACTTTGAAGAAAATTAAAGGAATAATTTTATCTTTTTTAGAAACTCAAGATTGATTGAATTATAAATTCATTTATTAATGATTCATTATAAAACTTGTTTTCAAGAAGCAACACATTTTATAGGCTCCAATTTAGCCTTATTTTGCTTCTATTTTGTAACTTTTTGATTGTTTTGTCTTTTATATTAGATATAATAGCAGCCTAATATTAATGTATTTTATTGACAGTAGCTCATACTTATTGCATACCAAATAATATATGATGCTGTGCTCAGTGCTTCTGAAAAGCAGTGAACTATAGGAAACATGTCTGGTTTTTCACTCAGCTACTCTCACAGAAAACTGGAAAAAGAGGATAGGTAATCACCTAAGCCTTGTTGGCTTCTTTGTCACACTTTAGTAGACTTCATAAATTTCTATCTATAACAAGATTTCTTCTTTCCAAAAAAGAAATAAGAAAAGAGAAAAGGAAAGAAATAATTAAAAAATAAATTAAGTAAGGTCATGGATACAGAATAATAATAAAAAATAAAAAATAATATTATTAATATTATTTTAATAATAATAATAATAAAATAGAATAGAAAACATAGAATGGAACAGAAAACATTTTGAAACATTTTTCTTCTCAAATTGTATGCCATTTATATATGTATGTGTATTTGTTTCGGCACACACACAAGATCCAGTGAAAATAAAATGAAAAATTTGAGTGACCTTGATAATAAGGATTTGATCTACCCATGTTTATAACAGATGACTTCAAGCCAGTTGCTCTGTCACTTAATTACAGCATAAAATAACCCATTGGAAGGATGCCTGGTTGGCTCAGTTGGTTAAGCGTCTGCCTTCAGCTCAGGTCATGATCCCTGGATCCTGGGATTGAGTCCCACATGGGGCTTCTTGCTCAGCAGGGAGTCTGCTTCTCCCTCTGTCTGCCATTCTCTTTGCTTGTGCTCGCTCTCTTTCTCTCTCTCTGACAAATAAATAAAATTTAAAAAATAATAATAATAAAAAAATTTTAAAAATAACACACTGGAAGTCCAAAATTGAATAGATTACAATCTACCTTGGCTAGTTAGATTAAGTCTGGAAACATACCTACTTGCTTTTTATTTTTTTTTTCCAGGATTTTGGTGCACCTGGTGGCTCAGTCGGTTAAGCATCTGCCTTCGACTCAGGTCATGATCCCAAGGTCCTGGGATCGAGCCCCATATCAGGCTTCCTACTCAGCCAGGAGCCTGCTTCTCCCTCTCCCTCGGCCTCTGCCCCCCACCAACACCCCCCCGCTCGTGCTACTGCTCTCTCTCATTTTCTTTCTGCCTCAAATAAATAAAATCTTTTAAAAAAAGATTTTATTGTTATTTATTTTTTATAGAGAAAGAGAGAGAGAGAGGAGTGGTTTAAGGGAGAATCTCAGACTATGCTGAGCGAGTAGCCAAGGTGGGGCTCGATATGACAACACTGAGACCACAACCTGAGCTGCAAATAAGAGTTAGATGCCCAACCGACTGAGCCATCCAGGTGCCCCCAAACCTACTTCCAATGAAGTGGCAAAGATTGGATCATGAGTAAGGTTATTTAGAAAATATTTTTAGGTAATTGAAAAAGGACTAAAGATAGCTTTTTGAGAAAGTGCAAAAGGTGAAGAGAAAATCATGAAAAAGAGTCTAGGGAGGGCGCCTGGGTGGCTCAGTTGGTTAAGCGACTGCCTTTGGCTCAGGTCATGATCCCAGAGTCCCGGGATCGAGTCCCACATCGGGCTCCCATCTCCATGGGGAGTCCGCTTCTCATTCTGACCTTCTCCCGTCTCATGCTCTCTCTCACTCTCTCTCTTTCCTAATAAATAAATAAATAAAATCTTTAAAAAAAAAGAGTCTAGGAAATGTAAAAACTACAGACAGCCAAAGGAATGTTATGGTATGTTTTAATATTAATTCATTAACTCATTAATATTATTAATAATGGTGTATGGGTGACATGTAAGCCTCTGATTGGACTAAAGTATTTTTTTTAAGCTGAAGTGTTTTTTTTTAAGCTGAAGTATTTTTAATCTCAAATTATTAAGGTGGAACTTGAACTAAAATTACTCTTAAGAAGGGGTGCCTGGGTGGCTCAGTTGGTTAAGTGTCTCAGTTGGTTAAGTGTCTGCCCTCAGCTTCGGTAGTGATCCCTCAGCAGGGAACCTGCTTCTCCCTCACCCTCTGCAGCTCCCCCTGCTTGTGCTCTTTCTTTCTCAAATAAATAAATAAAATCTTTTTAAAAAAAATTACTGTTAAAAATAAAATATATATGAAAAATGAAATTACTAAGTGTTAATTTTTTCTCAAAGCAGTTCCTGCAGTTATTTGGGGTCTACAAAAGGAGTGCTTTTCTGCATTTCAGTTGAGGGAGTGATCAGAGTATAGTTGATCCGTGAACAATGTGGGGCTTAGGAGCACTGACTCCTGCACAGTTGAAAATCCACATGATTTTGACCCCCAAAACTTAGCTACTAATAGCCTACTGTTGACCTGAAGCCTTAGCAATAGCATAAACAGTCAATTAACACAAATTTTGTGTGTCATATGATTATATACTCCATTTTTATAATAATACGTTAGAGAAAAGAAAATGTTATTAAGAAAATCATAAGGAGGGGCACCTGGGTGGCTCAGTGGGTTAAGCCTCTGCCTTCGGCTCAGGTCATGATCTCAGGGTCCTGGGATCAAGCCCTGCATCGGACTCTCTGCTCAGTGGAGAGTCTGCTTCCCCCTCTCTCTCTGCCTGCCTCTCTGCCTACTGGTGATCTCTCTCTCTCTGTCAAATAAATAAATAAAAATCTTTAAAAAAATCATAAGGAAAATACATGGACAGTAATGTACTATATTTATTGAAAAACAAATCTGTCCATAAGTGGACCAGTGCAGTTCAAATTCATGTTTTTCAAAGTTCAGCTGTATATTGGAGTAAATTCTGGGCTGCTCATAGTCCATCTGCTTGAGTTCCCATATGACCCCATTACCTCAGTAACTTTGGGGTTTGGGCCAAGTAATTGAAATCTGACTTCTGTTCTGCCATCTGCAAGTAGGAAGGGTTACAATACATAGTCTCTAACATCTTTTCTAGTTCTAATCTTCTATTATGTAAATGTCTATGTCTTTAGGTTCACTTTCACTTTTATGTTCACAATTGCTTGGGGTTTACTCTGAACAGGAAGGCTTCTTTTAACTTTTCCCACTTTGAATCAATTAGATGTAAAAATCATTAAAATAGTATGGCTGTGGTTTTGGATTTAATGGGAAAGAACTCAGCTTCTCTCAACATGTAACTTTGTGAGTATCCAAATATATAACTGCCAAGGACACATTCAGAAGCCAGAATTTACTTCTGGTAATGATTCCTTTTAATTTCATCACTATGTGAGGTTCAGAAGGAATGGAATTTGTGCTGGACCCAGCTGCTTCTTTTTCTGGCCTGGTTCTAGCACGAGCATCAAGGATCTGTACCCCACTGTTGGTAACAGAAGGTCATTTTCTGTCTCAAGAATCAGAAGAACTCTGCTGTTGAACTGAGAACTCAAGAAGGCCCCTGACTATCCATCATGTCCCCAGAAGCTTCCAGAGGAACATCTTTCCTGGGTGGGGTCTCCAGGGTGGGATTTTGGGGTGAATTGTAAATTGTAGAAGAGGGAGATTCTTTTCAAAATACAACCTTTACCTACCTTCTCCTCACCTGTTGCCCGCCTAGCACTTTCATGTGTTCACCATCCCAGAAGCTCTCCACAATCCCTTTGGTTAGGCTTTTTTTTATGGAGGCTTCATTAGGTAGGTAGGATTGATGAAATCATTGACCATTAGCGATTAACTCAACCTTCAGACTCTTTCTTCTCTGCAGAGACCAGGCTGGGATAGAGAATTCCAATTCTCTAATCACATGGTTGGTTCCCCTGACAACCAGGCCCCATCTTGAAGCTTTCGTGGAGCATTATCACTTTGGAGATTCCTTGGGTTTTAGCAGTTGTGTGCCAGGAAACAACAGGCAGAAGCCAAATATATATTTCTTATTCTGTCACAGCGTGGCTGTGTTCCAATGAAACTTTATTTATGGACACCGAAATTTGAATCTCATGAAGTGTACATGTATCATGAAGTATACTTTGGATTTATTCAACCATTTAGTAGCATAAAGATCGTTCTTAGCTCTAGGGCAAAACAAAAATAGGTAGCAGGTTGGATTTCGCCTTTGTTTGCAACCCCTGCTTTAAAAAGTCTCAAGAAGGACTCCTGGGTGGCTCAGTCAGTTGACCATCTGACTCTCTGATTTCAGCTCAGGTCATGACCTCAGGGTCTGAGGTTAAGGCCCCCCTCCCCCCACAATCAAGTTCTGCACTAGCATGGAGCCTGCTTAAAATTCTCTCTGTCCACTCTGCCCCCCACCCACTCTCACACATTCTCTTTCTCTTAAAAAAAAGGGGAAGGGCTCCTGAAAGTCCGGTGTTTTCCTGAGTGGTGGTTTAGCTTTATCTGACCTTCCCAGTCCTGGCGCAGTGTAGACATCTTTAATGCCTGTACCTCTACTATTGATATATTTGTTCTTGTTCTTGTTTTTTCTCTGTTAAGAGAAGGTACTTACAAGCCTTAAGTTTTCATGGCTTTATAATTTGGAGCCCTTTTTCTCAAGGATCTTGAGAAAAGTTTCAAGGGCTGGATTAAAAGACTCATGAGGGTCACTATTGCATCTTCTTCCAGAATCTTCTTTCCAAATATGACAGGTTAAAGCTATTTTCCTCAACCAGAGGCTGACTTCTGTACTAGTCCAGTCACCCCTTTCTTCCCATCAAAGATGAGGCCACTTTGATGTGGTGTCTCCTTATTGTTAAAATGTTAATTCAAATGCCCCATAGGTGTGACAGTTGCAATCAGAATCCACTTTACACTTGTTAGGGACCCCAGCGCCTCCTATTTTAATCAGACTCTGGGCGACTTAACTTGATTTGACAAATACCCTGAAAGTAACATGCTAGTTAATCTCTCCCTACCCATCTCTTAAACCTTTCTACAAAATAAATACACATTGAGAAGTTAAATACACAAAAGGGTTGACACTGAATCAGTCTTAAGAACAGTTAGCTTATAAAAGCAGTGCTTGAAGGCAAGATTGGTCATATAACAATACCAGTCATTTTGCCAACACAGCATTCTAGGACTAGAAAATCAGATGCCACAGAATTTCTATTTCAGCTTGGTTGTTACAAGTTGTTTAACTTTTGTTAATTTAATTTAATTTAATTTCTGTTTCAACTTGGTGGTTTATTTTGTTTAAAAATTTTTCCACGTTGGGAATAATGGTGGATTTACAGAAAATTGTATGTACTTCAATGATACAAAGTTTGCTTGATTTATATCACAAGTTTGATTTCATGAGTGGGAAAACAGATTTAAAATCTAGCTTGTCCATCAATTCTTATTCTAATATTTTATTAAAGAAATTGGCATGCAACTTATTAGTTAATGGAATTATATAAGATAAAACTAAGTTAGAATCTTACTCTTCTGGACTATACTGTAAATTCTATTATTTTGTAATCCAATAAAAGAAACCCTAATTACTGACGTAGATATTATTTTCTTGGTATGCATTAATGTTCTTCAAGTGGAGAATGTTTTGCAAATTGGTACAAGCCCAAGCACCTGCTATATATTAGAGTTCCCTTAAACTAGCTTTGAAAGGTATCATAGGTATAAAATATGACTCAGTCTTTCTGGGGAAGTAGAATAAATTTGTCAATCTTTTATTTAGTGACTTCTTTCAGCAGAATTCTCTTGTACAATGCTTTTGCATAGATTTTTTTTCCTAGTCCTTCATACATTCCTGTTTCATCACCATTTTACCATTTTACAGTTGAGGTAACAGAAGCTCAGTGAAATTAAGAAACCTGCCCACTGTTGCGCTACTGCAAAGTAGGAATTGTGATGGTCAACATTAGTCATTACGTGTTGGGCACCAGGTACTTTCCTAAGTGCTTTACATTTATCATTTTGCTTACTTTCACAACACATTTATGAGGTAGTTGCGATTATGATCCATGTTTTCCAGATGGAGAAAGCAGATGTGAATTTAAGAACTTAACTAAGGTCACAGGGCTGATAGATGGTAGAGACAAGGAGCAGACACAGACCACCTGGTCCCAGACCCTCAAGTTGGTCACTACTTCACTAACCCTACTACCTCAGGGCACGACGGTGCATGGCCCCTGACATTTGTGTGACCTGATCTCTCCACGCATGAAGTCTTTCTCCTACCAATCATCTCCAGAGATATAGATAAAAACATAAAAATCTTAGACACTTAAAAAAGTCATTGCACAAATAAATATGCATGTATATGTATGCATGTATATGAAATCAAAGATGTGTGTCCAGGTCTTCCTGACCCACCAAAATTAAAAAGAAAATGGAGAAGTTCTGATGTTAGATGGTCCTTTGTTTTATTTTGCCACTTAAGTGAAATTTATCAGTCAGCCCAATTACTTAATCATCATGGACTTGTTTTCATTCTAAAAGTTTCATCAGGCTGTATTACCTATATCCTAACAGATGCTGTGGACTCCAAGAATGTGACCTTGCCGAGTGTTTTTTTCTAGATAATTCAATCATCTTTTTGCCTTACCTGCAAATTTAACTCAAACATTGTTAAGAGTATAGGCATTTCTAAAACACCATATATGTATTCCTGAAAAACCTCGTGTGCTGCAAAAGTGCACTAAAAATAAAAGGACTGGTGGGAGGAAAATGTGTTAGGGTGAAACCAGCCTGAACTTTGAGCACCAACAAAGGAAGTAACAACCGTACAAGCAATACCAGTTTAGATTACCAGTCTGGTTGCATTCTAAGGAATTCTAAGGAATACTGCACTACTGCAATCAACGAGGGGCCTGACATTAGGGGAAAAGGTGAAAGTAGTTTGATGAGAAGGAACTATAAGAAAGTGCAGAGCCTGCTGAGTTACGGTGCCAAAGAAGAAAATAGAGGAAAACTGTAATAAGTATTTCCGAGATGGGACATGAGGTCAGTTGAGCTAGGAAGAAGAACGTGGGGTGGTTAGAGATCCAGCATTAACTGCTACTTTATACGGACATTATTCCTCTCTTTATGACTGCATGAACCGGTTCACATCACAGAAATACACAGGATTATCTGAAAATAGATAAAAACAAAATGGCTTTTTATGGTGTAAAAAGGAATTCCATTTCGCATTTAACTCCTTCCATGCTAATCATTGTGTTTTCAATAAATATATTTTTAAATGACTAAGTCTCTAAGGAATTATTTTAGTAATAAAACAATGATGGGAATCACAGAAATAGCTGCAGGAATTGTTTTATATATTTCAGGAGCAGAATATTGAAATATTTATCTGATTTCCTTATGACCTACATGACTTACTCTAAGTGGTAATTATATTTAATTTGAAGACATACTAATTGCATGTATTCAAATTTCAATGATAGTCACACTGGAAAAGTCTTAAACATAGAGATTTAGGATTTATAATCCTAAAGGTTTTCTCTTTAGTTATAAAGCATTCTGTAAACATTTTGATATAAAAACTGAGAATCACATGAAACATTCTGTAAACACTTTGATATAAAAACAGAATCTTGGCGTTAAAATCTCCCTACTATAGACTATACTAAACTCTGCTATTACTTCAAAGATGTGGGAGAATTGCTCCCAATTCCAATGAAAAAGATTGTGAATCATACCTGCCTTATTTTTTTTAAAGATTTTATTTTATTTATTTGACAGAGAGAGAGAGAGAAATCACAGGTAGGCAGAGAGGCAGGCAGAGAGAGAGGGGGAAGCAGGCTTCCCACTGAGCAGGGAGCCTGATGTGGGGCTCCATCCCAGGACCCTGAGATCATGACCTGAGCTGAAGGCTGAGGCTTTAACCCACTGAGCCACCCAGGTGCCCATACCTGCCTTATTTTTAATAGAGAATTAAAACAGTTTGGGGCAGCTGGATGGCTCAGTTGATTGAGAGTCTGAATCAATTTTGGCTCGGGCCATGATCTTGGGGTCTAGGATTGGGCCCCATGTGGGTCTCTGTGCTCAGGGGAGTCTGCTTCTCTCCCTCTCTCTCTGCCCCTCCTCTCACACTTCCTCTCCTTCTCTCGAATAAATAAATAAATCGTAAAAAAAAATACAGTTTGTTAAACTATAATTATAAGAATTAAATATAATTATTGTTATAATTATTATTGAACGTAAGGTGTATGGGTACTCTAGCTTTGGTGAGGCAGTTGCCATCAGGTGAGGGGACATTTCTGGCATTTTGGTCCCTAGAACTGAGGTTGCCATTGCCCTTAGAGTTGACTTCTTTGTTTGGGGAAAGTTGGCAGTATGGGCTCTCTAGTCACAAAAATTCAAGGTAAGTACCCTACGCTCTTCTTAAAGATAGCTGAAGACACCTTGAACTTGCATGCAGATGCAATCTTGGAAAGTGAATGCTCTGTTCTGTAACACAAACTGGAGTCAGCTTTCCCACATCTGGGCTTTTGAAGAAGGAGAAATTACTTTCCAAAAGGAGATTTTAGTAAAAGAGTTGGAGCGCACTGACTCCCACAAGGTATTATGTAAGAGTGAAAACCCAAATTCTAGGCTCAAAATGATTGAATAACCAAAGTCATGGGAAATGGATTATGGACTCTTGATGGCTCTCCATGGGCCCTAGAGTCTTTTCTTGGCTGCGGTATTGAGAAGCGAAGTCAGAGGAATACGTCTTCACTGCCCTTCAGGCCCCAGATCCAGTCAGTAGCTAAGGGCTGTAGATTCTCTACCTGAACTACTTCTGGAATTGATCCAATTTTTCATGCTAAGGTCATTAATTTAGTCCAACCCAGATCAGCCACCTGTCCAACTTGGACACATTTCTCATTCTCCATTCCAAATAATCCTTTAAAAATACAATCTATTCACATTCTTACATCTTAGTCTTTCAGGTGGCTGCTCTTAGAATAGTTTTTCTTTGTTTAACAAGGTTTAGAGAGCCCTCCACAGTCCTGATCTCTGCCTGTCTCAGCTCCCTCCACCATCACCTTGCTCTCCCCGACCCCAAGCTCCGGCCATGCTGGAATCATTTCAGTTCCTAGAACATGGTGAGGTCTGGTTCCGTTTGGAACTCTCTTCACCTGGCTCGGGGTCACAGCTCAGCTCAGATGTCTCTTCCTCCCGGGACTGGGTTTGGATCCCTGATTTGCACTCTGAGAGCACTCATTTGTCCTTCCCCTGTCTGTAGCATGCATCACACATGGAACTGATATGTCAGAAGGAGTTCTCCTGCCAGATTGTGAACTCCAAGAGGGCAGGCAATGTCCTTTATTCACTGCTCTGTCCCAGGGCCTGGAGGAAGGCCTGACACATAGCAGGCCACCACAAATACCTGTTGAACAGAATGAAAAGTGAATGAAGTAGAAGTATCAAAAGAGTTTGTGGGAGTGGAGATAATGAAAAAGAAAAGGCAAATGGCACTTGAGAATCTGTCAAGTATGTTAAAAGCCAAAAGGTTCATGAGCTTTAACTTTTCAGAAGTCATTGTATCAAGGTGTCAGGGAGTGGAAGCAAAAGCCAGGGAACTGTAGACTTAGGAATAAATTATTTTTTAAGGAAGTGAACAGAGCACCTAAGTCTTGATCTTTCAAGACGTGTGACCATAATGGGGAGCAGGGATAATGGAAGGAGGCATGATGAGATGAAAGAGTCTGAGACTGGCTTGCTTTTTTTTTTTTTTTTTTTTTAAATCTTAGTACTGGAGTGACTTGGACATTCTTACCAGTTTTTCTAGTACTTCGTCCTGCTTTCTTGATAGATCACAGGGGAAGTTCTATAAATAGTTCCCACTGCAAAATGAAAAGAAACACATTGTAAAAGGCTGATTTATGGGATTTTATTTATTTATTTCAATTTTTGAAGAAGAAAACTTTTTTAGATTTCTGGTCTACCTGAAAATTAAGCCTGACACCGGTTTATGAAAATGGTGATGAGTTTATGCTGCTGTATGCAAACTTTATCCTCACTAAAGCACTTTTGGTTTCTGAATTCTCTTCTTCTTTCAGCTACTCTTAAAAATTTAGACTTTGGAATTCGATCTTAAAACACTTACATCTCTTTCACCACAGATTTTGGCCTGGCAGGCTGCTAGGCCTGAAATTGGACATCAGATCTAACTATTTGCTTTTACTATGGAGACTTAGCTCATAGGCTCCTCCCCCACCCCAATTTCTAATTTGAAATCTGCTCTTCAGGACCTGCTGTCATAAAAGAGGATTTCTGTGTCAGAGTCCTTATGGGCTATTTTCTTTCAGATGTTTTTGTAAGTAGAAAATAAGATTTTCGTGTGTAACTCTAGAGTTGATATCATGGACAGTCCCCTTACCTGAACAATCATACATCTTGGTTATTAATATGAGGCCAACAGCTGGGTCATTATTCTCAGCGTGGCAGAGTTAATCACTTACTAGTAAAAGGGAGAGAGTGTTCAATACATTTGAAGGCTGTTTAATCATCAACCTTGGGGATGGCAAATACCTCTCTTAAGTTTCTGAGAACATACATATAGCCCATGGCTCACCAAGGCCTTGTCACCAAATTTATTACTTTAATTAATTTGTTTTTCTCTTACCATGTTACTCTCACTTCTCTAACCAGCTGTGTACTGAGTTGAGCCACTGACCAAATCATTTCCAAAGTCACTGCTGTTACACCTGAAAACCATCACTCGTTCAATAGTTGAAGAACTTATTCTGTATTCCTGACAGGCAAACACAAGACAAACATAGGTTTCTAAGGTATCAGCACTGAGTGCATGTGTTTCGTAATGTAATTTCATCAGCTGAGCAGATGAAGAATGCTAATTAGCTTGTTTATACATATGTGATTTAATGAGACTAAACACTTAGCTGATCTTAAAGTAAGCACAACTTGTTTCCTGTTGCTGTTTTTACTTAATAAAAAACAGTGTTAGACACATTTTCTGTAAATTACAGTGTTGTGCAATATAGGAGAAGAAAGAATTTCAAGGTTGACTGGTCGGTTTTATCCTTCTGCAGTGAGATTGAATAAGATGCTGAGAATCAAAATATTGGATTTGGGGACAAGGGTTGAAATCCAACCTTAATGAGAAGATTAAACTTAGCGGGAGACTTTATCACAAACTATTATGTCAAACTCCTAAGTCCCAAACTAAAATTCTGATATATACAAAAATAACTTATTTTAGGGAGCAGTTCTGTACCTTCATCATATCCAACCTAAAATCTTCTATTTTTGTTGTTGTTGTTTGTTGGGTTTTTTTGAGTTCTCTCTTCTAGTTATTACAGTTAACTTTTGATGTAACTGAAATCATGACATTCAGTTAATATAGCTCTTCTTCTTGAAAATTAATATAAAATAATGGTATTATTATTTTTGTGGTTATTTAATATTATCCACTATGCTGCCTTTTTTACTTTCAAATTATACAAAACTGGATCCACAGAAGCTGCTATGTTTTGGGAGTGAACTGGGTGGAGGAGATGAGGAAGTCACTCCAGTTCTGTAGGCAGAATTCTGTTTGGATTAAAATGCTTCAGTTAACCTGCTCAGCTTTCTAAAACCAGAAGTCAACAAGCTATGGCTTGATCTAAATCGATAGGGTGAATCTGAGGGCCAGATCCACAGCCTGTTTTTGCAAGTTTTATTGGAACACATCCATTCCATTCCTTTGTATTTCAGCTGTGGTTGCTTTCATGCTGCAATGGCAGGAGTTAAGTCACTGACAGAAACCCACAAAACTGAAATTATCTACTCTCTGGCCCTTTTCAGAAAGGTCCCCTGTCTGCTGATCTAAAGCATGTATGAGGGTGGGAATTAGTGAATAGTAATAGTTACATTCAGATGCATTTAAGACTGAGTAACATATATTTTCTCAGAATTGAATCTTAAAATAAATGTGGTTGAGAGCCTGGGATTTTTAGGTCTTTCAGACTCCACGTAACCATTCCCTCTATCACCAAATTACCTTTGGGTCACTCAATAGCCTGCTGAGAGAACTCCGTATTCTATTCTGGCAGAAAACGTCATCTGCTCATGAATAGGTGGGATCTTTCTTGTATCTTCTTGAAGACTCATAAATTACATGTGATTACAGATTTGGGAGAGGACTTAAGTAACCAGTAGCAGTGGCTTCTACTGGCCTCTCAGCGTCCGTAATCTTCCCCCATACCTAATAACCCATGGCCCTCTCCAAGGGCCGTTAGATGACAAATTTAGCTTCTTTAGTTGTCCCACTTCAGCAAATGAATTGTCCATTGTCCTAAACTTACTAGAGAACTTATCTGTGACAAATTACAAGCTGTTGCTTATACACATTAAGAACATACTAAGAGCATTAGAGGTACACAGAAAAGAAAAAAAAAAATCGTTGAACTCCAGTTCTAAAGACTGAAATACATGAAATACAAGGCTTTTTCCTGGATGATTCAACTACCACCAGCCTTTGAGCAGGAGAATTATGTTCTTACTTGCTTTTTAATATACACTTGTAAACCATATCTTTTAATGAATTCTAGTTTATGAACTAAGCCTGATGATGTAGAAACTGGTGTAGGAGCTTGGGTTCATAGATAATACATGGGCTCTGGTGTCACAGGGACCTGCATTTGAAGCCTAGCTCTGTCACTATCTAGCACATCAAATGAAAGAAAATAACCTCAACTGTTGAGCCTCTGGCACATTGAGGATAATAATAATGTGCCATGTGGTTGCTGTGAGGCTTAACTGTAAATACAGAATCCCCAGCACTGTGTCAGGCATGTCATTGGAAGTAAGTAAACTTGGGCTCTTTTGTACTCCTTTTGTGTTTTTGTTTTTTGTTTTTGTTCTGTTTTTTAATTTTCAAAGAATGGAAACAGTTAGTGATCCCAGGTAATCAAGATCATTAGTATTACTGACAAACTGAATTCCCAGTTTCAAGTGACAGATAACTAATTATTAATGGGTTGTGGATTGTGTATGGGGATTCACAGTCACAACATCAACACAAACAAAAGTACAAGGGAAATGGGCCGGAATAGCCATATGTATGATTTCAGTAGGCCTCTGGAAGGAGGTGCCTTCTTGGTTTACTCCAGTGTCATCTAAACTCAGATCCAGAGACCTCTGCAAATCCAATGGCATTATCTTAGGGATCAGGAGTTCTTTGAAAAAATAGTATTTGTTTTTCATTTTGATGATATTTTAAAATTATTTTGCTATTTATAGAAACGGGTATCTTCTTTTGCAGTAATCATTTCAATTAATCTTTTTTCATCTGAAACTCAATATTTCAGATCCCAAAACATATACTTGAGCATCACAACATACATATTTTTTTTTTCCTTTAAGTATTGGGAGACACTGGTTTCTGCTATCCTGATTTTCCAGAAAAGAGAGCATAATGAGAATTATGCTAAGCACTTAGTACTAAGACATAGATTTCTACTTGGCTTGTCATAAAACCATAAGGTTCCACTCTTGTGGAATTAAACTAGACCAAATGGGTTATGAAAATGGAAATCAGTAACCTATGGTAGGGACATTTGGGAGAAAATTATGTTCCATTTGAAAAATACTAAAACCAAGTATTTTACTAGTATACTAAAATGCACACATATTAAATAAATGGTTACCAAATGGTCCATCCATTTTGTAACTGACATGTCCACCAGAATTTTCTTTTTCCTTGAAAATGACACATGAATGTATGGTCTTTGCTTTTTTACACTTGTCTTTTTTCTGTTTTCATAAGTATATGAAATCACTTATCTTTCTGTTCTGACTTTCTACTACCTGTAGACACATCAGTCACCAGTATCCTTGATCTGCTAGTGGCTTCCATTGGTCAGAACCCTACATAAGAAGAACGGCTCACCTGGAAGTACTCCGCAGCGGGCTGAGAGGCTACTAACACCATGTTCTGCACGAAGCTGAAGGATCTCAAGATCACAGGGGAGTGCCCTTTGTCCTTACTGGCACCTGGGCAGGTTCCCAAGGAGCCAGCGGAAGAGGTAGCAGGAAGCTCAGAGAATGGCAAAGCAGCTCTCCCCATCTGTCAGGATGTCCCTGAGAAGAATGTACAAAAAAGTCTTCCTCAAAGAAAGACCAGTAGGAGCCGAGTCTATCTTCACACATTAGCGGAGAGTATTTGCAAACTGATTTTTCCCGAGGTGAGTGCTTGCCTTTTTGAGATTTTACTGATATTTTGAAAATGGTAACAGAATATTTTTTAAAGAAAATGTTAACCCTTGCTTTCTCACTTGCAAGGCTCTAATAGATGTGGACTATTTCCTGGAAACCTATAAACACAGTTTTTAAAAGCGATCATGTTCTTAAATTATGTTTGATCTTAATTAATGTTTAAGATCTTGAATTCTTTTCAGCAGGATCCTGTAATTTGATGAACTTTATGACTTTGAGCAACTGCTTAGCTCCTCTTATCCTCACCTTCCTTATCCGTGAAATGATAGTAATAACAGTACCTACTCCAAAGAGCATCATATGTTCCCTGCCAATTTACTGAGTTGGGAGAATCTCCCTTTCCCTTCTCCAGCTCTGCATCTGAGGTCTCTGTGAAAGCCAGTCTTGACCTGCTTCCTTGAGTCAGTGTCATGGCCCTATGCTTGCACATTAGCTCGGGCACTTCTTGATATAGCTCTATAAGCTGCACAGCCTTGTGTCACTTTGATATCTGGAGCACCGTCTGTTAATGCACCTATAAGAAAACCTGGGGACAGGGAAGTACCTAATGAGGTCACATATCTTAAGAATAGAGGAGTACGTGGAGAGCTCCTCTCCCCCTGCAGGGCTAACAAGAAGAGTAACTGACGAGTCTTCATGATGTCTTCCTCCCTCTGGCAGTGTTCACAGTTTTACATAAACCCACTTAATCTGGGAGATTGGACATTGATCTGATCCGACTCCAGCTGTAATAATCCACTGAACATTTCTAATTCACCCAACACCCACCCTCTGTTTTGTGTGGAACACTGAAAAACCATTGATTGTTGACTATTAAAACTTAAAGAAACTTCAGAGGTAATCTTGTTTCATTCCCAGGAAGGACCTAGGGAGGTTAAACGACTAAAGTCACACAGCTTCCAAAGGGTAGAGCATTATTGCTGTCAATGGTGTGGCTAGAGTGACTGAGAAAGGAGACACTAGCATTAAAGCTTGAAGATGGAGAAATTAGAATCAACAGAAAGTTGAGGGAATTTACTTCAGATACACTATTAGCACCATAGTACTTTGGTTAATGACCTTTGAAACGGAAATATTTCATTATCCTCACCCCACCCCAGTTACTAGACAGCCAGCTTTGGCGGGGATGAGCGATATCGTCCTTCTCAGGGAGTTGGTTGGCATCATCGTCTGGGAAGTGGTTGGGACTCTCCTTTCCAAGAACAGAGTGAGACGCACAGAGATGAACAGATGGTGAGGATGGGGAAGCTGGAGAGCTTCCATGCCTTCCCTGGGTCCTGTCATTACCATGTTGGCTTTATTATTTTGTTGCATAAATCTTGAACTCCTGCCACTGAAGTCAGACACATTTGGAATCTCTTTTAAAAACATTCTGAATACCAACTCTAAATGGTATTTTATTTTTTTTCTTTTTCTTCATTTGAAATAACCTGTATTGTTTGTAAACTCAGGAATAAACATCAAAATGTGACTACAGTGTCATGTAGTAGGGAAGGCAAAGCTGTAAGAACTCTAGGGGGTAAAAGAGGTACATTTTGCATTAATGACCAGAACTCTAACAACTGAGGCCATTAGTCTTATAACAGTAAATGTCCTAGTGCTGGATGCATTTGGACTGTGCGGTGTTCAGTGTAGATTACTTCATCAACTGTCCAAACATCCATGTGTCTTTGATCAAAAAGAACCTTTTTTTTTTTTACTGATTCTTTTTCATGTGGACAGATGTGTATGTAAACCTCCATACTTCATAAATACTTGACTATCTACTAATCTCTCTTAACAGCTTGTTTTCTCTAACTAGTTGGTAAGTAGGACAGAGAGCATTTAGTTTGTCTAAGTTTAGTTTAGTTTCAATTCTATCAGCAACCCAAAACAGCACTGGATAGCATTATAGTTCTTGTTTTAGATAATTAGGCTTAACTCCACAGTCATGGTGTTTCAAGTTTGTTTGGGTTGGTTTTTTGTTTGTTTGTTTGTTTGTTTGGCAGGGGAGGGAGCAAGTGTCCTTAGCAGATTTAGAGCAGGGAGATGTCATTCCAGTAGTGGAATAGAAGGGCCTGAAAAGGTGTGCATTGCTCACCGAATGCAAAATTTTCATTGCTGTTTTTTTCAATAAGTTCCAGATTTTTTCCCCCTAAGCTCGATATGCTCTTTAAAACTGAAAGTCTTTTCCGTTACTCATTTTATTAAAACAGAAGCTTGCTCTATTTTGCTTAACTCTGCTGCCTCACTTGACCAGTGGAAACTGTGAGAGGGATATAAATAGCTCTTAGGGAAAAAGGAATTTCCCAACTTGGAACACAACCAGAAAATTCTTCACTTTCCTTTGGGCAAACTACAGAAAGAATCAATAGTTAAATATATACGTATAGATACATATGGTTTTATATGGAATGCAAAACATTGGCAGCCCAGCTAACCAATGCTCTACATCCTGCTTACCGACTAGTTAAGAGAAAACAAGCTGTTAAGATTGATTAATAGATCGTCAAGTATTTATGAAGTATGGAGACTTACATGCAAATACCTTACAGTGTCGAAAAACTCATGAAATACTCAGAAATCAATAAAAGGGAGTATAAGGAAGGTAAATGCGAGATTTGTTTCAGATCAACGATCAACTGGCCTTGGTGAAAGCTTGGAATTAAGGGATTAGAGAAAAGAGAAAGACAGAGGTAGCTCGAGTTTTCTAGGCCAGGACATGTAAATTAAATAAGAAACATAAATTCGCATTTGTAGTTGGGAAAATCAGCAAGGGGGCCGGGTGTAGGGTTTGTGAAGAGAACAGGAATTTGCTTGGCTGGAGCCACACTGAGACTGAAGCCTTGGCAGCACATCCGAGAGGATTTCCTGACCCAGCGGAAGTGGTGCCCACAATTCCTTCATGGAAGACCTGGCATTACCAACTGGAATCTTCTATTTGAGTTCCGATTCAGCCTGACCTTGTTTTGGGGCTGTCAGTGAGACCACCCACAAAGGGCAAAGCCTGTGAACCACAGCCCACATCATCCAAACTCCAGTTAGTCAAAGGGCATTGTTTCTTTCCAGAGCTGAGGAACTTCTAGAAAATCAGTCTCCAGTTCCAAAGCGTAAATTCACCGCACTCATCAGTAATCATGTTTCTGTTTGATAGAAACTTTCAGGACACATTTTTAAAATATCTATCTTCAAGTAAATTATTATTTGAGGGGATGTTTAAAACTTTTCTTTTCAATTTTTAGTTGGAGCGGCTGAACCTTGCACTTCAGAGGACATTGGCAAAACACAAAATAAAAGAGAGCAGGTAATGGGGCGCCTGGGTGGCTCAGTGGGTTAAAGCCTCAGCCTTTGGCTCGGGTCATGATCTCAGGGTCCTGGCATTGAGCCCCACATCAGGCTCTCTGCTCAGCGGGGAGCCTGCTTCCCCCTCTCTCTCTGCCTGCCTCTCTGCCTACTTGTGATCTCTCTCTCTGTCAAATAAATAAATAAAATATTTTTTAAAAAAAGAGAGAGCAGGTAAATTGAACCACTTTCATTGTGTGAACCTCCCATTACACTTAACTGATACTGCTGCAAATAGCCTCCCCTTAGTGAAGGCGAGGATATGTTTCGAATCACTATGGCATTCAAGAAACTGGGCTAAGTGTTTTAACTGTCACTAATCTGAAAGTAAGTGCATTTATTTTTCACATTGAATACATCCCTGAGCTCAGAATTATGTAAAATGTTTAGGATTTTACAGCTGCTCAGGAAAAGGCAGAGCTGAGTTTCAAGTCTGGGTTTTTCCAGAGCCCATGATTTTAACCATGTTGCCCTACACTGCTGCTTTTAACAAGCCAATAAGGGTAGTCTTTCCTACTCGAGGTAATGTCAATACTTCACAGGTAAGGCAGGGATCCCAGATGATCAGTACAGACTCCTGCCTGAAGGATACTGCCAAAAAGTAGAGCAAGGTCCCAGTGCCCAGTGGGGAGGTAGAGGGACCGAAATTCCTACACATGTTAAACTTTCGGCTGCTGCAGCAGGAGAAAATTGAGGAAGAATCAAAGTTGGGAGGGTGTTAAAAGGGAAGGGTTGACTCAGGGGGCTTGAGGCAACAGCTGTTTATCAGTCTTAAGGGGAGTGTTTCTGCATTTTTGTAACCTATATGATTCTATTTGGCTTTATCTGCCCTTTATACTTTTTCTTGCTTGCTGTCTTTGAAATTTTTTTAAAGAAAGCTTTCTGTAAAGGGTTAATATATAAGGTTTTTTTTAAGCCTCTTTATAGAGTTAATTTTTCAAAAATATCTTAGCACATTTACTGCTGGCTGGTAATTTGATTGGTCTTATTTTTGATTCCTTGGCATCCCAAGGATTATTTCATTTGTAGGTAATAGAATAAGTACTTGGGTTCACATTCGCAGAATTGAACGTGGCAGCTTTGCAAACAAAGCCATTGTCGGGAATATTTTATACATTCATTCATCTATTTCTCATGAGTGGATTATCAGTCCTTCGTTTTCCCTATTGACTAGCTGGCTGGTCTGGGACTGCGGGCAGCAGGCGAGCCAAGAAGGGGTCAGGAGGGATCCAGAAGGAGAGAGTGTGACTCTCTGTGTCTGACAGAAGCTTTGTTTACACAGAGATATGAAGAGCATTCCAGAATGCCTCTGACCTTAATTCTCAGTCAAGCTGATAAGATAGCCACAAGTCATTGTAGCTAAGCTACTGTGTCTGTCTGCCTAAATCCTTGGCAGCCAGTTGGCCCAAAATTGACTCTCAGGGCTTTGTGTTCTGTAATGTTCCTAAGCCCGCATGCTGCAGGGGTTCATTAGGATGTATTCCCAGTGGTATATCTCTTTAAAAATAACTCAAACCTGAAAAAAAAAATCTCATTTTATTTGGAAATCTGAAAATTTTTTTTACTGCTTTCTTGATTTCTTAAAGAGCTGATCATACTTTTAAATTGTGCTAATGATAATTATTCAGTTGTTGAAATAAGATGACAAACCTTTTTTCTCAGGACTGCCTGCCGATGATATGCTAAATGGCTTCTCTCTGCTTTGCTTCTTGGATATATTTTTTGTTTCCTTTTTTCCCCCATCCTCATTTTGGAAAGTCAGCTGCCATTTCTACTGCTCTCAGCCTGCCAACCACTGAACATAACTCTTTTTTTGGACTGTTTATTATATGATTTGAAAAGCAAAAAATCAATATATTAAACAATAAACTGTCCCTAAATGAAGACTGGAACCCCCTGCCCCCCACTTTTTAAGTGAATGAATTTTAATACAATCATTGTAATATCTCTCTGGGTTGGTTTCACAGAGAGCTTTTGATTTGTTTCTTTTCCTGGGATCTTCTGATCACATCAGCTTATCTGTGCACAGCTGGTGTGTATGTGTACGTGTGTGTGTACAAGCACGCACACAGTTGCTGGCACATATGCAAGTTTAGTCTTTTTTTTTTTTTAAGGAAAAGCTAGAAGACTTATTTTTAATTGCATTATGTGCTATTTGCACTAAGTTTTGCTTACATCTCATATCATGGGTGCAGCGAATTGGCAGAATTAGGGTTCCCTGAGCAGAAATGCTCTCATTCTTTAGGAAAACAAAACAGAATTGTTTAAATGATAAAAATAAGCAAAGCTGAAGATGATTAATCTAAAATGATATGTAACAAGAGGTTTGGGGATATCTAAGCACAAACTAAATAGAAAATTAGATTGTGAGCCTCAACCAATTTAGATAAGGAAGTATTTCTAGCTAGCATCATAAACAATTATAAGCAAAGTACCTTTATGTGATAAAAGAGTGGACTGAGCAGTTTTCCTTCTTGAAAATATTTCCTTATGAAACTTCTCTACATGTATTGTGTTTTATTAAAATCTGTTCAAAATTTGGAGTTTTGCCTATTTGTCAGTTTGGCTTATCTAATGGCAAATTGAACTACAGATAGAATCTTAGGTGTCTTTTAACATGTGTTAGTAATTTGGCCAATTTGGTCATACTAAGTCATTACTATCAGAAATCATCAAAAAGTTAGGCAAACAGGAATCAGTAAGTCGTCCAGTGGAAATTACCAAAACTTTTTATCAGTGAAAATGTATGCTATTATATTATCAACTTGTATGCTGTAAAAACCAATGCAGTAATTGAATAAAGAATAGATTTCTTTAGTTTACTAATTTTTATATGCATAGTGCTATGTAGTAATGCCTGAGAGTTAAATATATAGAACCTTAAACTCAGAAGCAAGATATGCTACATTTTTGTTTTAGAAAAAAAGATAGTGGGGGTGTCTGGGTGGCTTAGTCTGTTAAGCATCTGCCTTTGGCTCAGGTTATGATCCCAGGGTCCTGGGAACGAGCCCTGAGTTGGGCTCTCTGCTCAGTGGGGAGTCTGCTTCTCCCTCTGCCCACTTCTCCCTCGTCTGCTGCTCCCCTTGCTTGTGCCCTCTCTCTCTCTCTGTCAAATAAACAAATTTTAAAATCTTAGAAAAAAAAAGAAAAAGAAAACAAAGTGGAACTTAAAAAGGGAAATCCATCAGTGTATAAACTTTTCTTCTTGGTTGTATTATGGGCAGCTTTAGTATCATCCCCTACTTGGCCATTTCATACTCTGATTCCCTGCCAGTGTAAACCTCTATAATATTAGCCTAAAGTTAACTTAAAAGGTAAATATGCTTCAAAAAATCAGGAAACACTCCAAATCAGGTGTATTTTGGGGTTGCACATGTCATTGCTCCTTTTTTGTAAACTTGATAGTCAAGATTTGGCTCTACAGAAAAGCCAGCTCAACCTTTTTTCTGTGGTCATGTCTGTATGTTATAATCAGAAGTTGTAGCATTCATTTGTCAGTTTATAATTTAAGATGTTGACATATTTTCAGGAAATCTTTGGAAAGAGAAGACTTGGAAAAAATAATTACAGACCAAGCAGTTGCAGCAGGTAATAGAATTGTTTAAGTATATGTAATTAGGGAGTAATTATACTTACAGAACTAATATTTTACCTATAAACTAATATTTTCTACTAGTAGAAAGTATTTACCAGTAGAACTAAAATTTTCTCCTAAAATATTCATATTTATTTTTTTGGTGACTTCCAGTGTGAAGTATTCAGTATTATATATTGTATTAACATAAAGAATAATTATTTTCCATGCTGTGTATTTTTGTTTGACCGAAACATTTCCTTTTCTTTACAATGTTTATTTGCTGGGACATAGATAAGGCTGCATGGGAAACTGACTCATAGACATTGACATGCTTTGGCCTTGAACTTGACTAAGTATTCCTTATTTATTCATGAAAAATCTTATTCAACAAAGTAGAATAAAGAATTTTTTTGAAGGTTGTAAGCAATCCTGGGAAAAAGAATTGGCAACGTTCTCGTATTAATAATTAGTTTGTGGGAAGCAAGATGAGTAATTTTGCTGTACTGTCCTTTTCAAAGTTGAAGGACATGGACCTATGGGTTAAATCTTTCCAAAGGTACAAGATATTAAGAATTTAATGATGATAATGATGGTGATGGTGACATACTGAGCCCTTCCTAGGAGCTGGGCACTATTCTAAACAGCCTCTACACATCACAACAGTGCTATGAAAAGGGCACTATTGTTTTTCCAAATTATGAGATGAGGAGGGAAAAATGATACATAGAATTTAAAGAATAAAGGAGATTAGGGAAGGAGTAGTTATAGGAAGTAAATTCCAAATATTCATTCCGGTAACATTAAACAACAAGAATGTTGTTTTGCTTTAAAAAAAAAAAATTAAATGACTTTATATCATCTCTAGAGAAAAATAACAAAATTTAGTTTCATGACCAGTGATTTCAAATTCATTCCTGTTTGACATTCCTACTGCCCGAGGCCCTCCAAGTGGGAACAGTGCCCCTCCTTCATCAAGATGTACTGTGTTTGTCATTAACAGGATGATGGGAAAGCTTTTCCTGAAATGAACTTGATTCTGTAATACTGATTGTTCTTCTGTAAGAACAACGATCTCTTCAGGGAGATTAAAAGTTGTGTATTATACTTCATGTATCATTCTTTTGTAATTAACGGATGGGGAATTTTTAATTGGAGTTTCCAGAATCGTGGAAACTCATCGATGTAGGTAATCTGAATATAGATGGTTAATTTTGGTCAGAACGCTTGTTACCAGACGTAAAGGGCACCAAATCATCCAATCAAACCGTCGTAAAAATAGTAGTAACCGTCCAGCTCTTCCAGGAACTATATAGCAGATATGGCAGAAAACGTATTCTTTGCTTTCAGGAGTTCCAGTGGAAATCGTCAAAGAGTCTCTCGGGGAAGAGCTTTTCAAAATATGTTACGAGGAAGATGAACACATCCTGGGTGTGGTTGGAGGAACCCTTAAAGATTTTTTAAATAGCTTCAGCACCCTTCTGAAACAGAGCAGCCACTGCCAAGAAGCAGAAAAGAGAGGCAGGTTTGAGGATGCTTCCATTCTGTGTCTGGATAAAGACCACGATTTCTTAAATGTTTACTATTTTTTCCCTAAGAGAATCACGTCCCTGATTCTTCCCGGCATCATGAAGGCCGCTGCTCGCGTGTTGTACGAAACGGAAGTGGAGGTGTCGCTCCTGCCTCCCTGCTTCCGGAATGACGGCAGCGAGTTCCTCAATCAGCCCTATTTGTTATACTCCCTTCACGTCAAGAGCACCAGACCATCCCTGTCCCCGGGGAAGCCCCAGTCCTCGCTGGTGATTCCCGCGTCCCTCTTCTGTAAGACCTTTCCTTTCCACTTCATGTTTGACAAAGACTTGACGATTCTGCAGTTTGGCAATGGCATTCGAAGGCTGATGAACAGGAGGGACTTTCAAGGAAAGCCGAATTTTGAAGAGTACTTTGAAATTCTGACTCCCAAAATCAACCAAACGTTTAGCGGAATCATGGCTATGCTGAACATGCAGTTTGTGGTCCGAGTGAGGAGGTGGGACAACTCTGTGAAGAAATCTTCAAGGGTAAGAAAAATGTCATAGTAGTTGGAATATGAAATAAATCACTTCCTGTTTAAGGACTAGAAACAAACAGGTAAAGAGATATGCATCGCTTTAAATGTTTCGATAAAACACCTGTATGTTTAAGACAACTTGAAATCCTTTCTTCATTCCTTTGGTGGCTTACTCCATTCGTTACTTCACAAATATTTATTGGATGCGGTCTACCTTTTAAGATCCTCAGAGTATTTTATAAGCCGTATTAGATAAATATTTATATAAAAATATGTGTTCAATCATTATCAAGTAGCTGGCAATTTGGAGTAATGAGGCATTATTCTGCAACAAACAAAAACTACTTGTTTCTTAGACAAGACAACTAAATAGATTTTTTAAAATCAATATTTGACATGGAAAATCGATAACTTTTTTAATTGTTAGGGAATGTCGTGGGGCTTGTTCTCATGGTAGAGAAGCTGGATAATCATTTAGTCCAAGGAAGGAGTTTGCAAAATCATAGTTGATTGTATAAGCAAAGCTAACATTCAGGCTTATATGCATATAACTTTTAAACATGCGTAATTCCAGGAGATGTGCAGTTTGTTCCCGAAATGAAAACGGTTTTATCATTTTATCACAAAAGCAATGTAGCTAAATGCTCAAAATAGGTAATAGTGAAAGATGTTCATTGCAGCCAAAAAATCAAAGACACTAGTTGGATACATTTTTTTGTGTGAAACAAAACAAAATACTACTTGCAACTTCTTTTTCTCGCTAAACACCACATTTCGGGCATTCTCCCATGTCACGGGGTATAGGCCTATTTCCTTTTTCCAGAGACTGTGTAGAATCCCATTGTACGGTTTTCCTCTATTTAAACAGTCCCCTATTGAAGGGCATTTGGATTGATTTTGACTCTTTGCCACAATGAACACACTTACACATATTTGTTCTCACTCATACAGTAAATCAGGATGATCACCTACACCTCACGTCTCTCAAGCCTTCTCCAGTACAATCCTCGACACTATCTGCTATTAGTAAAAGAATATAATGGAAGCATCAGCCTTCCCCCTAGTGAGAAAGCCTTGAAGCATGAATTTTTTACATGGTTTATTGAAAATCATGATCTCTGTGCAGAGTTATTCCAATCTACCCATTCTCCAAAGGTCCATGTGCATTTTACAATGCACAGTAAATTGGAACTATAAGAAAGCATATTGTTCCTTTCCAGCAGGTAGGGAAAAAAAATCGAGTTTAAACACAAAGAGATCATCACCTGTATCTTCTGCCTTTCCTTTTGTCTCAAAAAGGTGTTGGAAACTGAAATAAACCACAGTTGGTTTGCCTTTGCTTCCCAGGTTATGGACCTCAAAGGCCAAATGATCTACATTGTTGAATCCAGTGCAATCTTGTTCTTGGGGTCCCCTTGTGTGGACAGATTGGAAGATTTTACCGGACGCGGGCTCTACCTGTCAGACATCCCGATTCACAATGCACTGAGGGATGTAGTCTTGATAGGGGAGCAGGCTAGAGCGCAAGATGGCCTGAAGAAGAGGCTGGGCAAGCTGAAGGCCACCCTTGAGCAAGCCCACCAAGCCCTGGAGGAGGAGAAGAAGAAGACGGTGGATCTGCTGTGCTCCATATTTCCCTGTGAGGTGGCGCAGCAGCTGTGGCAAGGGCAGGTCGTGCAAGCCAAGAAGTTCAGTGACGTCACCATGCTTTTCTCAGACATCGTGGGGTTCACGGCCATCTGCTCCCAGTGCTCACCGCTGCAGGTCATCACCATGCTCAATGCGCTCTACACTCGCTTTGACCAGCAGTGTGGCGAGCTGGATGTCTACAAGGTAGGGGCAGAGGAGGGCACGGCCCATGGGACAGGCAGAAGTCACTGAGAAAAAGCACCAGAGTCAGGAGCCCCCGAGGTACCGAGTTACTGGGCAGATGAAGGGCTTTCTCTGTAAGCCATGTCCCTGGGAGCAGGCATGGTGCATTGATCCTGTGGGTGTGCTCTAGCCAGAAATAGCTCCGAATCTGCTCAGAAACTGAGATCATTATTCCATGAAAGGACGGCCCCATTGTCTTCTCAGAGAATAAGCATAGCATGGAGGGGTAATAGGCTGAGTGGAATATGGGCTGTAGGACCCTGAGTGGGGACAATTTAAAAGTCAGTGAATGTGACACTTGACGGCAACTGAACTGAATTATCAAGCGTGAGATCATTCCAGGTATGACTTGTTAACAAGTATAACAAGAAGAAAACAGGTATAACAGAGGTGTAACAGAGGAAAGTTATCCTCTCTTAAAGGAAAAGTGCAGAAGAAACATGGTATTATGCAAACTATCTTCAAATAGGTTAACTCAGAATGGACTTACCGTGATGCTTTGAATGGCTGAGTCAGAGAAACACTGACTTAAGGCATTATTGAAGAGAGGCCAACGGCAGAGACGTCTCTGCAGAGGCCTGTCTTCAAATCTTGTTCTCCACTTGCTTTGTACGCTGAGAAAGTGAAATAGCCTTTCTCATTTCTAAAACAGAGAAAGTAAAGCTTATATGCGTGAATAACATACATTATGTCCCGTAAGCTTCAGGAACAGGCCTGTTGCAAAGATGATGGTAAATGGTATCAGTTATTCATGATGTAGTAGGACTTACTGAATGAGTCTACCACATACCAGGCATCATTCTAGTCATGCGGAGGCTCAGTAATTATCCCCAATGTGTGCTAGCCTTTTTTTTTAATATATATTTTTTATTATTTTTTTAAGATTTTATTGATTTATTTACTTGACAGTGACAGAGAGATGACAAGTAGGCAGAGAGGCAGGCAGAGAGAGAGAGGAGGAAGCAGGCTCCCTGCTGAGCAGAGAGCCTGATGCAGGGCTCGATACCAGGACCCTGAGATTATGACCTGAGCCAAAGGCAGAGGCTTTAACCCACTGAGCCACCTAGGCACCCTAGCCTTTTTTTTTTTTTTAATGTAAATTGATTAGCCATAAGAGAACTAGTGAAGTGATTTTGTGTTCTGTGTTTCTAGAATTAAACCTATTTTTTTTTTTTTACTAATTCAAAGTCTTTCACATTATTTTAGCCACTGGCATTAAGAACAAAGCACCCTTCTCATTTATGTGGCTTTCATTTATGAAAATTATGTCTCATTTATGTCTCGTTCTATGGGACATAGAATCCCATTTTAGTTTGCCATGTACAATCTGGCATTTCGGAGACTCACCCAACATGAAATAAGTACATCATTGAGGAGAAAACAAATATTTATGGGACAACATAAGCCTCTGCTTTTTTCTATCTAGATGCCTGACTTAAAACCTTCCTTTTAAAAATTCCCAACAGGAGGGACGCCTGAGTGGCTCGATAGGTTAAGCGGCTGCCTTCAGCTCAGGTCATGATCCCAGAGTCCTAGGATCGAGTCCCACATCAGGCTCCTTGCTCAGTGGGGAGCCTGCTTCTTCTTCTACCTCTGCCTGCCGCTTCCCTGCTTGTGTTCTCTCTCACTCTGACAAATAAATAAATAAAATCTTAAAAAAGAAAATTTCCAACAGGAAATTCCAGACAGAGCCATGATCCCCTTGGGGGAAAAAAAAGAGGTCCATGTATAATTGCTGATGAAATAATTGGCTTTCATTAGGTTAAGCTTGATGGCTTCTTGGTGGAATTTACTATATTTATTTGTAGATAGTTTCTGTCTTGACATTGTCTCCTCTCGGAATTGTAAGAAGAAAGCCTCTCTCTCCCTTGCAACTGCTGCGATGGCTAGCAGAGGTAGTAGCCCTCTTCTACAAATTTCAACTTGTTGAAACTAAAACAATTCAGTTATTCCAATCAAGTATTCAGAATCTGTGCTCCTTACCACATGGAGAGTAGCCATAGAGTTCAGTGGTTAATCCAACCACAACCCAAGCTAAATACTGAGTCATCTGCTCTGTCCTTATTTCTACCTTCTCTTCACTTCTAATTTTGCATGAAAGTCCCTGGAGACAGCGGTGAATAGGTCGGGAAGGGTTGTCACCAGGAGATAAATGTAAGATGCACAAAATGTGTAATCATACGGTCACCTGTGAGTGTGGTAGCTTCCAAGGAATAGTCTGGCTTTTTTTTTCCCCCCAGGACCTGTTTGTACCAGGACTTTAATCTCATTTGCTTATCTCCTTTAGCCTTTTGCTCATTTTTCAATTTATTCAGTATTCATTTATTGACTGTTATAGCAGATATTTACAGTCATCCAGGATTGGCCAACCTGAGTGAGAAAATCTCTTATGTGAGGAGATAGGAGGGAGGGGCTGACCAATGCCAGATTTCCATGTGACAGGGTGAATGCCTGGTTGGGAACAAAGGCAGACAGGTGCTGTGATAGAGGAGAGCAGCATAGGCATCTAGTAGGAGTGAGGGCACCACTTCTTTTAATTAAGTAGCACTTATTGGACACCTGAGATACATTAGCCATTATTTTAGGCACTTCTTATATATTCATTGCTGAAGAAAATCTTGTAAGAGGCTCTGCCACCCAGTTCACTAGTTAGCAAATATACTGGGCACTGGTAATTTAGGAGTTAGTAAAACAGGCAAATTGAGAGAGCTATTATTTTACTGGAAAAGAAGGAAAAACGAGCAAACAAGTAAATATATAGCATTCCAATTTGTGTGCTATTCTGGATAAAGTTTAAGGAGACAAGTGCAGAAGGTAAGGGTGATTGCTATTTTATGTGGGGTAGGTGTTTCTCATGGGGTGATGTTTTAACAGGCACTGGAGGAAATGAGGGACATGCCAAGTAGCTGTGTGTAGGACATTGTTTGAGGCAAAGGAATAGCAAGTGGGAACATGTTTGGTATGTCTGAGGGATAATGGGAGGCCATTGGCACTGGGACAGAATGAGCAAGAGAAAGGATGAAGAAATAAAATCAGAGATTAGCAGAAAGGTGAGAAGGACTTTGGAGGCATTTTAAGAGTTTTGGCATTGGTTCTGAGTGAAACGGAGAGTCACTGAAAGTTCATCTCCCTGTCTTTTTTTTCCTTTCTCGTCTCCATCCCTCCATACTAGAAGGTTTGGATAAGAGGAGTGATACCATCTAATAAGTTACAATAAATATTTAGAGGAGAAGAAAAATGCAGTGATTGTTATTTGGTGGATTATTTGTGGATTTAAATTAACTGGTCGCTTTGCCACCAACATCACAGACAGATAAAAATTCCCTGTTACAACGACAGTAATGACAATGATAACACTTGGGATTTATATAGCAGCTTGGTTTTCGATAGCCTTCCAAGCACCACTGTTTGACATCTTGATTTCTAGACTTCATGACTGACACTCCTGTAGCCCCACTTATAGTTACTATGAGAACCCCCAAGTTCTTTTGAAAAACTAAAATGTGTTAGTTTTATAGCACACATTTTTACTAAATTCATATGACATTGATTGAGCAGTGACTGTTCAAAACTATGCTGAGAGGATATAAAATCAGCGAGTGATTCCAATATCCTTATGCAATTTGTAATAAACACAAAATATCATTTACATTACATCATTGGCCTCTACAAAGCCCCTTTACCTGGTGGCAGGGGAAAAGAAAAGGTGAAATGCTGGGGGTAAAAGTTACTTCCTGATATTGTGCTCCTAAGACCACACCACCTTCCAGAGCAGCGTCTGTTGTAAGACATCTGCACTTGATGAATTTCCTGAAAAGGAAAGCCATTTCTGAGTCTCTGATTTCCTCTGATTTTCCAGAGAGCCCGAACACAGCAGTGTCTGCTTTATGACGTGCACTGTCATTCTTTCTGAACTTGTATTCATAATATGGAAAATCTGTTACGCGCAGGTGGAGACCATTGGTGACGCGTACTGTGTGGCTGGGGGGCTACACAGAGAGAGTGACACCCATGCTGTTCAGATAGCGTTGATGGCCCTGAAGATGATGGAGCTCTCGGATGAAGTCATGTCTCCCCACGGAGAACCTATCAAGGTAAGGCAGATCATATATTGCCCAGCAAACGTCATGGAGAGTACATGCCTATTAATTAGTTATCTAAAGAATGGTGCATCAGTTGGGGTTGGTTGCAGAGAGCAAAATCTTTCTGACGTTGTTGAAGTGGGAAGAAATTTACGATGGGGTCTTAAGGGGCTTACAAAATCTCCGAGAGGACTAACGAAGCCATCCATAAGTGAAACCTTCAAAAAATGGCTCCTGGAGCCGCGCTTCGGAGCCCTAGCTTTTTCTGAGATTGAGAAGCTGGCTCCAGAACTCCACCGCCCCAGCTGCAGGCAGGAAACCGCTGTGTTCAGAAAGCTGCTGCCTCTGGTATTGGCTGCAGGACAAAACTGCACTTGTAATTTGAACCAGTAATGTGGAAGTCCTGCATCATGACCCTCACAAGATGAGTGACTGGAAGCTGAGCTCTCTGCTAAGCATGCCACCGCCACTGTAGGGAACCCAGCTGTCCTTGCTCTCGGAAGCCCCAGAGGTGTGGCCACAGCAGAAAAGCCTAGCTTTCAGATCGCTTGCAAGTGTATCTGATTCACCAAACTGAAATGCATCTAGAAAATGGAAGCAAGTTTGGAAAACGTCATTTCCCTTGTAGGGGAGGACATTACACTATAATGAAAATTGACTGCTACTCCACCTTAATATTTTCCAAAGCACATAACACTCTAAAATTTCTACATTATCTCAAAATAATGTCTTGTTGCAAATGAGAAGATAAAATGACCATGCTAGGCATTAATTTAATAGAATACAAGATCACCTGTATTTGTCTTCCTTGTAGTAAATCTGCCACTTAATTTTTATAGAATAGTCCTCAATTGATGACCCTCAGTAATGGGACTTTGAGAGGTGCCTGTATGGCTTCTGCCTTCAACTCAGGTCATGATCCCAGGGTCCTGGGATCGAGCCCCACTTTGTCTACTCCCTCTCCCCCCCTCTCATGTTCTCTCTCTCACTCTCTCTCAAATAAATAAAATCTTAAAAAAAAAAAAAAAGAAATGTGACTTTGAAGTCCTGTAGAATCCTATCTGGCATGCTATAAAATCATAGAGAAAAGAGAAAAAAATGTAAAATACAAAACTGTAATACTTAGAACCGTAGCTTTGGCTCTCTTTCTAATAGAAGCCATATGTTGAGCCCAGCCTTTTTCTCCTTCTTACCCTGCTACCCTATGGAATGGAATCAAAGTGAAAGAATAGGAAATATTTCCTTTTTTTTAAGCTCTATGTGTTTCTCCAACATGCCATATGTATAAATCATCTATCACTGCTGATTTCCTTACTACCGTCCACCCACTCTGGCTTAGAAAGCTGCAGGTGGAGTGTTGATAGAAACCAGAGGGCCGAATGTGGCAGGGAAAGTCAGTAAGTGCAAAGTGAACTTGGAAACAGACTCCTGTACCCTCCTTTCTATTCCCAAGGCATCTGTGATGAGACATGTGCTGTGTCAAACATGGTCCCCAAATGGAGGACTGCCCCAGCAGGTTTCCATTCAGGGTGTGCTGAAACTTACGGTCAGTTTCTTATGAATTTGAAGTGAGATTTGTGAATTTGCTGGTGAATTTGAAAAGTTCCCTGATAAGAAGGTTGTAGAGTCGAGAGTGAAATTCAGAACTGGAGAAAGGAAGAGAGGGAGGGAGAGCAGCATGGGAGAAACTAAGGGGCATTTACTTTATCTGTCTTGTTTGGATCAATTGATTGATTATGAAATAGAAAAAAAAAGTCTTATAATAAATTTATCAGAGACAAAACTAGAATAACTAAGTACAGAGAGAGAGGGGTTTAACCAGGAGAGTGCCCAAAGAGAGCAGCCTGATGTAAATTATGAACTAAAATTATATTTATACAGAGAAGATAGACTTTTGCTTAGCTTGATCAGTTGGCATATGTACAAAACTATATTCTCCTAAAGAAGAAAATACCAGATGTAACAGATATCTAAGCTTTGGTGATTAAAATGAAATTGTGACAAAGAAAGGACTCCAAGACTAATTCAATCCTGTATTTTATAGATGAGGAAATACTGAGCGAGACCTAAAGAGACTCACAGAAAGTCAGACTATCCATTGTTAGCAGAGTTTGGTTGCAAATGCAGGTCTCCTGATTCATACATAGTGCTTTTGTTTGAAAATTGTGCAGAATTCATGATTTGACATATTATCAGCAAATGATTCTGGAACATTCTTAGCAGATACCTAAAATCAGTTGTAAAACTAGGCAAAACCAGGGTCTTCTGAATTCTGAATAACATTAAATAGTTGAGTACTTGGCCTTTGTTTAAAATGCATATACCTATTGAAATTTTTTTTAGGTGGTCAGCTGAACAGAGGACTTGAAAAGAATGAACGTGGTGCCCGATTGTCATATAAAATATCCTGACCTTAACTTACTATATCGTAGCAGCAATTTCAGAATTTGTACATCCCCCGAGATCATCAAGAATTCAGATCTTATAGAAGATGCCAGTTTAAAATATTGTTTTAATTGTTCTCCAAATCACTGGTAACCTTCAGAATTCCTAAACTTTTACCCCAGCATATCCCAGACTGCACCTTATATCTGGATATGGCCCAACTCCAGTTTTCCATGCATTCGGGCGGGTTTAACAAAAGCATATATATGTTGTCATTGTGATGCGGGTCTAAGCCACTCCAGCTCTACTTCCTCTGTCTGTGATGTGTTCTACTTAAACATCACAATTCCTTTCTCCTCATGTTCATCATTAAGAGTGGGGAAGTGTTTGCCATAAGTGTTTTATCCTTTATACTCTAAGAGCCGACATCTCCTGCCCTTCTCTGACCGTGAACTGGGAAACAACCCCTGGGGGGCAGGATTCAGTCTGTCTCCCTTGATGACCAGAGCAGGTTCACATAAACAGAAGCCCACAGATGCTTTGCCTTGTCACTCTGGGGACCGTGATAGGGATGCACGGAAATGTGTTTCAGACATTGAAGGCAGCTGAAACAAAAATGCTTTGTGGAACAGACCTAAGTGCATAGTGGAGAAGAATTAAGAGGTGTGACTGATTTTGTACTAGTAATTTTTAATTGGATGCGAGTAGAGGGAAGCAGGCAAATGGTATAGGGACTGTGAAGGGTAAAATCAGGTAATGGGCGTTCATCCAGTAGGGACCAGCAAGGGCAAAGTGTTTTACCAATGACGGGGACATTGTGCGACTTTTGGCTTTCAGATGCGAATTGGACTGCACTCCGGGTCTGTTTTTGCTGGCGTCGTTGGCGTTAAAATGCCTCGTTACTGTCTTTTTGGAAACAATGTCACCTTGGCAAACAAATTTGAGTCATGCAGTGTCCCACGGAAAATCAATGTCAGCCCAACAACGTACAGGTACGATTTGCACTGGATGCCTGAAATCTCTTCATTTATACACAGTTGTCATGTTTCCTCATTAGTTTGTGTTATCCTCCATAGCATTTTCTTGCTTAGATAATCTGACTAGAAAGAGAAAAGCAATGACTTTATCATCCTCGCCTTTTTTAAAATTACTCAGCATCATGAGAACCAGTCTGAGGTTTTTGTCGCCCAGGGGGACTCCTTGACACACGTCCCATCTTGCCCCACTATTCTCCTCAAAGCACAGATTCATGCTCTCCATACTTGGCCAGCTGCTCTAACAGCAGCACCTTCCTGCGCGGGTCACCCAGACTTAGCATGGGCCCCGCAAGTTACAAGGCGTGGTCCTCAACACACCTTTATCTCAGATGCCAGACAGGGAGACGTTCCATCCCATTTTAAGAATGCAATTATAATGGAAACACTTGAATAGCAGAACATGTTCCAGATACATGTGGTAGCTAACGTACCAAACGATACCCAGCAAGTTATCGTTCCTGTTCTCAAAGGAAGCTATTTTATAGCATCTTCTTTCTCCTGAAAACTCCACAGCCTTTCCTTTTAGAGTCGATAACTTCACTTCCTGTTTCACTGGAAAAGACACAAATGCATCAGATAAGCACATCACCACCTTCCCTGGGGCAGACCCCAGCAGCTTAGCTCTCCCAGGGGCCCTGGTCACACGCTGGCTCTTGTTGCGGTGACAGTGCCGCCATCTGGCCTGCTCCTCTTCCAGATGATCCCCCCAGGTTTGCTTTGAGTGTGGCTGCTTCTCGCTTTCTCAAAAACTTGTCTCCTGAAAATACCTGTTTTCTATCTGTGATTAATTTCTCTGGTGAGGGGCCCCTGGGTGGCTCAGTGGGTTAAAGCCTCTGCCTTCGGCTTGGGTCATGGTCTCGGGGTCCTGGGATCGAGCTCCACATCAGGCTCTCTGCTCAGCGGGGAGCCTGCTTCCCCCTCTCCCTCTGCCTACCTCTCTGCCTACTTGTGATCTCTCTCTCTCTCTCTCAAATAAATAAATAAAATCTTTTAAAAATTTTTTTCTCTGGTGAAACGATTATTCCCATCAGAAAACAGACCTCTCTTTCTATTAGACCTCTTAAAATAGTATCTTCCTTGTTTCCAAACGAATCTCAGCTACTCCCTGCTCATCCCCACTCCCTGACCCGCCATATTCCTGTTCCTTTTCCCAGGAAAACTCATTGCAAGAGTTCTTCATGCTCATGGGCTCTATTTTTTACCTCCCGTTGGCTCTCTGACTCACACCGATCAGCATGTGTCCCTTGCACTCCACTGAAATGGTTCTTATCAGGGTCATCCATGTCCCTTGCTAAAATTATGGTCAGTTCTCCCTCCTTATCTTCCTCAACATCTCAAGGGCAGCTGAATAGCTTGAGCACTCCCTCTGTTGAAAGTTTTCTTCCTTAGGCTTTTGTGACTCCACACTCACCTGGTTTCCTCATTACCCGGTGACTTCACCGTCTCAGTGTTTCATGTTGTTATTCTTTCCCTGCCATACCTTCAAAGTGACCAGAGCTCTGTCCCCATTGTCTTCTGTGTCTGAACTTTATTGACTCACCGAATAGTTTCGTTTTTTTGTATCACTAGCCCATCCCACAATTCTCTACTGAACAAACTTGTGTATCCTATTCTATATTTCTGCTCGGATGACTAATTGACAAATTAAAATTAATATGATCATCTTATAACAAGTGATTTCCCATATACCGCTGCGTGATGAAATCCATTTCCCCCCAGCTTAGCTTTATCAATGTCTTGAAAATGATGCCGCCATCTTAGACTCTAAATCTCAGAGTGATCATTGTTTTCTCCCCTTCACAGCTACACATTCACCTACAAATTATATCCTGAATACATGAAATCTTTTTTTCACTTCCTTCAGTACTTCACCCCAAGGCAAGCCTCCCTCTCTGTCCCACCCCAGCCAACCCAAGCTGACTCTCACTCTTCTTCATGCTTTCTTGTACCTCTCCTCCCCGTAGTCCATCCACCACACAGTAACCGGATTGTCTCTCTAAAGTATAAATCCAGTCTCGTCATTCCTGAGTCAAAACCCCTCCAATGGCTTCCCATTGCAGCCAGAATAAAATTTAAGTATGTTACCACAGACTAAAATGTTCTCTTTTATCAATATCCTGCCAGCCTGTGTCACTTCTTTTCTTCCACTTTCTCTTTCACTTACTGCCACCCTGCCACCCTGGCCTGCCTTTTTTTCTTCAGACTTCCTAAACCCATTCCTGAATCAACAATATCGGCTGTCCCTCTGCTTTCCACTTGTTCCTTGGATCATCCTGCATCTTCCTCTTCCTCATAATTAGACCTTAAGTCAAATGTCACCTCTTCAAAAAGACATGGGTTAGTTAACTGCCATAACTAGAGGAACAACTTTCGTTTCACACACCTCACATCGTGTTATTTTTTCATCTTCTTAGCTCATACCTGTGTCCTAAATGGTGTTTTCTTTCTGTGTTTATTGCCTGCCTCCCCTTGGAGAGTGTCAGCCTCCTGTGGTCTGCACTTCATAGCCCCAGTTCCCAGATCGGGGCCTGGAACACAGTAGGGGAACAATACATATTTATTGATTGACAGTTTACTCTTTGATATGAAAATGAGTCACTGTAGCATGAGAATCGGAAAAGTCCTTGGAGATTGTTGTAGTGGTAATATCCTTGAAATCTTCCCAGATATGCCCTGTAAGGAGAAGAACTCATGTCCTTAGAGGATATGACTGCTCTCTGGAGGAAGTGAGAGTGATAGTCCTGACATAACTTGAGTAGTTGCTCGCCCTTTCACTGCTGTTAAGTGTTCAGTAACATAATATATATGCATGAACGCCATGAGGAGTCCGTGGCTGTGTGTCTATCCTTAAAACCAAACCTTCACGTAGAAAAAAAGTGTATTTTCTATTTCTTCTGTTTTAATTGTTTTCAGGCAGTATAAGACAAAAATTTCCAAATTCTTCCTTTGTTTCATTTCTCAAAGTCTGGTTGTCTTCAATCTTGATAAGGGACATTGATATCAGCTACTCATTCTACTCCCAAAATGTAATTTAGGATGTCATGTCTTCCAACAGAGGATCATGACACTTCGATATACATTTTCAGCAACAGGAGAAGGCTTATAGCTTAAATCCTTAGATTCATCAAATGGGCAATGTTACTGGGTATGCATGTACAAGATTTTACACCATACATAGTGTCACCTTACTTTTAATAAATTATTGTTTGATTATAATAGTAATATATGCTCATTTTAGAAAACTTACAATATCAGAAAATTATAAAGGAAATAAAAATAGCTCATAATCTCACTATCCAAAGACAGTAACTATTCACATTTTTGTGTTTTTTTTTTATTATTTCTTAGTATGCATTTTTATGCACATATATAAATGATAACAATGATGTCCAATACTGGACATCAGTGCATTTGCTAAATTTATTTCTATCTTTTGTAGACAAATAAGGTATGGTTTATTTTTTTCCTTTTTTCAATTTACTTACCTCTTACTTTCATATAAGAAATATTTATGTCTTTTCTAAAGGGCAGGTTGTAGTTAAAATGCTTTATTTAGGCAAGAAATAAGTATTTAAAGTGAAATATGTTTAGCCACATTTTAAAAGGCTTTCTTTTAAAAACTACCTCATTTTTTTTCCAAATTATAGGAAAATTCAAAAAAGAATTGATAATTTAAATTTCAATCAAAAGTCCATTCTTTGTGAAATTTAACAACTAGATTGTGAAATAGAGACATAATTCCAGTTCTGTCAAAGTTTGGGACAAACAATAGACTCTACTAGAAGTTGTACAAATATAAAACCTAATTATTTCTTTGGAGAACTTTACTGGTACTTCATTGAAATCTGGGGTGACATTTCTCAAAAAAAAAAATCACATGTAGCTTCCTTGATACACTTACGAAACACCTGTAAATTTAGGACACAGAATACATACCCCACACCCAAATCTTACCTTTCACTTCCAATTCTAATCAGTAATTTAGAATGTTGCCATGTTATGACAGTTATACATTCCTAAATTCTAAATGGCATGAGGAGTTTTACTTTCGAGGACAATGTTCTGCTTCTTATTTGATCTTACTGAATGAAGTGCAGAAAACCGAGACGACACTAAATATTGTGTCCACGTTTCAGGTCAGTGGATTAATGAGACAGGCTTATGTGATGATCCAGTGATCATTAAAGACAAAAATGGCAGGTGGGGGATGTAAATGAATACTGCCCAGGTTGGGTGGAGAAATACACCAAGGAACTCCATTTGCAAGAGAGATCTGAGAACCTAATAATAGAGAAACAAGACTTCAATTCTGTAAGGGAGAGGAACAAAGAGAAAAAAGAGAATATGGAGAGATGACAGAAAAAAGGAGAGTTAATGCAGCAATTTGGGGAAAATGGTATCTGGTTGAGAAAGAGTAAAGGAAAACTTACATATGTGGACATCTGCCCTGAGACTTTTCTTGCTTTTCTTAGGTCTGACCTCCATCAGACTTTCATCTAAATGGTATTATTCTTCCAACCTGTTTTCCCTAAAAATTCTTATCTTTTTGGGACACCTGGGTGGCACAGTCAGTTGAGCGTCCAACTCTTAGTTTCAGCTCAGGTTTTGATCTCAGGGTGGTGATCTCAGAGTCCTGAGATTGAGCCCCACATTGGGTTTCATGATCAGCACGGACTCTGCCTAAGATTCTTTTTTCCCTCTGCCCCTCCTCCTTGCACGCTCTCTGTCTCTCTCAAATAAATAAATAAAATATTTTTTAAAAATTAATATTTTCTTAAAGATGATTTAATGAACATTTCTAACTCCATGACATTCTAATTGTGTTTATATGTAAGTTTCTTTGAAAAGCATAGAATTTGTATTCAGAAGACATTCCGTACAGTCCTAAACATAGAGCTCTCCGGAGGTATCTTCGTGAGCAAGGCACTTAAATTCAAATGGTGTGTGCTTTAAGGCCACTTCTAAGTGCTGAATATTTTATATAAACTCCAATGTAAGGTTATGGTTGTAATTACCATATTCAGTAGGAAAGGCTGGGTTGATGTGGACAGAAAAAAGAAAGATCTTAATTACTTAAAATTTTAAATATTATTATTTATCAAACCTTTATAGTTTTATGTATTTTTATAAGTAATTTTTAAACATTTTAAACCTACAGGAAAAAAACATCAAAGAAAACGTGACACCCATGTGGCCAATACTAATACTTAATAAATGTCAGTATTTGTGTTTCAGCCACAGATGGTTTAATTGGCTCATAAAAATCCCTGAATGTTTAGCAGTTGGCTCTCATAAGCCAGTGTGAGCCAGGTCTAACATGTCACTATATGTGCCTGTGATATAATATGTACTCGAGAGTATGAGTAAGCCATGTAGATCTATAATATACCCCACAGATTCCCAGATCATAGGCTATATCCAGTTCAGCGTCACTAAGCATCCATTAGTTGTCCACATAGGTCTTACTAATTTATATCCCATCAACAGTATATGAAGGTTTCTATTCCCCAAATGTTCCCAATATGATGAGTGTGGACTGATAACTAATTGATGCTTAACCAATCATGTTTATTTATTTAATCTTCACAGCTGTCCTAAGAGAACTGTACTATTATTACTCCGCCTTAAAGGCTAGAAAATAGACATCTTTGCTGCTATTCCAGCCTAAATCTACCAGACTTTGAAGCTTATACTTTTAATACTATGGAATTCTGGAACTTTTTATTATATATTACCAAATATTATGCCTTATAAATAATAGGTACTCATATTTATGGATCAGACTAAAGCATCATTTCATTAACTATTTTGCAGATTACATATTTACTGATGAGCTTTTAAAAATCAGCTTTAAAAATCAGCTAATATTCACATGTTCTTTTCTACTTGAGGTCTGCCATTTTTGAAACCTAAATTTCTATTTGGTTAGTTTCTTCAATATGTAGGAAGGTGTCACGGCACCAAATCTAATGCAGCACCATCTTCTATTACATTGAGGCATGACATCACAAGCTGATGAGTCAGAGGCCATGATCTGGTTGGGCATGTATAGTAAGCAGTTTTCTGTGGAAGTTGGTTTAGGGCCCAGAACTGTCAACATTTTCCATCCTGAATACATATGCCTGAATAATAGGATAGAGAAATGCTTATTAAGTTTGCATTTGGGGCACCTGTGTGGCTCAGATGGTTGGATGTCTGCCTTTGGCTCAGCTCATGAACCCAGAGTCCTGAGATCGAGCCCTGCATCAGGATCCCTGCTCAGTGGGGAGCCTGCTTCTCCCTCGTCCACTCCCCTGCTTGTGTTCCTCTCTTGCTATGTTTCTCTCTGTCAAATAAATAAATAAAAATCTTAAAAAGATATATATATATCTTATATATATATATGTAGACTGGGTTCATGACCGGAGCCAAAGGCAGACACTTAAGGACTGAGCCACCAGAATTATATATATAATTAATGTCTTATATAGAACTTTTCTTACAAAACTTCTTGCCCTTGATTACTTCTCCATAATATATACAAAAGAAATGAATCAATAAATGGACAATGTCTTTTCTCTTTCAACTTAGAAGCCTTATTCTATAACACCATGTTTACACATGGGCTTGAGGTTTTTTGCTATTATTAAACTTTTAGATTATTTTGCATTTTTCCCACTACTCTGAATTTACTGTTATATGAATTATTGATTTTATCTTTACAAAAATATTTTATATTTTTCCTAATATGAGTGAAATACATTATTTGGTAGAATTTTCTTTTGTTATTGTGAATTGATTCTTCGTTGTTCTTCTGTGAAGATATTTTTAAAATCATTAGGCTCTCTCTGTCAATCACACTGGAAATGGTTGGTATATTAATACAGACAGTCCCCAGCTTTTGATGGTTCAACTTAATGATTTTTCAACTTTACAACGGTGGGAAAACCATATGCATTCAGTAGAAACATAGTTTGAATTTTGAATTTTGATCTTTTTCCCAGCTGGTGGTATGCCACATGACACTCCTATTCGCAACTGATACACTTACAACCATTCTGTTTTCACTTTCAATAAAATATTGAATAAATTACGTGACCTATTAAACACTTTATTATAAAGTAGGCCGTGTGTTAGAGGATTTTGCTGAACTGCAGGCTACTGTAAGTGTTCTGAACACAGGGGTGCCTGGGTGGCTCAGTCAGTTAAGCAGCTGCCTTTAGCTCAGGTCATGATCTCAGGGTCCTGGGATGGAGTCCCACGTAGGGCTTCCTGCTCAGTGGGGAATCTGCTTCTCACTCTCCCTCTGCCTCTGCTCCTCCCCCTGCTTGTACTCTCTCTTTCTCTCTCTGTTTGTCAAATAAATAAATAAAATCTTTAAAAAAAAAAAATGGTTCTGAACACATTAAGGCAAGGCAGGCCAAGCTATGATGTTCCTAGGTTAGATGTATAAAATGCATTTTTAACGTACGGTATTTTCAATTTATGACATTTTCAACTTATGAAGATGTAACCCTGTCATAAGTCAAGGAAGATCTGTATTGTCAGGAATATTGATTTATTTAAGTTGTTTTTTCTTGTATAGACAGTTACATGCGTATTAGACTTTAATATTAATATTTTTATTTTAATCTTTTCAGATTACTCAAAGACTGCCCTGGTTTTGTGTTTACCCCTCGATCAAGGGAGGAACTTCCGCCAAACTTTCCCAGTGAAATCCCTGGAATCTGTCATTTTCTGGAAGCTTACCAACCAGTAACAAATTCAAAACCGTGCTTCCAGAAGAAAGATGTCGAAGATGGCAATGCCAATTTCTTAGGCAAAGCCTCAGGAATAGATTAGTAAAATACATATCTGATTATTAGTCTTTGTGTTTTGACTCCTATGAGCATGTGCGGAATCTCTGAAAGCACTTTACGATTGCAGATGACTAAGAACAGTATTAAAATTTCAGGAGCTAAGTCACGATCTACTTTTTCTTCCACTTAACATGACAAAAATGTATTCACTTCAACACTTCAAGTCTTCAGAGGAAAAAAAAAAAAGGAAAGAAACCTCAAAAATGGCATCTGGGGGATATTTCTGTTACTATCCCCATCACTTATTACTTGTACTCACAGTTCAGTGTATTATACGTCTGTCAGGATAATTGTAGTACCCTGACTTGCACGGCCCAAAGGAGTGACCCACAGTCCTGTGTCCTGGTGGAATGCCGTGATTGTGAAAGTGCGTTTGTGATACTGTGGCCTCCAAAAAGCTTTCCAAATAGAAGTTAGAGTCTTTGATACCATAAGCTCTCTGAACCTTTCAGCTCTGCATTTTATTACATTTCTTCATTTCACTGTTGGTGTATGTAACAAAATAGGTGGAATATTTTTTCCATTGCACTTTTTATTTTTTTTAAGGAAATAAGCAATTATGGGTTAGATGCAATATGAATATAAAGTAGTTCTATAAATATCAAAGATTGTTTTCTAAAAAGATCTGCCATAACGTAATGTGTCATATCAATAAATACTGCCTTTTGTTTGACATTTTTCTATTCTGCACTTTGGTAAAGGCTATTTTAATTCATATTAACAAATTAGTTCCTATTAATTCATATCCCAAATGTCATAACATTTGGGATAAAAGAGGGTTATAGCCTATATTAAAATGCAATAATATCATTCTAATCCAATTTAATGAGAAGCAACATGAGAGTAAAGTAAGAATCCAGGGGATATACCATAATGTCCAGAAATAAAACATTTAAACACACACACACACACAGAAATTTGGATCTATTTCAGCAGACATCCTGCATTGCCGTGCTAAGCTGTACAAAGTTCCAATGAGAAAATTTAAGTTCATAAGTGGGAAATGAGACTTATTCTTTTTGCTAATAGCTTATTTTTAAGTATTTGTGTTGGACACTTTGGTGTGTATATATGTCCTAAGAATCATCAAGTTTTTTTTCTCAAAGTACACATTTGTGAATTTTTTTTTATTCTAGTTGAATGATCTCAATGATATTTTTTAAAGGGAATGTTAGTATTGATGAAGAAAATGATGCTATGATTTCATTAAGAAAATTCATAAACATTTTTCTGGAGCTGGAACTCCTGTTTTAAATGATATTAGTCTAAGCTCTCTGAAGAGCTAAATAACCTACGTAGTTTGGGTTGGGATAAGGTTCTGATTTTAAAAAGAGCTCAATTTCAAAGCAAGAGAAAGATGAACATTATAATTTTTAAATCAGTATTAGCAGAGTCATAGATACACTAGCCTGGTGACCTCAGGAATAAAAAGTCATTATTGATTGGCTTCTAGTATCCCAAGTTTACTATGAGAGATACAACAATTTACTTACTAGGTGATATCCCAGCATCTTAAAGCACTGATTGTATCTTGTTAAATACCAGTCTTATTATTGGAAAGTACCATAGACTTTGGGAAAATAGAGTTATAGTCTCACAATTATGTGAAGTTAATAAAAACATTTTAAAGAAAATAAAGACTTAAATACATTTTTCTTTCTAGAACTGAACCCTTATTACCATAAAAATGATACGAATTAAGGGAAATTAAAAAGCATAAAACACAATGTCTTTATCAAATTTTTAAACAGACTCCAATTTAGTAATGACTTGTGTTCTAAGTTTGTAAGTTAGTTAAAATTCAAAAAGTATTTTTCTGTATACACACATACAGAACCAATGGGAAAAAATGTAAACAATGTTGAGTAAAAGCTATATGGGAATACCTTGTACTATTCCTGTAACCATTCCATAAGTTTGAAATCTTATCTAAATAAAAGTTACCAAAAATGTAATTTCACAGAGAAATTAAATCTTCTGTTTTGGATACACTAGGCCAGCCTACAAAGACTCATTAATTATGGAATACTTTATGGATCTTACGATGAACATACATTTCCATGATAGGATGTATTCAAAATTCACAGTGTGCATGCTAAAAAAAATTAAGGAGTCCCTTTTTTCTCTCTACATATCCACTTGGGAGGGTAGCAGTTATGGACACATTTTCAAATCCAGACCACTGATGGCAGCCAGAGACAGAGAGCCTAGAGAGTAAGTTTTCAAGGAAAGTAAGGGATCAAACTTGCAGCTCTGAAGTTAGGAGTGGAATCGAGGATGAATGAAAGAATGGACAGAGAGTCTGTGACAGGGTTGGGGGCTGTGGGTCCTGAATATTGTTGCCAGGTTAACTATTCTATAAAGAAATGTGTGTCCCAAGAGTGCTTCCCAATCAGCCTGTTTCTTCTAATATCTGGAATTCCAGGAACTTTTTTTTTTCCTGTTCTGATCTTATTGTTTCCATCCATGACTTCTTGTTCCTTCTATATATCAAAAGAAAATGATTCATGCTATTTCCTGGGTTTGAACACACAGGTATGAACATAAAGCTGGCATGTCTGGTATTGGAATTTCATACTACTCTAAAGGCCATTAGTCCTTCAGATCCTTTGATGGGAAGGAAGGAAAAGTTGCTTTAACATTTTACTAACCTTTCCTCCAAATTACTTCTCCCTCATATTGCCAGTCATGCTCAGGCAGACCCTTGCAAGCATGTCCCATGTGGGCTGTCATAGAATGAAGCAGTCATAGAATGGAAAAGGGTGTTCTATGGCCTTTCAGAAACAGTCATAGAATGGAACAGGGTGTTCTATGGTGGGTCTAGCAAGTGAATGAGGTCAACAAAGGGGAGTGTCTACTCCACATCGTGTCTGGTGGTTAGACATGGCTCCCTGAGACTTGGGAAGGTGCCCAACTGGAGCTTTCCATGCCAAGCCTTAATGAAGTCTGGGGCTGTATAATGCTTTAAAGCAACTTTCAAATCATGTTGAAACAACAGTTAATGCTCCCAAAAAGAATGGGTTAATGAATTATTGTAGTTTTTTAAGTGCATGGATTTTACCTGAATAAGTCATTATTAAAAAGTGAAAAGGAATCTCTCACACATACTCATTGGGGTGGCTTGATCATTAACCTTCACTGAACAATGAAGCATAAAGTGGATTTTGCCTGATTGCGCACCTTGGTGCTACTTCATTCTTTAGAGGGCTGTACCTGGAAAGTTCAATGAAGGTAGATCTGAAGGGTGGAAGGACTGGAGGATATGACGGGTGTGTGAGATGGGAGGACCGTCACTGAAAGGAGCTAGGCCAGGGGTGTTACAATTCCTATGTTGACGGACTTACCATCTTTCGCAAAGCAAGAACACAATGCTGCAGAAACCATAGAGAAGTGCAATCCCCTTGTCTAAATACAAGCTAAAAGCAGAACCAGCTTGCTTTATTAAGCAGAGAGCACCAAAATGTACTTTAATAGAAGTTTACAGTGCTAAGATGTACATTTGTGGTTAGGATTCTTTGCAAGAAATCTTTGCATTCTCTAGCTAGAAGGGGAAGAATCACACCTGTCCTGAAAAGCATAAGCTTATGGAAGTAATTAGTCCTTCTTTGTCTTTGCTGCACTCAGTTTCCTTCTGCTCTTAGTATATGTGCTTCCAGATTTTAGACAAAGTGCGTCTTCCTTTAAGTGCTCCTTTTATTATGTTGATGATGTGCACTCATTTGGTATTCTCACTTTCGGCCACTTCAAATATTTTATATTTTGTTGCCATCTATACATTCCTTGAAGCAGCTTTGCCCTTAACCTGTCACATCTGCATCTGTTTTGACAATAGCTCACACAACCTACACACTTTTCCATCCAAAGCTATTCCCCTTCCTGTGCCCATTTCTTCTATTCAATGCCTCCAAAAATAAATAAATAGCATAGGATCATAAATGCATAGATTCTCATTTCAAAAAATAAAAAGAAACTAAGCAAAAGAAGGAAAAAGGCGATCTTCTAAAAGCCAGGTTTCTTTTATCATCAGTGCAGACTCTTTCCACCATAAGGAACTTCATTTCAGGAGAATGTTAATATTTTAGATTTAAACACTGGGATAGAAATCAGGACAAAATTTAAATGGCAGATCTAGGACTTCTCAGATATTCTGATAGAAGACTTCAATAAGGTTGTGTTGCCTTTCGAGTTTTTAGTGTTTAATGTCAAAATATTACCTTGCAAATAAACCTTACAGAATGTGAAGAAATTTGCTCAGCATAAAAATGACTCTGTGTGATGTCCAAACCTTAAAGTATCTGCTAAGATGGTTGTTAAGTCTGAAATCTTGCCAAATCCATTTGTATCGAAGAAAGAACTCTGAAATAATCGCAGAGAAAATTAAAACAAAGTGAAATAAAAATGCTCCTACAGCAGTTGAACAATCTGATGTATTACACAGTGGGAATAAGAAGGGCAAAACTGAAGCCTTCTGGAAAGTTATAGCGACAGTGGTCACGGAATTCTATGCCTTCAGCAATAGTGATGACCAGTGAAGCAGGGATATGCAGCATCCAAGTACAGTTCAATCACAATAAGGTACCTTCTTCCCCAAATAAATAGTGTCTTGGAAAGTTGAAGTGAATAAAAATATGTTAGTATTTGAGAATGCACTGTTCCTTCACCTCCTCCCACATGTTAATTAAAGATGCCTTGCAAAATCTTCTGACAACTTGATATTCACTCATCTAGAGCAATGTTCTTCAATCTTTGGATTCCTGCACACTATTAGTAAAATATTTTAGAACACTGACAATATACTACAAATACATAAGCATAAGTGTAAATATTACTAAGATTTGTGACTTACAAATAAAATGTGCTGCCCTCAGTCTGACATACTAAGATATAGTGGTGAAGCTTATTTATTTTTTAAATGAGCATGGATATAAATAAAAATTCTAGTATTTTTTCACTTAGCCCCACTGAATTATCTTTATATTTTACTTTGGAAACTGCTGCAATAGGCTAGTGGGTCTTCATTTTCACTGAGTCATGTTATCACTATGAAAACTGGATAAAAGATGAAGGATACAGACCATGATCCTTCCTAAAATGTGCATATGACCTTATACCCTAAGACTTATCTGTATTTCCAGAGTTTCAGGGGCTCCCGAGATTCTTCTGCTAGAACACGTCAGTGAGGTAGAATAACCCTCAAACTTTAGAACTTATTATCAAGAGAAGAAAATATGTAAATAATATTTAAAATGAGAAGTGTAGGGGCACCTAGGTGGTTTAGTTGGTTAAGCGACTACCTTCAGTTCAGGTCATGATCCCAGGGTCTTGGGATCGAGCCCCGTATCAGGCTCCTTGCTCAGTGGGGAGCCTCCTTCTTCCTCTACCTGCTACTCCACCTGCTTGTGCTCTCTCTCTCTGTCAAACAAATAAATGAAAATTATAAAAAAAATAAAATAAGCATAAAACTAGGAGAAATTAGTGACTTTTGCTTTAGGTGAAACCACTTGATTTTTGAAGAATAAAGGCAATTAATTTAGTTGGTCCTGTTCTATGGAATGATTCATCGAGCTTCACATACAGGTAACTAAAGTTTTTTTTTTTAAAAAAGATTTTATTTATTTGACAGAGAGAGAGAGATCACAAGTAGGCAGAGAGACAGGCGGGGTGGAGAGGGAAGCAGGCTCCCCGCTGAGCAGAGAGCCTGATGCAGGACTTCATACCAAGACCCTGAGATCATGATCTGAGTGAAAGGCAGAGGCTTTAACCCACTGAGCCACCCAGGCGTCCCTAAAGGTTTTTTTTTATCAAATATTTAACATATCCACTTATTTTTCTCCAGGTTTTGGTAAACATGCGTTGCTATAGGTATCCCAATTTTTTTCTCTAATTTACATTTTTCTTTTCATTTTTCTTCTGTATAAAAGAGAATCACTGTTGGACCTTGCACTGAAAACCTTCCTGGTACTAATAATACTCCTTTTATTATTACTTTCACAGTCGCTTGAAATAACACATTTATTTTTAGTTTGGCTTCTGGCAGAGTTGCAGTCTTTCAAAAATCTATCCTGTGTCTCAGAAGCTTGTTAGATTTTGCTGCCACATAAATATTGTAATAAAAGTGTTAAATAAAAACCTTTTTAAAATTTAAAATGAGTGCTGTTTAAAAAGAAAAAAATGAGCTGTTGGGTCAAGTAAAGGCAATGTTGTCCCAAGTCACACAAACACATTTGTTCTGATGTAGGTCTTGTTGCTACAGATTTAAGAAACCTCCAACACAACAGTGTAGAAAAACAGGACCAAAAACTATTATCTCTTTTCAAAAAGTTACTGTCAAACATGGCACTAACATAACCAAAATACATTTCTTTAGATCTGTAAAGCTCCTATTTTCAACAAAATTCATATCCAAGTTTTTCAAAGCACCCACCAAATCAACTTTTTTTTTAAAAAAACCTAAACTTAAGAATAAAACTCTATTCTGCCTATCCAAGTGTAATGGTTAGTAGCACAAGCTCTGGGGACAATTTTTCTCAGCTACATTCTGCTAATAAACAATTTTCCATCAGTGCCATTGTATTTTGTAGAGAAACAGGAGTACAGACTGCCTTTGGTCTACACTATCTTTTCAGGATAGGAAACCACCTTAGAAAATCAAGATGAAGTTTCCCTTGAGCAAAAAGGCAGGCATATTTAGTGACCGTTATAAAAATTTGTGTTCCTGAACTCAGGGTGTCTTTTCTGTAATGCAACCCATTGTGCATGCAGATCACTTTGTTCTCTTCACATCATCCTGTGGAAATTGGGGCCCAGGAAACCAGTGCAAGATTGAGCTGATGCACTCTGTCTGCTACCACAGTTGTACGAAATGAAGTCTTTAATCTCTGACCCAGGAATCTTGTGTCTTCTGCCAACATCCATGAAACTGTGACAGTTTAACTTGTTAGCTTGCACCTAAAGTAAAATCTCACTCCTCATAGTTATAGACAGTTTTGGCAATGAGAATGGGATGCTGACAGAGACATGACTTCCCAGAAGAGGGAGTATGAAGGTCTTGTAGACTAACTAACAAGATTTAAGGGAAGAGTCTCTGGGAATTGGTGACAAGTATGGTGACCAAATCATAAGTTCAGCAGGGTGATAAATGGGCCTCCATTTTGTTGTCTGTTGGTAAGGAAGAATTAGGAAGGAATTTGCATGTCAAGTAACAGAAAGAAAGTTCAAAGCCAGTTGCCTGAACAGTGGCTCAGTTGTTGCTTGTACTCTTCCAAGTGAGAAGACTTCCTCCCAATCAGGCTGCCAGCCTTGAATCTACCTCATAATCCTAACTGATGCAAAGATCAGCCCTGGGTTAAAGGAAATGTACAACTCTCTTTAGACAATAGTTACGGAGGTGTACATTTACATTCAAAGCAAAAGAAGGAAATCTGCACACCCTATAAGAATGAACCAGGTAAATTATTAAAATTTCAGCTAGTTCACTTGGGGGATGAGTGTGCTAGATGTACAATGCTTGTTAAGGAAGAATGGCAGCAGCTGGGAAGTCTTAAGGCTTAGTCCTTCCTACAGGCTTTTATGCTAACCTGAGATCTTCTCAGAGATGACAGTCAAAGTTCTCGAAGTTCTTTTCAGTAGTCTCTGCTGCCATAGGGGAGTTTGGTTCATTTGGAGATTTCCCTGAAACAGAAAAACCCCGTGGGAAACCATAGTAAGGCATTGTTATGGGTTGAATTGTGTTACCCCAGATTCATCCGTTGAAGTCCTAGTCCCAGTACATCAGAATGTGACCTTATTTGGGAAAAAGGTCAGAGCAGATATAATTAGTTAGGATGAGGGCAGACTGGAGCAGATAGATCCCTAATCCAATATGACTGATATCCTTATAAAAAGGGGAAATCTGGACACAGACACACAGGGGAAATGCCATATGAAGATGAAGGCAGAAATTGAAGTGATGCTTTTATGAGTGAAGGAATACAAGTTACTGACAAGAAAAACTGGAAGCTAAGTGAGGGCCATGAGACAGATTCTTTCTCATAGTCTCATAAGGAACCAATCCTGCTGACACTTGATCTTGGATTTCTAGTTTTCTGTTCTGGGAGACAATAAATTTCTGCTGTTTGAGCCGCCCAGATACATGTTTCAGCAACCCTAGCAACTAATATTGGTATCAGCCTATATTTGGACATTTAATACTCTGAATTAGATTTACAGTGCTGATCAAAGTGACTCACTGGAGAATGAAAGACTGACATAGATCAGCTATTAAAGTCAGATGTGCAGCCCTAGAAAACTCCTCTAGGCTTTGCACTGAAATTAAGGATATTTTCTTCATAATGGTGCAACAACTGCCTTTCTTCTCTACTCTGATCTCAGCGGCTTAAAGGAGGAAGACAATTATGGGTGACACCAAGGTCTCCCTGCACCCATGGAGAATCAAAGGTCATAAGTACCTATCTAAATATTTGAGGGTTGGGAGCCTTTGGGGAGGGGTAAGGAAGGAAATCAAAATTTTATACCTGTGTTGTATGCAAGTCACCATCCTATTTGTCCTTATTGGAATGGGGTAGTGAATTCAATTAATGAGATTTAGGCAGGAATCATAATGGAGAAGGGAAGCAAATGTGCCTTGTGTTTGGGGCCTTTTAGGCTAATTCAGGACATTGTTGTCACATCAATATTTAAAGTATATTAGTAATTAATGTATTATATGCTCGTATTTCCTTGTTCCTTAAATTCCAGAAGGAATTCTCCTGATCAGTATGAGCAGCATGTAGGTAAGTTCTAGTAATTTGGTGCCCTGCAACTTGAACCACGTCTTTGAGCTACAAAACTCTCCTCTGATAGTTTTGGTGATTACACCCTCTGGTAAGAGGAGTCAGCATTCCACAGAAGTCCTCTTTGAGGTTTGACAGAGCTACTAAACAACTCTTACTACCAAGCCTCTATTGGTTTGCCACTAGACTCTTGTCAAAACTGAATGCCTTATCCTGAGGGTCTTGAGACTATCCAGCTTGATATTCTCACTTCAGAGTAGGCTGACTCAGACTCAGTGATTAACAAGGTGGGAATGGCTTACGAGCTTCACTTGGTAAATGAAAATGGGATGTTCAAGTATGCAGCTAGCCTAACCCCAGCTTCCCATGGGAAAGTGGCAGCTGTCACCATAGGGGAAACTTCATATCCTACTCTGCTGCTTAGAGCATAGCTTAACCACAGAGATTTCCTATGTGTCTGGGCCTGGCTCACTGATGGTCTAACTAAACTAAAATCCAATGGTGCCCTGGTAGAGTTTTCCTGATTCCTGGGTTGTTGTTAATGTCCTAGCTCTTTGAATTGCTACGTATCAGCAGACTAAAGATACCCCTCTTTGGGGCCATGAATGGTCAAAACAAATCACAATTGCTGACTCATTCATGTAAACGCCTGCGATAAGGACCTATTCTCTAAAGATATGGAACGGAATGCGGAAACTGAATGAAACTGCACCATTCACATTTCCACCATCACCACCCTGGATCCGTCATTCTGGTGAATAGAGCAACACACTCACCATCACAGACAGGCACAACAATCTGTTTCAGACCTTCGAGCGCTTTGTGAAGCTATCAGTGGTCCATCACCAATGTTGACACTTTTTTTGGATCACAGTGTTGCATACCAGCTGGGTCAGCTCACTGCAGTTACATTATTGTAGCCCTTGGAAATAAGTTCTGTATTGTTTTATGTTTCTTGGAACATTTACAGTCTAACAATGGTGTACTTTTTTATTGCAAAAGTGACTCAACAACGTGCTGATAGTCAAGTTAGTCAACTCCATGTTTCCGACCATCTTCAAGGATTTGTACATTGACCACTAGAATGAACTTCAACAAAAATTGACTAAAATTGTTTTGACTCTACTCCTATCACCTCCTCTTGGTTTACACACCTTAATAAGGAAGTTTGGTTACTGAATGCAATTGTCTTAAGAAAGGAATCATCTCTTCTAGGCTGCTTTTTGAGTAATGAACAGAATGAAAAGGATAAGGAGCTGCCAAATAGACCTAATTTAAAAATTCAGGACTTCACTCTGACTTTACTTGGCCATGATCTTCTTTCTGTTCCTAACAGAAATCCCAGGCCAGCATGGCTTCCCAGCCTCTGTGTTGGCAGCCCAGTTACCATGGGACCTAGAAAATTCAGACTGAATTTGGGTTTAGCCACTTGGATTCCCTTGTTGGGTTATCATGGTCCTTTATCAGAGGATAACCTCTTTGAGGTTTGAGTATAATTGAGTATAATTTTTACTGAGTCCTCACATAGGCTAAAAGGGAGAATTCAATCAATTTCTCTAAATTGTATTTAAAAATTCCCTAGTCTTTCACCATCTAGCCTTTCCAGGTGAATGGTCTGGATGGCATTAGGGGAAGATTTACAAAAAGGTGAAGTTATAGCTACTCAAATTTGATCTAGATTCATGGTGATGAAGGAGGAGCAAAAACCCTGGCCCTTGGAGAGTAAACACATCGATCCCCAGGAGATGTGGCCGAGGGAAGTGTACTAATGATCTTTATTATCCAGAGCCGCCCTTGGACCTTCCTTATAAGAGAAAATGCTTTAGTTTGAGTCCAAACTCTTTTAAATGCCTTAAATGTTGCTGATTACTGGCCTACCATTTCCTATGAGACAACTCTGAACATGGATTATTACCATTCCCCTAACATTACTGAATCTATCAGACACAGAAGATGGCTCCAGCCCATGCATATCCTACACCAACAGTCTTTCCCACTCCATTCCTGTAGCTGTTGTTAAGTCATATCATGACCCTAATGAATACCATTGGCTGATGGCATGGATCTATGGGACAGGTTGGGCCAACGGCACTCAGTGCTTCCACAAAAACTAGACTCATGTATTCAAACCGAACTGGGAACTCCACTGTCGATTAGCTTTTTGGGGAGCAACAGAGGAGGTATTTGCCTGTTCCCCTGACTAAAGTAGATTTCAACCTGTTTCCCATGACTAAAGTAGTTTCCACTTGAGAGATCCCAAGAACGGTAAACAAAACCATTTTCTTTCCAGGGGCACCACATGCCACCTGGGACTGTGCTCCTCGTGTGGAAGCCCAGCATTAATTTTCCTTCATTCTGAAAACACAGTGATTTTTACCGTAGGAGTATGGAGTAATAAGGAAGGAATATGGTTCCTTCAAATGTTTAATGCAATGCCAAGAGTCGACACCTGCAGAGGAGTACAGAGATCTCTCTGAAGTGGGACCATCCTTAATTACTCAGGGAAGCTTCCTGAAGGGATAACTGGCTGATTATGTATACGCTGGAAACAGATGTCCCTGTGACAAGAGTCATACAGTTCGAATAGCACAGTAAAATTTCCCTTAATTTTAACTGAAGTCAAAGTCATCACCTAGACCCTTGAAGGCTTCACACCCAGCCTCAGTTCACTGGTCTGGGTGATTATGAATGATGATAAAATTGCCCTAGACTTTCCCCTTGCAGGTCAAGCTGGAGTCTGTACAATTTCTAACATGACCAAGTGGAGAGGTCACTACAGAAACTTGAGGAGAAGGCCACCTGGCCTTCCAAATTAGACCTGGTGGTTTATGGGGCTTGTTCAGCTGTTTGGGTCTGGGATTCTGGGGCAAGGTTGAGGTCAGTATTCAGGGTGGTCTCATTCTGCTGTCCAGAGTGCTATTGATACTAGCTATAATTAAATGCTGTATGAACCAAATTGAACAGATTTGGACTCAGTTCTTTCAATCAGATTAATCAGGGTGCTATACTTATAAAATTCACCAGAAGCCAAGATGGCATACAAACTAGCGATGAATATTGTTGGGAGATAATTTTCCATGGACCTCATACTTACGTGTATCTTATGACTAGAGGCTCTGACTACATTTTTTCCACAGTACCTTTTGCAAAGTCATTTGTATAACAAACTACCTTGGAAGATATGGATAGTATCTCCCTCTAGAGCAAAGGGAGGCATGCCTACAGTCCAGGAGAAAAGACTTAGATTCCCTAAAGTCAAGGTTCCTAGGTTATAATATAACCCACTGCATGTCCAAGTGCCTCCTGGCCCACTGTGCATCACCCTGTGGGAATTGGGACTCAAGAAACTGGTTATTGCCATCACTATGGATAATACCTTCCCTCATCATCATCCCTAGTCACTGTCCCAAGAGTCTGATGTCTTCTGCCAGCATCCTTGAAACTTCCTCAGGCTAACTTGTTAGCTTGCAAGAAGGAAAAGGTTAGGACAGAATGCCAAAATTTAAAAATTAGATGATTCTGCATAGAAATTTAGAGTATAGATTTCACTAAGGAATTTCAGTGTACTGAAATTTCAGTGTAGCATTACTGGCCCACAATCTATCCTATTGATGAAAGGCTGTCTCTGAGTAGCAGCTGCCTCATCTGGGCTGGAAAAATATTCATGGGCTCACTGCATTCCCCAACACTCCCTTTTGTCTTAAACATATCCAATCTTTTTTCTCATTTTATATTACTTACCCAACCCAGTGGGCTTTAAAGATGTGGCGCTCTCATATTTCACTAGGATAGCAAATCTGCTTTAAGAAAATTATGATAAAATGGAATGTTCACTGTGTCCAAAGAGTCTTTCCTTTATAAGTCATAGCTCATATTAGGATTTCATTAAATATCTACCCTTGATACATTAAATGTGATTTCATTAAATGTGGTCTTAGGAACAGTATGTAGTTGTCGAGAATACAGTTTCTATAAAGTGAGATTCGTGTTAGTACTGTTCTCTCATAGTTCTGATATGAGATTTAAATTGATTTAAATTGTAGATGGCAAAGGGTGGTAGCTTTGCCTTAGGGAGCTGGCCCAGTAGTACAGACATGAATACTTTTGGGTTCAGTCCCCAGAGAGTTGCTGTGTCAGTAACCTGAACATTATGACTCATGACGATGTTTCTGACTGATGATTTTGAGACCAGATAAAGTCCCAGGTTACACCTTGGCTTCCTGTTTATAGAAGCAGTAATCCTCTTAACTGGAATCTGGATTTTTAACACAAGGGTAAAGCACAGTCCCATACCCATTTGGATGGACAGTGTATAGGGCAAATGATTTCCTCAGTTTTTTGTCCTACAAAGCCTGTATATGGTACAGGAGGCAGAAGTATTACCAGGGTGAGCAATCCACTGTGCAAGCCCTCAGCTAGTACTGTATTATTTGAGGTAAGCTAACCCTCAAATAAATAAAACCCAGAATGTTAGTAGCCCACATGAGCTGTTTATCTCTTACAAAATGGGGTGTGGGGGAGGGATGATGCTTCACTAGTCATTCAGGGCCCGGATGGACAACCCTCTCATCTTCAGCAACACCCTTTCCATATACACCCACTGGGCAGACGGGGAAAGAAAATGAGAATGTTTGTGTGGCGGGTTGTTATGTCTGGGCTTGGAGGTGACACGTGTCCCTTCTGTTCACATTTTGTTAGCTTCAACTAAATGACAAGGCCAGCCTCACTGCAAGGAAGGGGAAGAAATTGATCACATGTGTGATCAGCACAGTTCCCAACACCAAGATTTATGGAGGACCTTCTCAGTACTGGGCAGTGTTCTGCAGTTAGTGCCACAAGTTATTTGGCAGTTCCACATGGTCAGGAGATTAAATATTTTGGGCCCTGTCAGACCCATTTTCAGGTCTGGCAGTAATGTAGCACTGAGAGTAGGTGACGATGAAGGTATAGACTCTTAACATGGCAACATATCTAAGCCTCCAGGGGAAGAACACGATGTCCCCTCTTCCCTCTCCCAGAACCAGACAACTATTGATTGATGCTCTCTGGATTTGGTCCATCATCTGCTGAACCTAATGGACCAGAGCCTAGAATCCTTTATCTCCACAGAAAGATGAAATGCATCTGCGTGAAGAGCAAAAAACACCCTATCTGGCTCTATTATAAACCTGGCTGGTTCTAGATGGGGAACATAGGACACCCTAAAACAGAAACCCAAATAATGAGTCCTATTATCACCTAGCAAAGACAAGGAAATGTCTCTGACTCATAGATTGTTTATGTGGGTAGCAGGTGTCACCACTCTTTGACTACAGTATGGACTATGAAGGGAATCTGAAGGGGGTCATTCTCCTTTAATCAGATGTTCTGGCCAATCAGTTCTTGTATGCTTGTTCCCTCCCACCCAACACACTGAGTGCAATTTTTTTTCCAGGACAAGTTTTATACTAAGAGCAGAAATTTTGCATAACAACTGCTAATAGGAGCTCATCACCACAAGAGCTGGAAATTGTCTGTACAGAATTTTCTTGTGTCTGATGCAACCTGCATAGGAATCTCTTATAGTTCTTTACAGGGAGTTCCCTGCACATTGGGTGTCATTCATTTTTCAACCCTGATACCAAGTGAGAGGAGACCAAGAGTACCATACATTAGACTTCATCTGGGAACCAGCCAGCGGACCTCTAAATGTGGACCACTTGTTTTAGAATCATTGGAGGAATGGGATGCTTATTAAAGTTGCGGACTCCCAGGGAAACAATCACAGACCTAACAATTAGAATAGCAGGATTGGGGCCCAGGGATCTGCATTTTACACAAAATTCTCACGAAATTTTTATCAGCATTTTCAATCCCTGTAACCTATTATAGTTCTTCCCAAAGGGTTGGGGTAACTGTTAAGGTTTACCCCTGGGTGGCAAGATGTACTAACAACTAATATTTCTCTAACCACAGGGATTGCTTGGTAAGCATTTCAACCCACAGTTCCCCTACTTCCTGGACCATAGTGCTATTTACCAAGGGAAGGAACATGCAGCTTCCTTGGATTCCTTCTATCTTGCTTATTCCTAGCTCTCCAAGGCCCAGTAGGTACAATGAGTCTAGAGTTAAAGGGACCCTAAAATGCCAGACCATACACCATCAGGTTACATCTGGAACCAAGACTAAATGACAATTACTAAGAATTTGTGCCAAGGAGTAATAGGGAAGCCATGAACCAGAAGATAAAATGTAAAACTGAGACCTAGAAAAGTCAGTCAATTGGTTTACAAGGGTTTCACTACATTTATTATCAAATGTATAATCAGTATCTTTAGTGTAATCTGTGATAAATAACCTTTGGATTTTTATTTACACACTCATCACTGAAATGTGACTCATCTTCTCCTCCAGAATTTTTTCCTACCCCCAAGATGATTAGTTTCATATGTTGTTCCCCTTTTCCTTTCCCAGCCTTCTAGTTCACTGCTGGCCTTTTCACAAACCTCCTTTTCAACTCTCAGGATGAACTACCTCCCTCTTACATATTCCTGATGTTTAAATGCAATTTAAAAAATTGAAAAATTAATTAGTATTGGGAAGTAGACCAAATATTTTGGTAATGGTAGAACAAAGACTTCTAGCTCTGAGAAGACTGGTAGAAAAAACCCTGTAAGGCACCTACCAGGACAAAGAGCAAAGATAATTTTTTAGTTCCCCAAGTAAAAAACTACTAAATAATGCTATCTATCTTCTTGTAAAAAGGAAATCTTACAAATCTATATACTTATATAATATATACAACTGACTCAAATCCATATCTTTTAGATCACTTTTTGTGCAGGAAATGAATAGAATTACATGTAATTGATGTTTTTCCCACTGTTTTTCCAGTCTTCTTTGTGATTGTGTGAATTACTCAGAATTCATTTTTCTTTTTGTGTTTATATAAGCCGCAGCTAGATTCTGTTGTTTGCAATGTGGGACTTCGACTGATGGACGGACCAGCAATTTCTGTGTCAATTAATTCTTGGGCAAGATCATTCTTTCAAAGAAGGCTGTGGTTAATCATGGGAGGGGGGCCCATGGTCCTATATTATATATGAGCTATATCAGGATAGTCCTTTCCTCAGTGAAACACAACATAGCCAACAGAAGAAGAGACCGAAACACATAGTAATAGGATATATAGGAAATAGAATGGGAGATTTCCTACTGTTACTGACATCTCTGAAAGATTAGTAGAGAAATATAACTTATTTTAAAAAAGGAGGGAAACAAACTCATAAGAGACAACAGTAGAGAACAAACTGAGGGTTGATGGAGGGAGGTGAATAGGGGATGGGCTAGATGAGTGATGGGTATTAAGGAGGACACTTGTTATGACGAGAACTGGGTGTTGTAAGTGATGAATCACTGAATTCTACCCCTGAAACCAATATTTCACTCTATGTTAACCAGCTAGAATTTAAATAAAAATTTAAAAAGAAAAAAAAAGAAATATAACTTATAGGTCTGTCTAAGTCAGCTTGGGCTATTATAACAAAATATCATAGACTGGTGGCTTAAATATCAGACCTTTAGTTCTTATAGTTCTAGAGGCTAGGAAGTCTAAGATTAAGCTGCTGACAAATTAATTTCCTGAAAAGGGCCCTCTTCTTTGCTTGTAGATGCCTGTCTTCTTGCTGTGTCCTCATATGGCTAGCCTCTTCCTCTTTTTATAAGGACACTAATTCCCTCTTAGGGACCCCACTCTTATGACTTCATCTAAACCTAATCACCTACCAAGGGCCCTAATACCATCACATTGGAAATTAGAAAAAGTTTCAACATGTGGATTTTAGGGGAGATAAATATTCAGTCCTTAACAAGGTCTTCAAGAGATTTCAGAATTTGATTCAGAAGATACTAAGAAAATTGTATTAGCATCTTATTGCTGCTATAACAAATCAGCCAAAAGTTAGTGGCTTAAAGCAAAAGGTTATTACCTTACAATTCTGAAGGTCAGAAGTCCTAAAATCAAGGTGTCAGCAGGGCTGAATTCCTTTTATTTTGTCTATTCCAGTATCTTTAATCCACCTGCGTTCCTTGGCTCATAACTCCTTCCTTGAATCACTCCCTCCTCTGCCTCTATCACCACATCTTCTCTGACTTTTGTCTCTCTCTTATAAGAACCTTTGTAATTATAGTAAGCCCATTCAGAAAATCTGAAATACTGTCCACATACCAGTATCCTTAACTTAATCATGTGTACAAAGTCCCTTTTGCCATAAAAGGTAACATATTCACAGGCTCTGGGGATAAGGACATGAACGTCTTAAGGCAAGGAAGATGGTGAGGGGAGGGTCTGATTCTACCTACCACAGCATTTCAAATGTTACATACGTGGGAAGAGCCACATCACAGCTCAGGACTCCCTATTCATTTCACAGTTCTCTCTACTGTACCACTTTTTTTTCATATGGGATAACTTTTGGGTTCATTAACATCATTTTTACCCAAGTTACACTGGAGAAACCACAGATTTCCATAGAAGGTCAAGAAAGTAGGTCTGAGTGGTCTTGAAAATTATAACCATTTATTTGTGGCCTTTTTTAGTGGGTGTCTTGGCAGAGAAGAAAGGAAAGGAAAGGAAAGGAAAGGAAAGGAAAGGAAAGGAAAGGAAAGGAAAGGAAAGGAAAGGAAAGGAAAGGAAAGGAAAGGAAAGGAAAGGAAAGGAAAGGAACGGAAAGGAAAGGAAAGGAACGGAAAGGAAAGGAAAGGAAAGGAAAGGAAAGGAAAGGAAGGAAAAGCAGAAGGGCAAGGGCAAGGGGAAGAGGGAAAAGGGAGGGGAAGAGGGAGGAGAAGAGGGAAAGGGAGGGGAAGGGAAAAGAGAAGGAAAGGAAGGAAGGAAGGAAGGAAGGGATTAGTAAGCATTTCAACCCACAGGTTCCCCTACTTCCTGGACCATAGTGATATTTACCAAGGCAAGGAACATGCAGCTTCCTTGGATTCCTTCTATCTTGCTTATTCCAAGCTCTCCAAGAAGGAAAGGAGGAAGGAAGGAAGGAAGGAAGGAAGGAAGGAAGGAAGGAAGGAAGGAAGGAAGGAAGGAAGGAAAGAAGGAAAATTGTGCAATAAAATGAATGCACATTATTTTGGCCGATAAAATTTAAAAACATAGCCTTGGGCAGTTTGATTTTCCTTCCCTTAGGGTAATAGAATGTAGAGCAGCTTTATTCCGCTGACTTTGGCCCCTACCAGTGGGGCTGGAGTGATAGGGAAAGGGATCAGGAAAACATGGCTTCTATTCTCTATAATGTCATTTAAGATTCAAGTGTTCTCATACCTCATGTTAAAATGGACTGTTTACATTTTTATGAATACATTTCTTAAATGGATTGTAAATTCACATGTGATGAGTATTTACTGTGTGTCAAACACTGTAATATGTCATTTACATACTTCATATTTCTCCTTCACAATTGCCTTACTTTGTTTTATTTTAACTCAAAACAATGTTTACACCAAAGCGGCCCATCTTGGGGCAGCCTGCCTTTGACCCCTACACAGCCAAGAGATTGTCTAGTTGTCACTCAGTGCTTCTTATATGAGTCTTTGGTTTATTCAGTTGCTAATTTCATACAATCAGTAACAGAGTGGGGTAGCTCTTTAAGGTTTATGAGAAGCCTTCAAACATGTCTTATTTGATTTTCCTAGTACCCTAGTTTAGGAAAGTAGGTCAAGCAATGTTATCATCATGGTAAAATGGGGAATTTGGGACTCAGATTAACTTGCCAAGCAGTAACTGACAAGGCTGATCTAAATCTTCTAATTGCCATGTTTTGGCTCTTTTCACTATGCATTCATTGCCAGTGGATGCCAGTTAACTTTAGGGCTGGCTAAGCCTACATTTATGTAGGGGGGACCCAAGGGGTTTAGTCACATTAATGGTTGATTATAAAAACAGCAATAATAGCAATAACATTAAAAATAATATTAGCTGATAGTTTCTCAGTGCATAATGGGTGCCACTCTTATTTTAAGCATCACATTTATATTAACAATTTGCTATTCACAATAAACCTGTGAGGTAGGTACTATTTTTAATCTTCTCAACACTGGAGTGTATTGACCTACTATTTTTCCCATTTTATAAGTGATGAAACTGTATTCAAAGAACTCAAGCGACTAGTCCAATGTTTACACCACTACCGAATTGTGGGGGAGAGAAAAGCTGTCTGACTGAAGAATCTATGCAATTAATTACTTTATCATATTGTTCTCAGAGCTGACTTTGTTCGATGTTGTGTTTTCAATAAAGAAAAATAAAAAGAGAAGTATTCAAACAAATGAACTAATGGCTCATTCTCTCCTATTTCCTTTTGTATTAGTAATAGTCATGTAACTGGACATAGTCTAGAAATATCTAGAGGCTTTTAAGAATTGTGAACTGTTTTGGAATAGACACATGTAGCTCAAGTAATGGAGGTTCCATGGAGAAATATTAATTGGGCTCTAAACCATGAAGATTAAGAAACATACAAATATAAATTTGATCAGAACTATTGAAATGAAAGAACATGCTGTTCCATGAAATGATCCAAAACTAGAAGCCCTGATTCCATGGTAGGAAAAACTGGCAAAACAGCAAAACCTCGAAAAACACAGGCACAGACTTAAGAACACCCTCTGAAAATGTATTCCATTTTGTCACCAACCTAAGGTTTATTATTTTCACATCTCTGGAAAAGTCTTGAAAACAGTAGTTACAATACATTTAATATTTAACTTATTCAACTAACTTATTGTGAGTCATTTCAGCTGGTATTTCTGAAGGCCACATATTGTCTTTTTATTTATTTATTTTTCATAAATTGAACTGATCTTTAAATTGTGTTAACTTTAGGGTGGGCTAAGCAATTCCTTAAGCTCCTCCTATTGCTACATGATTAATTCTTCTCAGCATGGGGTACACAGAGAAGAGGGTATCAGGGAGCAGGGAGTAAGAATTCCTTTCCCCTTCTGAGATCCTTCTAGCTGGACCAAGAGTCAAATTTACATGAGACAGATTAACAGGAGATAATCAAATTTAATAACGTATGTACAAGGAATCTACACAGACATAGGAATTCCAAAGACAGGAAAATGAGGCATATTTGTCATCCTAACTAAGGAGAGGAGGGCATTGGTCTGGGACGTGAAGGGAATGCAATTCACAGGATAATAAGAACAGATGTTTCATAATTAGATGTTCGCCCTGCCATACAGATGGGTCACTCGGGTACCATTTATGACTGCTATTAACCCTTAATATGGAAAAAATCCCCAGTTTAGATTCCTCCCTGTCGTTAAGGGAAGGGCAAAAATTTCTCAGGAAACTGTAGGGTCTCAATTGCCTTCAGTTCTAATAGTCTGTATGCTAAGTGGCTCCCCTGGGGGCAGCCTGCCCTTGGCCCCCAGAGTTCCCTCCTCTAAAACTGCAGGGAAGGTGAGCTGGTATACTGTCATGTCCTTGAACTAATCCATTACTCTTTGACAATCGGTCAGTTCTGTTAAGTTCATTTCAGGAGGCAGTGATACAGTTGGGTTCTCAAAGTTTGGCCTATGGTTCCAGTAGTCAGGTATTAAAGGAAAGGTATTTCTACAGAAACAAAAGAAAAACCACAATTAATAATTGGATAATATAACCAAATTATAAGCCTTCGAGTTCTCAAAGGTAGCCAGTCAAGATTTCCAGATGTCAGGCTCCAAGCATCTTCAGAGTGAGGGCAGGCAGGGGCAATCTGATCGATTGTCCTGGTGTGTGGTTTAAATGTCTGGGATCTTTTCGAGTGGTCCACTGAACAACAGATACAAGGATTGTCGATACATCAACTGTTGTGTCATTTTTTTTGCAGTTTACATCAAATTGCTTATATTCAGTTTGCAAGGCTCTGGGAAAAAGGCTAGTTTTAGGTCTCAAAAGATTCCAAGTCAAAAAGATGGGGGAAAAATAATCCAATGTTACTTTCAAGACTTGTAGCCAGGCATTGGAGGGCACTAGAATAAATCAGGACTTAGTCCAGTTTAATAATGACTCACATCCAAATCGAGTATCTACAAAAATGTGCTATTGAAACAAATTTTCTTTCTAAAATCGCTCTCATTTCTATCAAATATAGCCAAATTAACACTAATTTGCAAAATAAGTCTCGTTTCAAAAAACAAAAACAAAAACTTGGCCTGATTATTTCCATAAGTTCTGCAAGAACCATGTAGACTCTTTAAAAACAACTTTACTGGAAATTTTCATTAGGAATCTCTAGATTGAACTTTTGACAGCCTCCGAAGGCCAGAACCCAAACCAAAAACTCGCCATCAGACTATGCCCGCAGTACCTATAGATTTGGGTGACTTCCTTCTTCTCAAGGTCCTCAAAGTATTATTTCCTGCACCTGCCAGGAATGACCTTCTTTACTCACCTGGTAAGGCCCTGGGAATTCTGTAAACAAGGTACCAGGCTCTTACTTCCAAGGGGCTTTACTGGCTTCATAAAGCCAACCCGAGTTCCTCAAAGCTGGTCATTTTTGAGTGTACACATATCTCTCTCAAATATCACATTCCCCTCAAAGCTTTAATAATATAACCAACGTGTTTAGTTGTGTCCTGTCATGAGAAATATGGATTCTTATTGAACTTACACAAATAAATATTTTGCCATAAAAATTTAAGAATACTACCTGAGAGTTTTTGAGTTCTGGGGGTTCAGATAGGGAGCAACATAAATGTTTCAATTTATTCACAAAGGTATATTTTATCAAATCACTGTCAGTTTTCTTAAAAGAAAAAAGTTTTCTTAAGTTGAGAAAAACAAAGCCTTTTTTTTTAAAAGTCAGCTGTGTTACAAACCAAAGGTTATACAATTCATAATTATCTTCCTTAGATATTAATTCTTTTTCTGCCTGAATTCAGTTTTTCTGGTCAAACCAGAAATTTTTACCTAGTTCAGTTTTATGATCTTAAGGCTATCAGGAACCTGCACTCAGAGTTCTTTCCATGAATTTCACTAAAGTTGAAACACATCTGCAGGAAGATTTTACAAGAGTGTCTGAGTAACAGTGTCACTGTCTATAAAGGAGAAAAGACTTAAAAATGGCTGGCCTTAAAGAGCTGATTCGAGTTCATTACAATGTAATTGATAAGAAAATCTGCTATTTTGAACACACTGACCACTTCAAGATAATAACATACCTGGTTATTATCATCAGCTTTCTAGGATTTTTGTACAATTTTTAGAAAACTTATTTTAATAATATATCTCTATAAATAGAATCTAAGAGGGTTTACTATCACTTGCTCTTTCTGTTAATTTAACATACAAAATAAGCCTAATTAGTTTAATTTCTCACAATGTTATCGTTTGGATATGTTTCAGGTGTCCGGGAGAAAATTTCAGTAAGATTGTGGTCCAAAGGCCTCATTTTAGGGTTTGATTTTGGGAAGTATGTCAAAAAATATCAAAAGGTTTGAGTATTTGATTAAATACGAATAGAAATCATTATGAAACAATATTGAATTATATGTTTAATCAAAGTGACAATAAAAGATATCAAAGGCAAATACAGAAGGTTACACAGTTATAAGCAAAATCTAATTAGCTCTTTTATTATTAGCACACAATCTTCCTATGAAATCAAGGTCTTACATATAACAATAAACTATATATAACGAACATAGCAAATTATTTTGGCAAAACATGGAATCTTTTTTTTCTTTAGGTAGATAACTTAAAAGGTAAAGAAAAACTTTTGTTTATATTTTCTTATTAAGAACAAACCAATATTCAAGAAATCTTTGTCCTTTTCAGAAAGAGAACACAAATATTTCCCACCAGTGTACTTTTTTTTTTAAGATTTGTTTATTTTGGGGGGTGGCAGAGGGAGAGGGAGAGAGAAACCCAAGTAGATGCTCGGCTGGGAACACAGCCTCATGTGGGGCTCTGAGGAGCCCTGAGATCATGGACCAGGATCCTGAGATCATGGGCCTGAGCCAAAACCAAGAGTCGGATGCTTAACTGACTATGCCACCCAGATGCCTCTGCACTAGTGTACTTTTGATATTAGAACTCATTTGCTTACTTAAATTTATCTTAATCTTAGCAAGCATTGACCACAGAGGTAACTCCTCTCTAAAGATTCCCTCTCCACAAAGCTGCAATCGTCCTCAGTCTTCCCTCCCCGAATAACCAGCTTTACTTTAGGACAAAACCACTTTCTTTTCCTCCAAACAGAACCATATTCTTAGTCTTCATACTCTTTCTTACTGAAATCACAAAAGTAGATAAACCCAGGTTTAGAACTTAATGCTTCATTATTTTATCTTATTTGGAAATGACCTGGATGTTCAATAAATTTAATTTGACTCATCATTTAACTCAGCAGAACTTTAAAGCTTTAGATTACCAAACATTTAGGGAGTTATTTAAAAGTTTATCCACAAACCTCTTCATTTATTTACATCTATTTAGTTTACTTGTTCTTAAAAATTATGTCGAGACTACCAATAAAACTTCATGAGGCACTAGACACAGTCAGCCATTCTAAGCTTTAAAACAAATTGCAACAGGGATATCATTGATCGGAATGATATCCGACATCATGGGACATCATGATCGGAACAGATGCAACCTTCCCTCCTCCACTCTTGGGTGGGCCATGTGTGACTTTCTTCCCCAAATCTTCCAACTACCTTTTTTTCTTAAGATTTTATTTATTTGATAGAGAAAGATCACAAGTAGGCAGAGATGCAGGTGTGGGGGGGAAGCAAGGGGGGGTGGTGAAGCAGGATCCCTGCTGAGCAGAGAGCCTGATGTGGGGCTCGATCCTAGGACCCTGAGATCATGACCTGAGCCGAAGGCAGAGGTCTTAACCCACTGAGCCACCCAAGCACCCCAAATCTTCTAACTATCTCAATGTTAATGCCTTGCTAGAGGGGAAAAACAACCTGAACTTGAGGAAGGCAAGGCCTCAGGTATCTTGTTGGTACTCTTTAGCATATGAAAGTTCTCTTGAAATCTCCTTTTCTCCTTACCTACTCCTCTGGAACTTGTAGGTATATAATGGGCCACTCTTCTTGACCCTAGTGCAGCTCTTTCTGCCCACGGGGTCCTCTCCCTGTGCTTTAATAAAATCGCCTTTTTGCACCAAAGGCATCCTAAGTATTGGTCATCAGCTCTGGACCTCACTTACACGCTGAAACTTCATCATCATGACCTTATCTGACATTCAACAGAGGCAGAATAAAAGTTTTATATTTAATATTGATAATTTTAAAGACAGATATGTATATCTTAATTAAATAAACATTTAATTATCTTTAATATAGAATATTTCCCAAATCATGTGACCCTGAAAACATCTGGGTTAGCTCTTACCTTTCTGAGTTTTAGAATACCCTATCCTTATAGCTTGCCTTCTATCTGGTTAATTAGAGCCCTTTTACAAATTAATTTTAACACCACCATCTGGAGATAGAAAAAAATATCTTACATTTATAACATGTGGACACACATTTTAAAAATACACAGACAAGATGCAAACAAAAATCTTACAGCTTTTGTTTTCACTAGTATTTGTGGAGAGAATATTATAGGCTCAATTTTCAAATACTCTCTTTTTTTTTTTTTCCTGATGAAAAACTCCCTTAAGTTTGTATTTCAAAGAATAGCTCCTAGTTCCAAGAGAATGTGGAGGTAGGAGACTTACATCACAGGGGCACCTGGGAGGCTCAATTGGTTAAACATCTGCCTTTGGCTCAGGTCATGAACCCAGGATCCTGGGATCAAGTGAGCCCCATATCAGGCTCCCTGCTCAGCTGGGAGCCTGATTCTCCCTCTCCCTCTGCCCCTCCCCCCGCTCCTCTGCTGTCTCATTCCCAAATAGATAAACACAATCTTGAAACAAAAGAGAGAGAAAATTTACATCACAAAGGCACAGAGAGACTAAGGTTTTTCCAAGGTGGATATTTGGAACACATCTGCCCTTCAGAGGTACTGGACTTTGTAGTCTGCATTTTTAAAAAGCCTTGTTTTACAGATTTCTGCAAAACCAGAAATGCAACTCTAGAAGCAAGTCAAAAACCCATCTATCTTTACCAATCACTAAAGCTCACCTATTTCTATCAGAATGTTTGTGCATATTATAAAAGATCAGGAGATTGGAACAAAATTTTTTGTACTTTAAAAAAAGGTGAATTTTAAATAGCAATTACTCTGAAACTCTAGGGAAATTTTTTTTTATTAAGTTCTTTTTCTGTCCCTTCAAATTATAATTCTTATTATATCTTTGAAATGTAAACACAGCTCACAGTTGCCTGAGACTGAAGAAAGAAAAAAAAAGGGGGGGGATAGACCTTTTTAAAGGGACAAGCTAGCCTTTTTAACTAAATTTGCTTCTTTATATCAGGGAGAATTTTTAAATAAAATAGGAACCAAAAGGTCTATGCCTTTGTAAGGTCTGTGCAATACTTTTTTTTTTTAAAGATTTTATTTATTTATTTGACAGAGAAGAGAGAGATCACAAGTATGCAGAGAGGCGGGGGGAGGGGGGGAAGCAGGCTCCCTGCTGAGCAGAGAGCCCCATGTGGGGCTCCATCCCAGGACCCTGAGATCATGACCTGAGCTGAAAGCAGAGGCTTTAACCCACTGAGCCACCCAGGCACCCCTGTGCAATACATTTTAACAAAAGCCTTTTTTTTCCCTAGATACACAACTCAATCTTGGATTCTATCAGTTCCTAAATATTGGCCTTCTATTGATCATTTGTAGGGGGGCCTATGAAAAATTTTGGTTAATTTGTTTCCTCTCTGAAAGGAAGGCTTTGAATATAGCCAAAATAATCTCTAAATTTGGTAGAATCTTTGAAAGTAGAGGTAAAAGGCCTTTATAATTTAAAAGATCTGCTGCTGTCCAGAGGACATAAATTCTTTTGTAGTGGGGGTCTAGGATACCCCTAGAAAGGATATTGCCTAGTAATAAGGTCTGAAATTGGCATAGCCTGATTACAAGAACCCTGGAAGGTTGGCACAAAGCAAGCCCTATGGCCAGTCTGGGTGCTTTTGTTAAATTCATTTCTGGCCTTCAGCATTTACATGAACAACCTGTATACATTCCACCTAGAGATTAGGCAGAGTGATCTCTGCAAATCTTCTAGGGAAATGAGGCTGCATTTAAGAAGGGGACTTTACATTGAATGAGGACATTTATCTTTGTGTTAAGTCTAATTTCTGTTCTCTTGTCTTGTCAAAGGAGTCCCTAAGGCTAACCGTTACTAATAAGACAACAAGGATGGTGTATCTTTGGTCTCCCATGAAAACAGGAGATGTCTCCAGTCTCAGGCCCACTAATCTGTGACGTTAGACTAGTGAGATGAAACCTTCCAGCACCAACAAACAGTAAAGGTTGAGATGACTAAGGTTCCTATGGGCTCATACATCTCATGAAAAACTCTGCTAAGAGCTGGCACAGCCGGACGGAGAGACTCAAAACCCCAGTCTATTGGACCCGCCATCAAAGTGTGCCCTAGTAAGTGCGCTCCCAGAATAGTGGAGACCAAAGAGAATATTGTCACTGGTTACAAAACCAAGTGTAGAGGACACAGACCAAAATGAAAGAAAAACTCCTCTGTGGAATATGTACTTTAACAGCTTTATCTAAGCTTTGGGCCTCTTGGAGCCACACTCAGACCCAGGAGAGATGTGTCACAGGGTTGGGGACCACGTGCTGTTTTATAGTGCACCTGGTTGCATGGAAGTTTTCTAGAAGGTGGTGGATGGCCGAGTGTCGACCCATCTCTGACCAACTTATCCTGTCACGGGAGTCTTTGAGTTTGGTGGCAAGCGCTCTAACAGCTAAAGGCTCGATCCTGCGCACCAGCTTTGTGTTGCCGGCTTCCATGACTGTCCATGGACAACAGCCTTTATCTCATGCTCACACATTCCAAGTCCGTTTGGCAAACCACATGAAAGACACAGACAAAAGAAAACAAAGACGATCTCTGGGAGGAAAGGGATCAGTAACCAAAAGAGTAGCTAAGCCCGAGGGACTACCTCCACAGATATTTTCTCCGGCTAATTTAAATTTAGGAAGAGAGCAAAACGACTCTCTCCACTCTTGCTCCGCCGGACTCCATAGATGGATTCCGGGGAGCTTGACCTGGTATGTCCAGGGCACGCAGTGTCCAGGGAGTGAAAGGTTCCTGCCCACTATGCCAACTGTCCCAGAGCAAGAATTCCTGTTGTCTTCAAGTGTTTTTCTACCTGGATTAATGGAGAGATTCACAGGAGTTGATAAAATGTAATTGTGTACTAACCGGCAGTCCACACAGCCACAGGGATCACAAAGACTCAGGCAAAATGAAGTATATCATCCCGAACTAAGGAGAAGGGGGTAGGGTTCTGAGACTTTAGGAAATATTGGGAATACTGGGAAAGTATTAAAAGGCAAACACAGGACCCAAATGGTGTCACTTAGTCAGAGTTTCCAAACCAGTGCTCCATACCTAATCTTACTGCAGTTTCAATATCCCCCCAAAAATGTAGAATTTTTCCATCTGTGCCACTGAGTCTGCCTCCTGGGTCTTCTCCATCCCCTAAAGAAAGATGAGGTAATCTGCATAAGACATCTTAATTCCCCTGTAGAAACCACCTTCACCTGGGACAATCCTGTTCTCTTGCTAATAACCTTGCCCTCCACCATTCTTTATAAAAACCTTCCATTTTGAACAACTTTTGGAGTGCCTCTCTACTTACTAGAGAGATGGCTGCCTGATTCATGAATTATTTAATAAAGGTGATTAGATTTTCACATTCACTTGGTTTAATTTTGTTTTTTAACAGAAGAAATGCAATTCACAGGGCAATAGGAAGAGCAGACGTTTCATAACTAGATGTTTGTCCTTCCATACAGATGGGTGACTCGGATAAAATTTATCTCTACTGGTCACCCTTATTATGAAACAAAACAAAACCAAACAAAACAAAACCCTCAATTTAGATTCTTTTATGTAGTTAAGGGAGGGGTGAAATTTCTCTTGAGTTTGCAGGATCTCAGAATGCCTTTGGCTCAAAAAAGTCTGCTTACCGGGGGCACGCCGCTGGCTCAGTAAAGCATTTGACTCTCCATCTCAGAGTTGGAGTTTGAGCTCCATGTTGGGGGTAGAGTTTACTTAGAAAATAAATAAAATAAAAATTATATAAAAAAAAAACACAAAAACAACCTTTAAAAAAATAGTCTGCGGGTGCCTGGGTGGCTCAGTTGGTTGAGCAACTGCCTTCAGCTCAGGTCATGATCCTTGAGTTCCGGGATCGAGTCCCACATCGGGCTCCCAGCTCCACGGGGAGTCTGCTTCTTCCTCTAACCTTCTCTCCTGTCATGCTCTCTCTCACTTTCTCTGTCTCTCAAATAAATAAATAAAATCTTAAAAAAAAAAATAGTGTGCATACCTACGTGTCCCATCTTAGGGTAGCCTGCCCTTGGTCCCTTTGAAGGTAATACATTGTTTCTGAGAATATCACACAGACTACTTGTGACTATATCCCTGTGTTCCTTTGTCATAGGAATGATGGTGGCAACAATGGGTACGTGTTGCAGAAGCAGAGTGACCTCCTTTTGGGATCACCCACAGCTGGTGGCCCCCCCTTTCCTGGAACATCATATCCTTTGTAGTCTCTTCTGAACCAAACAAAAGCTGGCAAAGACTTGCCAGAACTTCTTTTGGATTCAGAGTGAATATGAGACAGAAAACAAAATGGTAAAATATATTTACAAAGGCAAATAGGTGTTGGACAGAAGGGCAATCAGTGCAAAAAGTTACCAGAAAGAAGAGAAATGATGGGGGAATGTTTGAACTTCAGAGGAAGAGAATAAAAGTTGACAGGGATGCTTATCCTTCATTTCCTCTCATATCTCTCTCCAGGTGGATTTTTCTTATTTTCCCTAATTAGAGAGCAGTTTCTTTTCTTTATCTTTTGCCTAGGAAAAGTCTAAGGTAGAGGACACCACAGCACACTCCAGACTGAGATGCAACAGGGATCTACTGCTGGTCAAAAGAAGATAGGTCAAGATACGATAAAAATTCTTTTCAACAAGTTAAAAAATTATTACATCTTCTGGGGCACCTGGGTGGCTCAGGGAGTTGAGCCTCTGCCTTCAGCTCAGGTCATGATCTCAGGGTCCTGGGATCGAGCCCCACATTGGGGTCTCTGCTCAGCAGGGAGCTTGCTTCCCTCTCTCTCTGCCTGCCTCTCTGTCTGCTTGTGATATCTCTCTCTCTCTGTCAAATAAATAAATAAAATCTTTAAAAAAATTATTACATCTTCATAAAAATATCAAAAGGTACAGAAGGTCATATTACAAAATGTAAAAGTCTTGGTCTCTCCATACTCGTTTGAATTATAGACAATAGGCATATCAAAGTTTTCCTATGCACTTTCCAAGGTTATGCTCACAACAATGTGTGTGTGTGTGGTCTTATTACCCAAATAGCATTTTATCCTATATAAAAATGAAAAACATCTAGGGTCATTACATTCACGTGTTTATTTAATAATGTGTTTCTCTGTATTGTTATATATCTATCTTTTTCAGAGTTGTAGAGAGTAATAGGCTATTTTAATGGTTAAAAATTAACAGTTTAGGAGGAGGGGAAAATTAATAGTTCACAATAAATAATAGTTTAGTATTTTATTTGTTGCATAAAGTGTCCCATTGTGTGAACGTAATTTGATCATCGGTGATAAAATTAGGGTTTTTTGTAAGTTACTTGTTGTTTTATTTTCTATATGATTATTTCCTTATCAATTACACTTCAACATAGATCTCTGGGTACAAATGCCAGTACAGTTTTCTTGCTTTGACATTTTCTCTACCATATTGAAATTGTTCTCAGAGTAAACTATTCACATCACAGACTAGGATCCTGGCTTCTCAGGTCCTCTTGAGACTGGTGGCCGAAAGCAATGTTTGCTTTCTCTTCCTCACTTTGGACCTAATTCTAGTTAACTATATCCATGCACCTTCTGTTTTAATCAACAGAAAGCTCCTGTTCCTCTCATCTTTTCCCTGTGGTGGGGCTCAGAGCACTACCGAACCTAAGTGCCTGGGAGACAGCTTAATGAAAAGGTTGCTCATCTTGTGCTGTTTTGTTTTTTGTTTTTGTTTTGTTTTTCCAGTTCACCTGTTACCTCTGAGAAAGAGGAACAGAAGGCAGTTCTGGACAGTTAAAAACTGCCCTGGCTCTTGTCTAGGGTCAGGGGGCCAACCGGGATTAAGCACAGAACACTGCATCTTGTCGGGAAGTTTGGTAATGGACCAAGTTGGGTTTGACAGGATGCTTACCAAACTGTATTATTATGCTCACCAAACTGAATACTTTAGCTGGCTCACTCAACTAGTTTCATTAACTACAAGTAATATGTGTTAAGCTCAGTATTACTAGCTTTCAGTTTGCCAAAAACTGTTGAGGAATCAAGCCACAAAGGAAATGTTTATCTGCAAGACGATGAACTTGAGGATGCTGACCATGAGGGCCTATTCCTTTTTAGGGCTTGTCTGTTGCAGCGCGCTCGCATGCACACACACACACACACACACACACACACACACACACTCATCCTTAGTTTTTGCTACCCCTGAAGACAGACCTTCGGATAAGAATACATTTGGTGGGACTGGGCTTCTTCGTCGTCCTGTAATGGCCTCAAATGAAAGCCTTGTCACTGGGGCGGGGGCTGGAAGGCCCTGGAGCACAGCAGCGCCTAAAGCATCCGAATTCCCTCCTCTGTCGCTGACTGGTTGAAAACTGGGAGGCAACGACCAGCCTCCAGCGGCTCGACTCTCCATTGGTTGTGGAGAGGTGGCAATCAGGGCGGGCCAAAGCTGCTGCGCCGCTTTCAGCTCTATGCTGCCACCGCGGTCCTGTTGCGCCGTCGCTGCTGCTGCTGCTGCAGCCGCCACCCGGGTCCCTTCGGCCGTGCCTCTGCGTGGGGGCTGCCTCCTCGGCTCGGGTCGCAGACACCATGGTGAGTGGCTCCAGCCGGGTTAGGCTGAAACCTCACGCTGTGCCGCGCCGGGCCTGGTTATCCAAGGGAACCGGCCGCGCCACCCGAGCTTGGCGCGGGGGCCGTGGGTGCGCACAGCCGGTCGCATGAGCAGTCTCGCCGTTTTGCCTGTGTCCTGGGCAGGGGTGTTGGGAACCCTGGGGGTCGCGACGGGGGCGGTCAGTGCCTTTGCTCCTTAGGAGAAGGTCCACCGCTCGGCATCGCGCCGCGACTTCCCAGGCTCGGGAAGGGGACTTGGCCGCTGAGGCGCGGGGGCTTTTCGGCTCAGGAGGACCCCACCAGTGTGGGTGGCTGAGGGCCAGTGGCGGGGGAGGTGCTGGGTTCGCGTTCCCTTTGCCACACTTTCCTGGAAGCCCAGCTTGCCTCGGAGCGGTGACAGGTGAGCGGAGGGATGAGAAGGTGGCATGGCGGTGGGGCGGACGGTGGTGGAGAGGATCTGCCTTTTATTGGGGTTGAGGTGGCGCGCCCCTGATGCCTCTCTTTAGCACCGAGTACCCCGAACAGAGCGGAGCCCGGGGACAGGGGACAAGGTTAAACCTGAGCTATGGCAGCTGATGCTGCTGCCTCGCCCCCGAGCCCCTTCCCACCTACCGCTGGTCCCTGACGCTCAGGTTTCCCCTGCCCCTGCAGTACGGATTTGTGAATCACGCGCTGGAGCTGCTAGTGATCCGCAATTACGGGCCGGAGGTGTGGGAAGACATCAAGTAAGTGACGGGCACCTCTAGCTTGGGCCCCGCTCTGGCGACGCGCGCTGCGTGTGCGTGCGTGTGTTTGTGTGTGTGTGTGTGTGTATGTGTGCCTGTGCGCGCGCGAGGTGGGTGGGTGGGGGGCATCCCAGGGCGGCCCCGTGCTGTCCGCGTTGCCTTACTGCATCCTTCGCTTCCTGCCTGGGTCTCAGGCGCGCATCCTCCGAGATGCCTCCGCCCGCAGCTCCCGGCTACAGCTGCGCTCCCACGCTCCAGAGCGGGGACCCGGGGAGGAGGGGCGGCCGGGGCGGGGCCGCAAGGGCGAAAGCCAGGGAAAGGAGCCCCTGGGGTCACCGCAGCCTCCCGACCCGGCCTGAGCGTGGGAACGCTCTGCCAGCGCCCGGGCGGCGGCTCCGAGCCTCTGCAAGCAGGGCGACTCCCACGCGGAGAGGGGCCCCGGGGACCACTAAGGCCTCCGCGACGTGCAAAGAGCCTGAGGCCTTAGAAACAAACAGGAAACCTTGGCTCGTTTAGAATTTACACACCTCGAAGATACATAAAATAGTTAAGCCTTTTTAGTGTGCTAAAACTCCCTTCTCTTGAGATGATTTCTTGAGCAACTGAATCAAGCGCATTTACTCATTTGAAATAAAGTAAAATTGGAATGTTTTTTTCTTTCATTTTCTCAAAATCTACACTTCCCCTTTTTTTGGCTTCTACTATGGCAAAGGCTGCCTTGTAGGAGAGCATCCTAGTTTTAGTCTAGCACTGGCAGGACTTTGAATGTGGATGGAAATATCACAGCCACCTGAGACTTTAAGCCTGTTGGAATGATGGGTCCTCTCCGTGGGCATTGAACATTTCAGTCTAAGGAAATTCTCTCTCTTTTTCTTCTCTTAATCTGGTGAAATTTGCACTGAGCTTGTATGGATGAGTACAACCAGCTGGTTACACCAAGACCATATATATGGGTTTTCATACTGGAATGGCAATCTGTCACATTGAAATGGAGGGAGAGGGGGTGATTACCTGGGTGGGCAGAGGAGAACACGTTGTTATTCTTTACTTTCATTTCCTGACCTCACTGATTTCATTTTGTTTTATCAAGTAGGTGGTGTTTTCATGTGATTTTTTTTCTGAATACATTGCAATTGTTGGCAATCAATTCTAACAAGCCTTATTATGCAGTTACATGATAATGTTTTCTTTTAAATGTCTGTTTCCATGGAAATGGCCAGGCTTACATATTGAGCACTAGAATGAGACTTTCCCTTCTTTAGATCTGTACCCTTGAGCCTGGTTTCATGTTCCATGAGCCATTTATGTTACCCACCGGACATACCTACATATTATAAAGAGAAGTGGGGATTTGGAAATTACGGATTGAATCAAATGAGGATTCAGGCACTAACACTTACTTTGGGATTTGAATCTGTCTGCTTTATTAATACCTTCATAATTTTTATTTTGCGTTTTAGAGTTACAAGGAAGGCAGATGTCAAAAGCAAGATTTTGGACAGCATAATTTAAGTATGGGATTATCTTTAAGCCATTTTGTGAATTTATGAAAATATCGTGCATATCTCCCACATGTTTTCTCATCCATAATATAGAAATCTCCAGATTTCTGGATGAATATGTCATGACAATATATTTGAAATTTTGAGAACACAGTAAAAGATAGCTATTATAGTTAAATAGTTATTGTGTATTTTAACCAGATTTAGAATATATGTCCTACCCATTATTAACTTAAATCACAGTTAAATACAAAGATGAAAAATTATACTTCATAGAGAAATGTTTCAGAAATTTTCAAAAATTAAATTATCAAGTGATTTGTTTGTGTTGGCCACATTTTCCTGAGAGAAGGTCAAAATATTGAAAAATACTCAAATTCCACTGGTGTGAGAACAACTCTGTCAAAGTAGGCTAAGAATATTGTTACATTCTACTTTTAAAAAGTATATTAATTTTTAAATAAACATCAATCTCTTTTAACTCAAGCATTTTTGAATGGTATTCTCAATCTGTTCAAATGTTAATAATTTAGATCATTCAAAATCTTTTTTTCTGGTGAAAATGAAACAAATCATATGAGTCATTTTTATATGTACCCTTGCAACAATCATGTACCCCATCAAGGGGAATACTATTTTAGTTAAACTAAACTAGTGTTGTAATGCAGGTGTTAACTTTGATCCTTTTTTGTCTGAGGTTCCTTCTGTTGGAGCTCTTATTGTCTTGGTTACAGTTTAGGATCTGGAATAGAGAACATTAGTTTTCTGTGTTGAGAGGGACTAAAGAAGCCCATGGATTACCAACCCAGTCAGTACCCCTGAGGGGTTACTTTGCACTCATTGGAAAAGCATTTGCATAGCACAGCAAAGAGATGCTCACGGCCCAGGGGCAGGAGAGGAGAATTTGGAGGAATGCAATTTGAAAATGCTCCTTGGAAGATTCTGATGCTTCCTTTCAATTTCATCCTCTACTCCAGGAAGGAAAGATCACTGTAACCAATGATTCAATATACAATATACTTTCCATTTTAACCTTTTATGAAAAACTGAATGTGTGATTTTTTTTTTTCTTTTTGGTCTCAGTAAGTACCAAATGTCTCCATCTTCCTTTTTTGATCTGTGAAAAACTATATAAATTGATATTTATAAACCTTTATATAACACTTTTTTTTGGTTTAGTAGGAAATGGCCATCCATTCTTCATGAGAAAGGATGCCAAACATTTAATGACAAATAAAACTCTAAGTAACAGATTCCAGACAGCACATTCTAAGTAGTAGGAGCCAAAAATGCTTCATTGTAAACTCTGTATCCACTTACACTCTTACCAATCATATAACCATTTCACAGAGGCTTTAAATTCCTCCTTTTAAGAAAAAAATTGTCTAGACTAGGGGTCAACAAACATTCTCTTAAAGGGCCAGATAGTAAATAATCCAGGTGCTATAAGCTAAAAGTCAATATTGAGGATATTATGTAGGTATGGACATAACTGTTAAAATATGACTGTCTAAAATGTAAAAATGATTCTTTGCTCTCAGACCATAAATCCGGGCAGTGGGCTGGATATAACCCATGGGCTGTAGTTGCTGACCTCTGATCTAGACCATCAATACATATGAAAAAGAAAGAGACCTCTGAATCTACTTTAAATCCTGTTTTGTTGGTTTCTTTTCTATTTTCAGGTTGTCCTTTCTAGAAGCCATGGTCACAAGGTGATAAAAAAAATCAATCAGCATTTCAGAGAAAACATGAAGTCAAGCTATAGATCTTAGAAAAAGCACTACTTGATTTAATCATAAGGTTTTCTTCCATCATCCATGGCGAAACTAATCATTGTAACAAATTAATGGATTCAATTTTAGATTGATTTAACTTCACTGAAACATAAAGATGGATTGAAAAAACTTAAAAAAACTACGATGATTAAAAGTTTTTCAAAAACAAATACAATGCCTTCCTGAAAACTAATTGTTTTCCCTTGGGTTGAGCAGGCCAAGGAATAAATTAAAAATAGATTTGAAACTCCATAGTACTGTACAGTACATGGCTTAGCCCTTCTCTGTCTTACTAAAAGGTATGAGATAAATATTTGGATTAAAATTTTAGTATGAGACTTAAAAATGATGTAAATACACTGTTAGTTGGTACGTGTTAGAGCGAATTTCTCTAGAAGGCTGTCAGTCATCTTCCTTGGATAAAAAATTCATACATGTTTAGTATGATTTTATCTTATTTACCCACAGCAGGGCAATGTAGATTCTTCATTGATTTATTCCTTTTTTCATTCTCTAGTTAAGCTTACTTTTAATGAGCATAGCGTAGTGTTCTAGGCACTGAAGTAAGATATACTCCTTGCCTCGAAATAAAATCTTATCATACTACTAACTCTTCTTAAGAGTTATCAGGATATTTTTCTCTTATTTTTTCTTGATTTTTCTGCCTGTAACTCAGACATGGAAAGATTTCTGCCTATAACTCAAGCATAGAAACATGCTGATCTTCCAGTTTGAAATTAATGTATCTGTTGAATTTGCTAATCACAAATTAATCATTATAGTTCATATAGGCAAGTCCTTTGCTATAAGCTAGTGATGTGACTTTTCCAAGTTGCCTAAATTTTCTGAGCCCCCCGGAGTAAGAAAAACATAATACCTATTGTATAGAGTTGTTGTAACATGTTGAAGAATGTCTGAAAACGCTTAACACAGTTTTTGAAAAGTAAGCATTTAATAAATGGTAGCTACGATTAATTCATTCTAGAACCAAAGTTTTTTGACTTTTCTCTTCCCCAGCTCACCTGAAAGATAGGAAGTTCTCTTTTAAGCAACAGTAGCTCGTTGAGGTCTACAGAGACTAAATGTTCCCTCATCACTCTAGGATAAGTAGTAACTTCTTTGTCATTTTCACTTATCTTTTTTGTCCAATTCTGTGCAACTGGTACCAGTTCTTTGAATTTGAAGTGCCCCTTAGACTCTCCTTTTCTTTCATTCTGGCTCCTAGCACTTTCCTTTGTGCTTCTCCAACAGACCCATGACTGAGTTCTCTGTGTTTGACTTGTCCCACCTACCCTCTCCATTCTGCAGATTATGGGAAGATTGTTACTTTCAGGATGTTGGTTCTACGTGTTAGGAATCAATCTCACATTCTATTTTTCTAGTCCCTCCTCCCCTAATCTCTATTATTGTTTGAAAATGTAGCATATACATTTTATTAGAAAAAATAAGCAAGCAAAATAAGGCACTGTGCTTTGCCATATTTTATTCATTTTATTTTTTAAAGATTTTATTTATGTATTTGACAGGGAGAGAGGGCAAGCACAAGCAGAGAGAACAGCAGGCAGAGGGAGAAGCACGCTCTCCACTGAGCAAGGAGCCTGATGGGGGCTAGATCCCAGGACTTTGAAAGACTTTTCCATTTTCCAGTTCAGTTTTTTCCTGCTTTATTGAGATATAATTGACACATAACATTGTGTAGGTTTAAGGCATAAGATGTGTTGATTAGATACATTTATTAAGTGTGAAATGATTGCCACCATAGTATTAGCCACCACTTCCATCAACAGTTACCATTTCCTTTTTGTGATAAGAACATTTAAGATCTATTCTCTTAGCAACATTCGAGTATATGATACATTCATTCTGTCATTCTGTCAAATGATTATTAGTTATAATGAACTTGTTAATCTTATAACCAGCTGTCTTACCCTTTGCACAACAGCTCCCCATTCCCCCCCCCCCCGACCCCCCGGTAACTACCATTTCCATTTCTAAGTTTGTCCTTTGTAGATTCCACATATAAGTGAGTGCAATATTATTTCTTATTTGTTTTTGGTGATAAAGCTGAGTTTGCAAAAGGTTAAAGAACTATCCTAGGAGATTATATACAGCAAGCTAAAAGGTCGGGACTTCAACCCTGGTCTTCTGGTGCCAGAAGATAGAAATGCTTCTCTTAAAATATAGAAATAGGAGCTAATGTAATATATATACAAAAATGGAACTCTATTAATGGTCATACCCAGAAACTTCCTCAGTCCCAATAAACAAATAATAATGCAGATAAAAATAGGTAAATTCGATAATTGTTAGGATCAAGACCTTTTTCTGTAAGAAGACCTGCTCGTTAGCCTGAAAGATGGAGGTAGGCACAGTCCATAAGCTCACTAGCTTTTGAAGTTACTCTTACAGGAGGAAGTAGATGTCCATGTGTAAACCTTTCACATATCTGCCAGTGAGCTCTTCACATAGGACTCTCCTGGAACCTGGACCATGTCTGGTGAATCATGTGTAGGTGATAGGACAGGTCATAGCCTGCTCTCGGGGTTTTTCTTTGATGATTTGAAGTATCCCCCTGAAATCAAGCTAGGTCTTTGTTTTGAGAATTGAAAAAAAAAAACATAGGAACATATTATTAAGTTAGGTATTTCAGAGAAGGAGCTTTGCTCATTAACATCAGAGCCAGAGGAAAAATTAGAAAATCTGTATTCTCCCTTTTGACCTAACCAGACATAGCTGTGGCCGATGTTAACTAGACATTGCTACTGTTCACAAGGAACAACGTCCTTTCCACTCTCCAGTCTCTCTGCTGGATAAGGGACTTGAGCACATGTTTCTCTTCAGTGTGTTGGAAAGCGATAGTTATGAGTCGATAGCATGTAGACGTTAACAGGAAAACACACTTTAAGAAACCGGTAGAACTGGCCCAGTTCAGAGAGTGACAACTCAGAAGACATGAGTACTTGCAGCTTTTCCATCTGCTTCTTTGCCTCATTGTTCATTAAAGAGGAAACAGTGGGAAAATGATGTTTTTGGGTCCAGTAAAGTAAAGCACCTTTTCTGTCAAAAGATACTGAGGTTAAAGAGGTCTCTATTCCAGGTAAAAGGCAAATATTTGGAAGTATTTTTTGTATTTTATTACTGTGGGTTTAGATCCGTTGTATATTCTGATCTACTTATCATTCACTGTCAAATCAAGAAATATTAAATTGTTGCTTTATTGAAATGCTTTGGGATCAATTTTCAGATCACTCAAAAAAATTTTCAATCCACATACCCTGCTTCCTCTCAGCACACCAGCCTCGTGGGCCAGTTTTCAGTTCCCAAAGACTTTGAATTTTATGTATCAGGAGAGCACTGTCCTTACCAGATTCTCCTTCTCTTCACCCTCCCCATCCCCTACCCAGAAATGGAAATGTGTCTCGGCTTTGAGATGGCAAAACAAATGTGACTTCCTAAGGGAAGTTTTCTCTCACCTCCGAAACTGTAGACTTCTTCGTAATACATACCAGGGTTTGTAATTCTGCATTTCTGTTATTCATTAATGTTTGTTTTGTCTTAGTAGATTCTAGCCTTTGTAACAGTTACCTAGGAAAGAAGCTGGTATATTGTTGCCTTTTTCTTCTTCTCACTTGCTCTCCCTTTGCCCCATGTGTATGTGTATGTGTGTGTGCTTATATATTATATATATATGTTATTTATATTCTGTATATAATGGTTCACATTTTTAATTTCCAGAGAGTAGAACATATGCACATGCACAGATTTTTTTTTCTGTAACCAGGATTTATAATGTCAGAATGATGACATTTATAACCACTATTTAACATAATATAAGCTCTGTTGAAATGGACTCCTTTTTTTTTTTAATATCAGCAAAGGCAGAAGATAGAGCAGTATATTATCATAGCATCTCCTTTTGGAAGAGTCAGAGTTCTTTTGTGTATGGATATAATACACTCTTTATGTGTATGGATATAATAAAAGATTGAAAACACTACTGTTGAATGACCAATTTCATATACCAGAAACCAGCTGCTGGATTGAATTCAGGACAAGATTGAATCCTTTAGCAAGTGTCTAAAATCTGGGTAGATACGGTGCTGTTATAAACCGTTATAAACTGTAGATAAATGTTTGTAATACCGAAATTAAATGTAAAAACCAGATGATAACGCTCATCATGTCATTCAGTTTTGAACATAACAGTGCATATAGACCACACTTATCATAGGGTTCCGCAGTCCTAGTACCCACAATTGAAAAGTGCTTTCTACTCATGGTCTCACCTAACCCTCACAACCACCAGAGATAATAGAGTTATTTCATTGTCCTTGTTTTGTAAGTAAGGGAACTGAGGCTTCATGACTTTAAAATCCTGTTTCAAATCACTCAGCTGTGAATGCAATCATCCCGGCGGGAATCTGAACTGAGGTAGGCTTACAAAGATCATGTTATGTGCTTTCCTCTGAAGAGGAGGACCTGTGACCCTTCCCAGGGCAGCCGGTCTACCATGGGCTTGGACGACTTGCGTGTGTATTAGCGCTACTCATTTTTGTTTTTGTTTCCCTGGGCTTTTCAAGCGCACAGACAGGTGATTTTGGCTCTGGCATTTTTAGAGGTGGTTTTACTCACCACCAACTAGCACATCTACTAAAGAAAACCAGAGCCTCAGGAATTTTGAGCAACCTACTTATTTTTAGAAGAGCTGCGACTCGGCGTGCTTGCAAGGTGAGTTCATGATGGAGTGCACACACAGAGATCTAAGTGAATTCATTTGTCTGATGAAACTGCTGAGAATGGTTCGCAGGAGGTGTTTATGGATGTGTCTTCAGAATTCAGGCAGTTACTAATGAGACCCTTGTGGCCACCTGTATGAAGAAAAAAGTGCAATTATATAACAAGAGTGATGTCATTTTGCCTCAGTCTGTGTCACTCTTGACAGCATTTACTGTTACTGTTTACAGTACTTGGATGAGTGGACACATTGGCTTAAAGAGGGACCTTTATTAACTGAAAGAGACTCCAAGCAGGAAGCCGTCAACGCGGCATTTAAAGGGCCCATTTCTCTGCCTTGCTTCTCCCCTCTGCAGCTGCCTCAATCCAGAGTGTCTCCTTTGCAGATTCAGACTTAGTGGGAATCCATTACTATAAATTGAGAGGTCATTAATACTTCACAAGCACTCACAAAAAAAAATGCAAATTTTTTAACTTTTTAGGTATTATATATAGTCATCTCTGTTTTCTAAGTGGGGGCTTTTAATTTTAGTACTGGTTGGACACAACTCAGCATTTATGATGTCCTTCTGTGCACTGAAATAGACCATCTTGGGTCTTGTTGTCAAGACGACATCTACTTTCTGACTTTTAGTTAAACTTGTTCTGTGATAATGGTTTTTAAAGATAATTGGTCAGGTTGATTGTTTGAGGTGTGCTGACCTTTTCCTTCTGAGATCAGACCTTATTTTGAGACTTTATTTTGAAGATGCCTGTATTCAGGGTCTACTATCATAGAACACCTGCTTTATACTTCTATGAGAAACTTCTTTACTTGAAAGTCGGAACCTTCTAGTATACCAGACTTATCTGAAAAGTATATAACAGCAGGAATTAATTCAGTGTCAGAAAATGAATTCGGTTTCTTGTACATTCACATTTCACAGTTAAGGATTATATCAAGTATGGTTATGAGAAATACTGAATAGATATTTATGACAAATTGTGTACCTAGTCTTTAAAAATTAAATAGTGGGCACCTGGGTGGCTCAGTCTGTTAAGCCTCAGCCTTCTGCTCAAGTCATGATCCCAACGTCCTGGGATATTCCTGGGATCGAGCCCCACATCAGGCTCCCTGTTCAGTGGAGAGCCTGCTTCTCCCTCTCCCTCTGCTTGCTGCTCCCTCTGCTTGGGATCGCTCTCTGTGTCATATAAATAAATAATAAATAAGACCTCTAAAATAAATAAAAAATTCAAGTTAAATAGTATTTTGAAAACAAACTGCTCACTTTTGCCAGCAATGTTGGATTGTTTGATTTTTAGTAGGCAGTTTAGAAACATATGAGGGAAACGGGTTTAATTAATATATTCACTTCTTTTAAAACATTCCTACATTTATTGAGCACATGTTCTATTCCAGCACTTGGGTTTGGCACCAATGATTAAAAAAGCAAAAGTCAAAAGCCAAAACCACAGAACACCACAGTAAAAATACCTACTGGTCTTTTGGGGAAAGGTAATTAGTGTAAATAAATGATGAATTTAAATTCCAACAAATAGCCATCATTAAAAGTAAGTAGGAAATTGCTACTAGGAAAATTGTTCCTGCACGCCTACTTAATTTTTAAACACTTATTGTGGCCACAAATACATGGAATATGATGATTTCTCTTTCCATCTCCAGGTGAGAGCTTGGTCTTTATTTTTAAAAGTCCTGAGGGGGAGAGAGGATTTGTTTGCTCTTGGCTATTGAATTAAGATAATTTACCATCAAATCAACAAATTAAGTGCACCTTTAGTCTGAGTCTTTTGATGCTGAATACAAATTCCCAATATCTGATTGTCATTTCTTTCCTTCTCTTCCTCCACTTGCCTCTCCTTCCTCTTCTTCAACAACTAGACTATTGCCAGTGGGCTGTATTGGGCATTAAGTGGGTGGGAAACACTATTCTGAGCCCATTACATAGACTAAATCTGCCAACCAAGAGAACTCCAGGTAAGTACTGCTGCTCCTCTATTTTACAGATGAAGAAACGGAAACACTGAGAGGTGGACTGGCCCAAGCTTAGCGCAATCACATATGGAAATAACTCAGCTGCTGCTTTTGCATGTTGTGTGAGAAAACACTGCGACTTATGGTACAGATGAAACCAGATGGGTTTCTCTCCATCTAGGTTTACTTGTTAACCCAAGAAAGTGCCTTTTTCTTTTTCCCACTTCATCCAACCTCATTTAAACCACTTTTAAAAATAAATCTCTCAGTATGTCTTCCCGTCTGCTTACTACTTTTATTGAATAATGCACCAAAGAGAAAGATGTAATGCTTAACCCAAATACAATTCTTGAGTATATAGGTAAAGGTAACACAAACTACTACAAGTGATACTATTTGAAAAGAGGGTAAGACTGTATTCTTTTGGAGCTATCCAAGAGATATTTAAAATAGTAGGAAGCAGCAGGATATAATAACACAAACTCGGATAGGAGACGATAATAGTTCTCTTGGTTGCCACTTGATAGGTGAGCCCTATTGAACATATTTCAATCCAGTTTACTTCTGGTTTCATATGATATTTGCTGTCATCTGAAAGTTACTTCAAAAAAAAAAAAGTATGTCCAAAATCTTTCATTTTTGAGAAAATTTAAAATTGTTTCTCAGAGCAACCTGTGTTTTTTTTCCACATGTAAACTAAGTATAATTTAAATAATGGAATTACATACTTGCTTTATATATGAAACAATTTAAATAAAACTAATTCTCAGAAGATATATTCTGAAAGCCTAGAAAATTTGGTTAATATACTTGGCTGAATTTGGATAATTTAAACACAAAAAATACTGTCAAGAAGATAAATATTGTTAGAAATGTTATATCTATATATTTGACACATCCTTTACTTTTGCTTTTAAGAAAAAAAGCTAGAAACTTATGGAGAATTATGAGGTGAGCTAATATTACCTGAATTATAGAAATTGTTTATGTAATCTGAATATTAGCTTACTTCCCAGCTTTTCTTTGCTGATCACCCTCTGTGGTTTTAAGTAGCTAGTGAAAAATAAAAATCTTCAAGAGGAGCAAAGGAAGAGTGTAATGTCAGAAGGGTGTCTGTTGAAGCTTCCCTCAAAAAATAGTGGGTAGATATATTTTTGAAATGTATCTTGAGAGATGGTTATTATCATATCTCTGCACCTTCTAGAGGCTAAACCATTTAATAGCATAAAGTCTGAACAAATATAAATTTGTTCAGAAGTAGAATAACAGTAGTATTGAGAATTGAGACACATTGAGAAAACCTTTCTAGTAGCTTCATTTACTATATTGCCTGAAATTAATTCTTTTTTTCCCCAAATACTTTTATTTTATTTTTTCAGTGTTACAAAATTAATTGTTCATGCACCACACCAAGTGCTCCATGCAATACATGCCCTCGTCAATACCCACCACCAGGCTCACCCGACCCCCCACCTCTTCCCGTCCAAAACCCTCAGTTTGTTCTCAGAGTCCACAGACTTTCATGGTTCATCTCCCCCTCTAATTTCCCCCCATTCACCCTTCCTTTCCTTCTCACAATGTCCTCCATGTTTTTCCTTATGCTCCACACATAAGTGAGACTGTAAGCTAATTGACTCTCTCCGCTTGACTTATTTCACTCGACATAATCTCTTCCAGTCCCATCCATGTTGATACAAAAGTTGGGTATTCATCCTTTCTGATGGAGGCATAATATTCCATTGTATATGTGGACCATATCTTCTTTATCCATTCATCTGTTGAAGGGCATCTTGGTTCTTTCCACAGTTTGGTGATTGTGGCCATTGCTGCTATGAACATTAGGGTACATGGGGCCCTTCTTTGTACTGCATAGGGTCATAGGGTAGCTCTATTTTTAATTTCTTGAGGCATCTCCACACTGTTTTCCAAAGTGGCTGCACCAACTTGCATTCCCACCAACAGTGGAAGAGAGTTCCCCTTTCTCCATATCCTCTCCAAAATTTGTTGTTTACTGTCTGGTTGATTTTGGCCATTCTAACTGGTATAAGATGATATCTCAGTGTGGTTTTGATTTGAATTTCCCTGATGGCTAAAGATGATAAACATTTTTTCATGTGTCTGTTAGCCATTTGTATGTCTTCTTTGGAGAAGTGTCTGTTCATGTCTTCTGCACATTTTTTGATGTGATTATCTGTTTTGTGAGCATTGAGTTTGAGGAGTTCTTTATAGATCGTAGATATCAGACCTTTGTCTGTAGTGTTATTTGCGAATATCTTCTCCCATTCTGTGGGTTGCCTGTTTGTTTTGTTGACTATTTCCTTCACTGTGCAGAAGCTTTTTATCTTGATGAAGTTCCAAAAGTTCATTTTCCCTTTTGTTTCCTTTGCCTTTGGAGACATGTCCTGAAAGAAGTTACTGTGGCTGATGTCGAAGAGGTTATAGCCTATGTTTTCCACTAGGGTTTTGATAGATTCCTGCCTCACGTTGAGGTCTTTTATCCATTTTGAGTTTATCTTCATGTATCTTCCATACATGAAGATAAACTCAAAGAGAATGATCAAGAGAATGATCAAGTTTCATTCTTCTACATATAGCTGTCCAATTTTCCCAGCACCATTTATTGAAGAGACTTTCTTTTTCCACTGGATATTTTTTCCTGTTTTGTCAAAGATCATTTGACCATAGAGTTGCGGGTCCATCTCTGGGCTCTCTATTCTGTTCCACTGGTCTATGTGTCCATTTTTGTGTCAGTACCATGCTGTCTTGTTGATCACCGCTTTGTAGTAAAGTTTGAAATCAGCAATGTGATGCCCCCAGCTTTGTTTTTCTTTTTCAACCCTGAAATTAATTCTTTTGCATACTACTCCTTTGCACTGTAAATTCTCCTTTCCCCTGAGACTGAAAAAGATGAATGATTTATAGAAGAAACGAAAATGGGTCCAGAAAGATTAAGTCACGGAGATCAATTTACCTCCTAAAATCTTGCTGGGAAATTAATTTCTCCAAGGAAGCCTCTTATAATCCCTGTATTTAATATTGTATTCTTCCCCTTCTTCCTACATCCCTACTGTCACCCCTTTATCTTCATCTACTTTGTTTTATAGCATTCATCACCTCGTGGTAGGTTATAAAATTTGAGTATATATTTATTGCTCATTGTTTCTACCAGTTAAAATATAAGCTCTTTAAAGGCAAAGATCTTTGTTTCCTTTATTAATATATATTAAAAGTACTTACAAAAGTGCCTGTGGCATAATAGATCCTCAAATATTTGTGGCAAAATACCCTTTTTTGGGGTGAGGTGGGGGGAGAGTAATTAAAGAACCACCCAGAATTCTGAAGGATTTCTAAGATAAATGTAAATCAGGAATCCTAAGTATTTTAAATAATTCATTAAAATTTAGTGTGACATTTTTCAAAGAAGATGGTTATTTCCTTCCATGTACTACTGTTTAATTTATATTTCTGCCTCCCTCCAGGGATCATGTTGGGCTGATCATTTCAGGAAGTAAAGCTTAAAAGATAAGGGAGCATATTTTACTAAAACAAGAGAAAGGAAAGAAGGAATGCATTGACTCAAGGTTAGGGGATTTCTAGGGAAATGGCCATTCTTCTATTTTATGCAGAGGGATTGAATATTCTGTTTGTAACTCATTCATTTAACTATTGTTATGGATTGGTTAGTGTTTCTGAGCAACTGAGAACATAGAAATTTATGTTATCTGATTTATCCCAGTTGGAAGAGAGAGAATACCACAGAGTGAGAACACAAATTAACTTATACTTTATTATATAATTAAAATGTATCTATATTTTATTAGAATGCCCTATATTAGAGGCTTTGAAATGCTAATCTGTTGACCAGTGCTATTTTGTAATAAAATGTTAGTGGCAAAATGAGAAAAATTAGGTTATCCATAGCCTTCAAATCAGCAATCCCATTCCTAGGAATTAATTCCATTTTTACATAGAAATACAATTATTAGCTACAAAGATATTCATCACAACACTGTTTATTCTTGCAAAAAATAAAAAATAAAAGCCATCTAAATAGCTACTGAAAGTTCAATAGCTGAGCTTTCAGTAGCTATTTACTGAACTAAATATTTATTTATATTTATATATCTATTTATATACAATGCAATTTTATGCAAAGTATAGAAATGTATTTAATGAAATGAAGAGATACCCATCAAATACTAAGTCAAAAAAGATTTTAAAGTAATATAATTGTGGTGTGTGTCATACCTACAAGTCATATTCAAGCATGAACAACTCAAAGATATTAGCAGTGGTTTTCAGAGTAGTGGAGGATTCTTTAAAAGGTTCTCTTCCTGGGCTCCTGGGTGGCTCAGTTGGTTAAGCTACTGCCTTCGGCTCAGGTCATGATCCCAGAGTCCGGGGATCGAGTCCCATATTGGACTCCTGGCTCTCCGGGAAGTCTGCTTCTCCCACTGACCTTCTCCCCTCTCATTCTCAGTCTCTCTCTCTCTAATAAAAAAAAAAAAAAAGTTTCCCTTCCTATATTTTATATTTTGTACAATTAGAAATTAGAATGTGTAAGATACATAATAGTATTTATCAAAAGATAAGTCAGTGTTTGTACATTATACCTTCATAATTTAAAGATATTTCACTTACTTCTGGTATTAAAAAGACCTGATGTTTGGAACATGTGTTCTCTTCATTTAATAGCTGTGTACGTTCAGCAAAAGGAAGACTTCCACATCTTATATACAGCTCTTTAATTTTTTGAATACCTACACATGGGAAGCACTACGGTCATTAGTCATATATATACACATACATGCACACATATACACTCCTCAACAGCTTAGAACATACTTCCACACCCTGTATCTCTTTCATTGTGAAAGCTGGGTTATATTATGGCTCTTGTTTTTAAAAGGTTCTATTAAAAGATTTTATATATAATATAAATTAAACTATAATTATAAATCCATAACTTATAAATCATAAATACAAATGCCAATTAATAAATTATAATTAATAACTATAATAAACATATAATTTTAAAATATAGTCAATAAACATAACAATAAACATAATTTAAATATTAATAAATACATAAATAATAAACATAATTATATAATCATGTATAATTGATAAAAATAATATATAATCATATAATTAATATATAAATAAATATATGTAATTTAAAAATATAATATATTTAAAATCAAATAAAATAACCAATATTATTAATTTAATTTATAATTATAATAAAATTATTATATTATTAAATAAGTAATGAACATATCACATTATATTTATACATATAAATTAAATTATAATTAATTTATATTTAAGGGTTATATTATGGCTCTTGTTTTTAAAAAGTGGGGGTTTAATGCTCAATGTGCCTTGTGTGAGCTGTCCAAATTCATTCAGCTGATAAATTCTGGGCTCTGAAATTCAGATCTCTGTTCCTACCAAAATTGGGCTTTTTTTTTTTTTTTTACATGCAATGATAACACAACTGCCAGCAAATAAACGGTATGCTCTTAAGAACACAGTGCTTCTTAAGAATATCTCCACCCCCCCTTGGACCTAATACATGCCATCGTTTGGAATTTTCCCCTTGAGCAGACATAGGTATTCTAGCCACAGACAGTGGCTGTGAAACACAGCTTCTGTGTGTGTGAGGGATAAAGGGATTGTGGCCTACAGCATTTCCTCAGAAGCTTTTCAAGCTACTATGTTGCAAGTTCACCTGATGATAGTGGCTGGTTTGTCTTGCCTTCTGGCAGCCCACAGGGATTTAGATGAATTGTATTGAGAGTGGGATTGATTTTTAAGCTGCACCTGTTTTTGTGAATTTAACATTGGAAAAGATATCTGCAAACTTGTCAGTTCTCTTCTACAGCTGGCAATATTTTGAATAATAGATTTCTCCTTTGGACATTTGTTTGAGAAAACTAATCCAAATCTTATCAAAATAAAAATATTTCTATGATCATGACAGCTATTAAAAATGGTAAGTATAATTTCCTTTCATGAATACTGTATATATTTTGAGCTATTGTGTTTAATAAGCGAAGGATATGTTAGGAGATTTTATCAGTCCACTTGGCACCTCAAACCTAGTATGTTTATAACTCTTTTTTTTTTTTTTAAAGTAGGCTCCATGCTGGGCGTGGAGCCCAATGTGGGGCTTGAACTTATGACCCTGAGATCAAGACCTGAGCTGAAATCAAGAGTTAGAAGCTTACCCAACTGAGTCACCCATGCGTCCCCAAACTGTACCCCTTGATCTAACCCACCCCTGCTCCAGTCCACGTCCAACAGCCTTTCCCAGTTCCGCCAGTTGCTCAGGCCAAAACCTCAGTGTCCTCTGTGTGTCCTGTCCTCCTCTCACAACCTGCATCCAGTCCATCAGCAAATCTTGTTGAATTGGCCTTCAGAATATATTGAGTTTGGGCCACTTCTCCCTCCTTGCACTGCTTCCACTCTGAATCAAGTCACCAGCCTCTCTCACCTGAGTGTTGGCAGCAGCCTCCTCACTGGTCTCCTTGTTCTGTCCTAACCCTTTCTGGGCCATTCTCAGTGCAACAGCAGGATTGGTTCCTTTCACTCAGTCAGTTCCTCTCACTATTGTGTCACAAAGGCCCAAACCATCTGTCTCTTTCAGGTACATGCCATAGTCATCCTAATGTCCACCCAGGCCCCTTTTTACCATTCTGACCCATTCCCTTACAGCTACATGCCCCCAACCCTGTTCCAGCCATGTTGGCCTCTGACGGTCCTCCAATGCCCCTGGCCGCCCCTGCCCAGCCCTTTTCCCCACATGGATCATGGCTCACTCCCAGAGCTTCTTCAGGCTCTACTCAATTGCCAGTATCTCAGTAAGACTTCTTGGCTTTTGTACTCAAGCTACCTACCCAACTACCTGTCTTTATTTTTCTTCAAGCTACTCACCATTATATGTTACTTATTAGTTTTATGCCCAGTCTGTCTCCCCTCCTAGAATGTGTATGTTGCAAGAGGTCAAGTATTTTTGTTTATATTGCTAAATTCTCTATCCCTAATGCCTGGAACCATGCCTGGCACATATAGGGACTCAACAAATATTTGCTGACTATTTGTTTAACCAAAAGTTATTTCTTGGTTATAGTTAATATCAGGCATTATATTGAGCATAGGAGTACTATATAAATGTTAGTCTTGCTAAACTATGCTTAAATATATCATTTTAGTTTGGGGGATTTTAATTGGGAATGTGAAATAATTTCTTTTTAATCATTAGACTTTTAGGCACATAGCATTGATTTAAACAAATTTGTCGAAAACATTTCAGGTGTAATGTCTATACAGTACTTTTATCTGTAATAGCTCTTCTTTTATTTCACCATTTGCCCCTGGCTTTTGTTTTTGTTTTCCAGGAAAGAGGCACAGTTAGATGAAGAAGGACAATTTCTTGTCAGAATAATATATGATGATTCTAAAACTTACGATTTGGTTGCTGCTGCAAGCAAAGTCCTCAGTAAGTTGAATGTGACTTTCCTTCTTTGGCCAAGTTACACATAGAAGCCCAAAGGAATACATGAACCAAGATCCTATTATATAGTTATGTAGGTTGTGTACTGCACGATGGTGGAGGGAAGGCTCAGGCTTTTCTGAGTCCTAGTTTTCCTTTACAAGGTCTTTAGAGAGTAGAGAAGCTCTCTGCAACTCCTCACAGAAAACCATTATTGACATTTCATGTAATAATAACTTCAGTAATAGTGTCAACAACACAGTAATTATGAAAGTGTAGTATGCAGAAATATTGTCCCTGAATCTCTCTTGCAATCTTGTATTCCATTAACTATTGGTAAAAGAAACAAGAAACTGAGGTCTACATCAGGGAAAGTTCCTAAAAAGTAGGCAAAGTTCAAAAACAGCTTTGTGTGGAAAAAAAAAAAGTTGTTCTCAAAGTTATTCTCATGCACTTAATTTACAATTTGGCTCCAGGTTGGGTAGAATAGAAAGAAGCTTTTTGGCTTTGCCACTAATAACTAGAAGAGCAAATATCTATTAAAGAATACAAAGAAAGAATGGTAAATTGTTAATAATAAAAATATTCAGCCTCATTAGTAATCAAAACCAAAACAAATATGAAATTTTATTCATACAGATTTGGTAATTTTTAAAATTAAGTGTCTAGTGTAGTCAAAAGTAGAGTCAAAAAGGAAGACTCACACATTGTTAATTTGATGGTAAATTAAGACAACATTGTAGAGAATAATTTTGCATAATTAGTCAAGGTCTCAAAAAAATGTACAAACCCTTTAGGAATTTTTCCTAAAGGAATTATTAGGTCTATTTACATTAAGATTTATGTATATTTTCATTTCAGGATAACTTGTATTATCAAAAACTGGAAAAGTCTATATTTTTGATGAGTGGATTGCTTAAATAAATTGTGTCCCTAAGTTAATGAGATGACAATTAAAATTGATATTACAGAAAAAATGTAAAGATTTTGGGAAATATTAATAAACATTAAGAAACAAAGCAGGGTATTGGGGCACATATTACATGTAACCAACTTATCAAATATGCATATTTACATGAAGAAAACCATTTTTCACCAAAATACTGTCATGTGCATTCTTGATGATTTTTTTCTGTGTTTTTCAGAAAAAATAAGTTAATACATTAAATATAGATTTTAAAAAGTTCAAAATTAATTAAGTAGTTTGTTGTGATAGCCGAGAAACTGATTGTTTTATGTACACTTTTATGCTGTTCACATGTCCACATTTTCTCTTCACAGATTTCACTGTGTTGTTCAGGCCAGAATTTTTTCTTGTGATCAATGACTACTTGCACAAAAATTGAGGATAGTTTAATTTTTTAATTATGCCTCTATTTTCATTCTTCCCATTAACAATATTCTAGCTGTAACATATGTTATTGTTGTTGTTTTCCCAAACCCATAAATAGATCTCAATGCCGGGGAAATCCTCCAAATGTTTGGGAAGATGTTTTTTGTCTTTTGTCAAGAGTCTGGTTACGATACAATCTTGCGTGTCCTGGGATCTAATGTCAGAGAATTTCTACAGGTAAGCAATTTGAAGTCCCACAGGTAAGAGCTCAGAATTAATGATTCTCAAACAGAAGCTCTAGAGTACTCTTTGCTCTGCTGGCTGGATGATCGTGTCTTGCTGCTGAAATGGAATCACAGTGAATCCCATCAAGTAATGGTTATTGGGTGGTCTTGAATACATTTTAGCATTTTTGTTTCAAATGTTTTTCTTCAACTTTGGGTTGCTGACCTTGAATATTCAAGTTGTAAATTAACGTTCTCTGAAAATCTCAACGTGGCTCATTGTGATCTGTTTAACTGCCCCCTTTTCCATGGCTCATATGTGGTAGTAGTTTTGGTCTTATGTTTTAGATATATCATGCGGTCTTATTTTCTCTTTTAAGGTATTCTTAGTTTGTGTAGTGTAATTAAATACTACAGCAGTGTCCATGACCTTCTCAGTGGACTCAGAGTTTAGAAGAAAGGGACTGGCTTTCAAGTGCTTGGCCAACAAAACAAATTTGAGAGGCATTGCTCCCAGTTACATATTAATTAAGCTACTGTGGCAAAGACAATAGGAGAGCACTCCCAAAGTCAGTTTCAGGTGAAGTGGAAGAAATAATGTCCCTGAAGGCCTTTGTCTCCTATGCTGTTTAAATCACCTTAAAAGTTGTTACTAGTAAATTACCCATTAGATGAGAGACTATTTTGGGATTGCCTGCCCTATTTTAAGCACAGGCATTTGTAAGCCCCTCTTCTTGAAATATGTTAAGGTTGAAAATTATGTGGTTGTTTGTAAAGGATTATTTCTAAACGAGCTGCTGAAAGCGGCCAGATCTTCCTGGAAAATGATGTCAGCGCAATACTAGCTGAACCAAAGCCCAGTTTTGAGGGAATGTAAACTACTTTCAATCCAGCTGCATTATTGATTTAACAGCCAAAATAAGAACTGTAGTGTTTAATCAAAATGTCTGTTGTTTACATAGTGACATTTTCCTTATAAACTTAAGACAGCATTAAATCAAGATGGAAACTGGTTTGCAGTGCCCCACCATGGATTTATAGAACTACTGGTGTCAAAAGAAAAAAAAAAAGCTGCCAATTCCAAATGAAGTCGCTGCCAGGAGATTTTTAAATTAAGCTTTAACAGGTTGTATTTAAACGACGAGTTATTTTAAATGGATTAAAGTTTGATATTTAAAGTTTTTTGGGAGCTTGGATTTTTGAATACATATCCCATTTTTTAATACTTTGGTTGACTCTTGTTACCTTTTTGGCAAAGTTGCAATTTGCAGTTCCTCTGCCTTTTTTTTTTTTTTTTAAGATTTTATTTATTTATTTGACAGAGAGTGATGGAGGGAGCACAAGCAGGGGGGAGTGGGAAAAGGAGAAGTAGCTCCACTTAGAGCAGGGAGCCCAGTGCGGGGCTCCAGGTGGGGCTCAATCCCAGGACCCTGGGATCATGACCTGAGCTGAAGGCAGATGTTTAATGGCTGAGCCCTCCAGGGCTTAACTTTAACTTTTGTTCTCAATGGCCACATCTCCATAACAGAATAACTATCCAAAGGATTTTACAAAAATTTGTTTTAACCTCTACTAATTGAGACCATCCACTCAATTTGTAACAGTACATTAAGAGAGCAAGCAGTCTCTTGGTGGGTTTCCCTAGGTTCTAAAGCTGCACCATCCAATAGGATAGCCACTAGCCACTAAATAAATGGCTACTAAGTATTGAAATGTGATGGGCTGTGGGTAAAATACAGAACAGATTTCAAAGGCAGTACAAAAAGAATACAAAATTGCTGATAAGTATTTTATATAAATGCCATATTGAGATGATAATATTTTGGACACATTGAGTTTTATAAAAATGTATCATGAACATTAATTTCACCTATTTCTTTTTTTCTTTTTTAATCATGGCCACTAGAAACTTGAACATTACTTATGTGGCTAGTATCTGTGCGTTGCTCTAGTGACTTTTATCACCTTCTGTTTCCATTGGATGGCATTACTTTAAGTAGCCCTAAATCCTTTTTCCTCCAAGTCAACACACAACTTTAGTTAATATATCTTTAAATTACATATGATTTTGTGTTTCTTTCACTGTGAGTGCGAATGATGAAGAAACTAGAAAGTTAGAATATTGTGACGTTTTCACCAATACTGGATATTTTTTATCTAATTCTTTTCCGTTTTTCAAATTGCATATCTTACCAGCAAATTGAATAAATTAAAATGCGTAGGTATTTATCTTATGATTAGGCTATTTACATAGAAATTAAATATTTTTTCTATGTAAGTGATTACAGAAAAAAAGCACTGATTTTCATAAATTGTCTTAAGATCCTTGTTCCTATATACAAATTTACATTTTTCATTATATAAATTAATAAAACATTCTTTTTCATAACCCAACACTAAAGAGTAAGATAAACTGGGTCTCATTTTAAAGAGAGTTTAAAAACTTTCTTTTTCACCCCCTGATTTTAATAAATCATCAAAGCCTTAGAGTCTATTTCCTAAATACTGTATTTTGAGAATTCTACTACTTTTTTTCATTTCCTCTGCACTTTTGTGTGAGTTATTGTTCTTTAGAGATTGGTTTTCTGGCCTCCCTTCAAGCCTCTTCCAATCTCTTCTCCATTCTATAACTACTGTTTTTCCTGAAATGCAAATCTAATTCATTGTATCATTTTCTTGCTTAAATCCTTCAATGATTCCCAGTTATCACTAGAAAAGGCAGAAAGTAATTAAAACGATTGAAACTACTTACATCCCCATCCATCCTTCCTCTTCCTCTCCTGCAGCCTCGCCAAATAGAACTTCTTTTATAATCTTTGTTTTTATTTTGCTTTTTCTATCCTCTGAGCTTTTGCACCTGCTCTTCCCTTTGTCTGGAACACTGTTGCTGAGACTTTCACTTAAATAAATCCTGTTTATCCCATTGGTCAAATTACTTCTTCCAGGAGGACACCACTCCTCTCTCCAATCACCGTCCTCCCTGAATCAGGGTAATTGGCATTTCCCGTGCTTTCACAGTACACTTATTTCGCCAGCCCTCATATTTCTCACAGTCTATTATCATTTCCTGTTTGTTGGGCTGGAATGTAAACTTCATGGAGCCAGAGACCGTGTGTAATTTCTTAATGATGGTATCTCCACAGATACGATCTGTATCTGGGAATGAATAAATATCATTTTTGAAGATTGAGGAATGAAGATTTATTGTTTGTACAAAAAAGAGGAAGCAAATACATCAATAGCTCAAGATTCTTTTACTAAAGATAACTTATTTTATTTTTTTATTCTTTTGATGAGACTGTAAACTTTTTTAGAAATAAATTATAGTTTGAAATACATAATAATAGACACACTCTAGACCAATCTCTACCTTGTGTGGGCATGGGAAATTGTTATTTATTAATTAATTTATAAGTTACGTTATTTGTATCTAGAAGCTTTTAAAATCATCATTCTAATATCTCCATTTGGAGTTCCCAGGCAACAGTAAAATAGCTACTGGAATTATAACAGATAAGACCATGTTTTAGCAAGAATTTTTCTTCTGCCATTTTCTTAACTGTAAATTAGGAATAAAATGTGAAGTTTCATGCTGCTATTATAGTAAATTTCTATTTGAAACTTTTAGCGTATTGATTAAAACAGTGCAAAAACTATGTGGAGTTTGAAACTTTCATTTAAAAAAAGAAAAAAAAACAAGTAAAGAATGTTTGATTTGATAATATTTCTACCTTAATCCATTCTAATCTTACTTCCAATGTCCTATTTGCATTATTGCCAATTGTGTTTTCCAAAAATCACTGCATTAATATCTCCCATCTCACATTCTCCCCTGAAATATGATTTTGCTGCTCTCATCATGAGGTAGAATTTGCCTTCCCTTGAATCTTGGTTGGCTTTAGTATTATTTGACCAATAGAACATGGCAGAAGTAACATTTTGATACTTCCTAGGCTTGTTCGTAAGAAGTCTTAAATTTCCCACCTTAGTATCTTGGAATAGTTGCTCTTGGGATGCTCACTCCAGGAACCTAGTGTCTTGAAGTGAGAAACCCAAGCCACGTGCAGAGGTCATGGGTGGGCTCTCAGACATCAGTGCTTGCTGAACTCCCAACAAAGGGCCAACAACTACTGCCAGCTCTTCGGGTGACCTGTCCTGGGATAATAGCCTGGTAGAACATTGTGATGACACCATCCCCAGCTTCATCTACCACAACCCAAGAATTTCCTGAGTCCAAAAAATTCACAGAATCACTAGGGATAATAATATCTTTTAAGCCTATGAGTTTGGGGTGCTTTGACACACAGTAATGCGTAATTGGAGCAGCACTCTGGGTATTGTTTTCTTCTTTGTTTTTTTATGTGTGTGTTAGTACATACGCATACACATACATGTATTTACGGATGAGTCAAGAGTTTTGAGCCTCCCTGTTTGATAAGATAAGAATGATATACAACCTTGGGGAATGAAACCCAAGTCAGTCCATGGCAGGACCACCCATTCATTCTCAGCGGTGTTATATTACTTTTACGTTGTATATTCTTTACCTACCAAAACTTTCACAGAGGTAAAATGAAATTTAAATGAACGTGGAAAGCTGCCAGGTTGACTAATGAAAACTAAATGAGCAATGTGCAATCTTAGAGATTAGTCAGGATTTAAATTATGAGTCTGCTTACATAGGCGTCGGAATCTCAATTGAATAGTAAGCAAATATTCTGTTACCATTTGTTGGAAATGCTGGTCCCTTCACTGATTTTAGTATGGTAGCAGCTTCACTCATTCACTCATGAATGCTCCTCTACCAGCACCTCTGTGCAGCCTGCAATGGAATTTCCTTCAAATTCAGGTTGACTTGAGATTTCAGTTTTTAAAGTACAGCCATGATTTGGCCAGCCCAGGGGCAGTCTGGGATTGATGGCGGATCTAAAATTCTTAAATGTTTGTGTGAAGTGTTATTTTGGGAAATATGAAGATTTTCCTGAACAGCTGTGAAATTCTAATACTTCCCTAAATTATTTATAATATTTCCTGGACAAAAATACACCATTCATTTTATTTTTAACTTTTGAATATCGAAAGGACCTGCTTCTCTCAAAATCCAAAATGCCAGTTTCTATAACCTGCGATTTTAAAATGGACAAGTACAGACTTATAAGGGAAGATGACTATTTTAGAATTATAGACTGTTTTTTCTCTTGGAATAACTGACATTTTCACTGACATAACTGAATATTTTCACAATTTTACAAAATATTTTCAATTGCAGTATGTCAATGGGATATTTTTTTAGACATGAATTTAAAAGCAATATAATAAGTAAAATATTTTACACAGGTAATTCTATGACTGTTTACCTTTTATTCTTTAATTAATATATTTTTCTTGAGAGGATGGTAATGATAATTATGTGTAGTTTTGACAATATTACCAATGAAATAATTTTAGTGACCTTGATACAATAGGGCCTTACATTATTTCTTCTTAAAAAGAGTCTCTGTATCTTTTCAGTTAGAAGGCTATTTCCCATGAAGCAGCTCTGAGAGGAAAAGGCAGGAGAAGTATCATGAAAACTTCTTAACTTCTTCCTTCTTCTGATCTCATGCTATTCACACCCCAACCTTGGTGCTTCCTGTTATATGGATTGAGTTTTCCATCTTTATTTTAGGTCCTGTTTGTTTCATTTTTTGATGTTCAAATTCTAAAACAACTTATTTCTTATAAAACTTGACAAAATATATTCCAAATTGCATGCTGCTTATATGCAAATGGTAGTATTGGTCATGTTTTTCACAAGTATAAGAAGTAAAAAGGAAAGAAATGCTTTATCTCATCTTCCTTCCTTGAAAAAGAGAGGTTTGAAATGACTGATTTTTAAGACTTCTTTCCAGTCAAAACCTCAGTCATATTCTCCAGTAACACCGGCCACTCCTTTCTCCCCATTCCCTAGGATAAGGCTACTTGGAGACAGAAAAATCTCTCCTAAAACTTTTAAAACAAGGACTTACTCCACCCACTTAACATGTGGATCATTTAGAGATTTTTCCTTAGATGCTGAGGAAGCAGGGAAATGAGGTACTTAATTCCTGGAAACTCTGCCTCTGGAATTATGTATGAACTTATTTTTACTGTGCATATTACAGAGACAACTTGCATTTATTTTGAACCATTCCAAGATCTTTGAAAATATGGAACTTCAAAGTATTTCTCAAAGGAATAATAAATTCTCGTTTGTTTCCTAAATCTGTGGATTGTACTAAATCCAGAACTCCAGCACAATTTCTCAGGATGCCAGCACTCATTTTTCTTCCGTAAATAATAAATGCTAGGTGACAAGATGGACTTATGGCATTATAGATTAGCAGAATTCCTGAGTAGAAAAAGTATATTCGTTTTGCTTATTGAAAAAGCAGTAAAATGACGCCAGAACATAAGAAGTGAAATGAAAACCTGACAACCCTTTTTGGCACCTAGAAAGAAAATAGATAAATAGACCTGCTTTCTATCCCTTTCTTGTTCCCTGACTTTATAAAGCTCAGAAGAATGAAGTCAGAGCAGACTTAAGCTCTGCTTATTGTTTGCTGGGGATCTACTGTGCTGAAACATATGTGTTTACATTTTTTTATGTCTCCTTTATGTACGTATACTTCTCTGTAACTGGCCATTCAGGTCTTTTTTGGTGTATCTATTTCCATGGTATATTTAGAAATAAAATAATACCGGTTTTATTATGAAATTCTTGTTCTCCAGAATACATTGCTACCGTCATGTAGATGAATAATTAACTGTATATAGATCATATTATAAAAGGTGGACAGAGTTGTCCCTTGGCTTTTTTGAGAATCTTTTTTTTGTGGTTTTTCAGGTTGCTGCAGACAAGTAGAGCCTAACTATGAAGAAGGCTCACTTTTAGCAATAGGAATGTACTCAAACGAAATCAACTTAATTTTTAATCCTGAAGTCCATTTCTAATAGTAGACAAGCTGTGGTCATCACTTGAATTTTGAGAGAATGAAATCAAATAAGGAGAGCTGTAACAAAAGAAATCCCGAGAGTATTTTGTATGTTAGATACTATCTAAAGAAAATCAATCTTAGATTAAGTGGTGTTAAATCTTTTATGCTCCAGGAAAGCACTTTACTTGTCCATTTAATTAATAGCAAATTCTATAAAACTGTAACCCTCTGGAGAGTTGGTTACTGCAAAAACTTAAAAGATGAACATTCTGCCTTGGTGGGTTTAGGTGTCCCACTTGCTTTAAAGTGATAAACTTTAGCAATATTTAATTATCAATTTTAATACCTTAGTATTATCATTATTTTTATCTAAATTAAATAATGGGTCCACATTTAAGGGACAGTGTCTACTTTTGTGTGACTCATGGAAAGTGGTCTTGGGCTATTCTGGCCAATCTCTGGCCTTCGTGGGCATCAGCGGTTCTGCTAATGTAAATGGTGCCAGTTGTTACTACCTCATGCTATCTGTTTAGTTGCATATAGAAATGTGCTAATGTTATAACATGACACAAGATGAAAATATGTGAGTATGAAAGTGATGTTGGCTTATTGATTTATGATATATTTGAACATTTTGCAGAGGAAAAATGTAAAGAAATTAAGAAACATATGTCAAGTTCTCGTTAGACTCCACTTCTTTTTTCTTTGAAATCAGCCACAGCATAGTACCTGGGACTGACTACATTAAGACGTTTCTTAAATGCAGCAACAAGCCCAGTTTTTACTTTGTGAGAAATGGAAATAAGTATAAAACTTTGTTCATGATGTTTCTTCTCACCAGATTTTCTCTCACATTTTCCTACAACACCGGCAGTGGTAGAAGGGATCTGGAAGAGTTATAAAGGGACAGTCTTCACATATTCCCTTTTCAGATAAGAATTTTCATGAGGAAAAGTTACAGGAGGAACCTCCTATGATTCAACCAAGTAAAATTGTTTTAGTCCTTCAGTGGCTTGCAGCCTCTCCAAACTGTCCAATACTTAGGGGCTGCCATATTGGATTCCTTTTATAGGGCAATAGCAACCTCTAGAGGCAATCAGGATGAACTGAAGTTTTTAAGAGCGGGCCTGATTTGATTAACAGGTGTAATTTTCAGGAAGAAAACAAAATCTCTAGGCATGAAGGCAATTGAAAAAGAAACCAGATTAGCCCAGTTGTGAAGACTGTTGAAATAAGAATGTCAACCTTTCATGATCTAGCTCAGGGCTTCTCTTCCCTTTGAAGTCTTTGGACCCCATTCTTGCCGTCTGAGCTATTGGCTCTGATAGTTATGCCTCAAAAGCCACTCTGCACATTTGTTTGTTATATGAACCCTGAAATACTTAACATCAAGGTCCATTTCATGCAGATTTGTATCTGACCCTCTACCCTATCCCCAGCTTGTACCTCATACAGTTCATAATATATAATGCATAGGGAGTAACTACAGGTGACTGAATCTTTGAATGGAAGGGACAGAAAACTAAATCACATTGCCATCGGTGCCCTGGTGGAATATTTCTCAGATTTGAGCACCCATTCAACCATCTTGTATTCACTTCCTAATATCTTACTGGATTCTTCTCTTTTCCTCAATTTGCTTCTGAGACATTTGGAACCTGAACCATAGTTCAATTTTGGCCTATCTCCAGCACCTTCTTTTTTGGTGCATTCTTTTATGTTCAAGGGATTCTGAAACTATTTTATTCTACCCATTTGTTTTTAGTGATAATGACGCATTATCGATAGATTACTATTTGCTTGGTGTATTCGTTTTTATTGCTACCATAACAAATTACCACAAATATAAGTGCCCAAAACAACACAAATTTACTCTATATTTTTTAAGTCAAAGTCCATTCAGGTCTCACTAGACTATAATGAAGGTGTCAGCAGGACTATGTTCTTTTATGTAGTCTCTAGGAGATAATTGTCTCCTTGCTCATTCAGGTGTTGACAGTTCAGTTCGCTGTTGTTATAGGGCTGAGGATGATGTCATGTTTTAAATCAAAGTCTACTTAATTCTAAAGCTACCTCACTCTTAATTCTCATACCATGCTGTGTTGTGCATATCCTATTACATAGGTGTAACATACACATGCTAACGCATTATGAACTGTTATTTGAAAAACCATGTTGGACCAAATAAAACATAGTTTGCACCATTTCTCTTGGTGATCTTTATATAAATAGGCTTTGTGTTTTAGTAAGTAATACAGGATGCTGGGAAATTCGGTGTGTTCTGTGTTAATGGCAAAGCTGTAAGTACAGAAAATATTTATTGGTAAATGTATTCGTTTTCCAAGATCCTGTTTCAAAAGATAATTATTTCACAGGTCAGCTGTGACACTGTATCTTGATTGGAGGCTACTAATGAATATGAAACAATCCTGCTATTTTAATGTATAAAATGTTTTCTTTTAAAGATTTTATTTATTTATTTGACAGAGAGATAGAGAGAGTACAAGTATGCAGAGTGGCAGGTAGAGGGAGAGAGAGAAGCAGGCTCTTTACAGAGCAGGGAGCCTGATGCGGGACTCGATCCTGGGACTTCAGGATCATGACCTGAGCCGAAGGCAGCCGCTTAACCACCTGAGCTACCCAGGCGCCCCAATGTATAAAATGTTTTTAATTCTAAAGTATTTCCTCACAAAATAATATTCTTGTTTCATATGTTTATCACTGATACAGTTTTTAATATTAATACATTTTAAGATTGTGGTGTGAACAGATGATAATATGTGATCACTTTGGGCATCCATATTATTTATCAAAACATGCATATATGACTTCCCCAAACTTCTATAGCTATGCATATCTTTGCTTTAGCCCATAATTATGTTTTTCTTGCTTTCAGTCATTCTTTTACATACCACTTAGTTACCTTTTTTTTAAAGTGTATTAACTGCTAATAGCCTCAGACATTTGTCTTAATGATACTACTTTTGCTTTAAGTTCTCTGTGGCTCTTACCTTAGAGTTGTCTCGGTTGGGCTGTGTGAATGTTCACTCAGTCATTCTGCCAGCTAACTTCAGACTCAAGCCCTGTTTCCTTATCTTATTTTCTCAATGTCAGCTGCCGTTGTGGAGGCATCATTTATTCGTCCTGTTTCCTCTTTGTTGCAGAACCTCGATGCTCTGCATGACCACCTTGCTACTATCTACCCAGGTATGCGTGCTCCTTCCTTTAGGTGCACCGATGCAGAAAAGGGCAAAGGACTCATTCTGCACTACTACTCAGAGAGAGAAGGTCTTCAGGATATTGTCATTGGAATCATCAAAACAGTGGCTCAACAAATACATGGAACCGAAATAGACATGAAGGTAATGGTCAGTGAGGGAGACTCTTCTGAACATATCTGAAGTATAGAATTTTAAACATGATGCTCTGTGAATTTACCTCTAGTTATCACTGCTAGTAGACCTCATCAGAGGTATATTTGAGCCCTAACGGTGCACACCAGCAATATTCTATATTTGGCCTTGGAAGTCATTCTCCAGGATATTTTTTCTTGTGGCAGCAGATAGCTCTTCCCAATTATACATTGCTTAAGGCAGCATGAAACCTAGTTTGCATCTCCTGTGAGCACATACCAACTGGGCAGCAGAAGGCTATTTGACTGGCTAAGCTGTAGCCGTCAGCATACAAAAAACCCATAATGCGGAGAGTCAGATTCTAAAAGAATATAACATTAGATATTCTTTTGCTATTCATTATTTCTTTGTAGATTTTCTTTTGTCTGTCCCCAAAATATAGTTGGAATCTCTCATTTGTGATCTAAAGGTTTTGCTCTTTTTTTTTTTTTAATTAGATTACGGGTGAAAGAAGCCAGGTCTTCTACTTTAAAAATTGTGTTGCTATTGATAATATACGCTCTTAGCTCTGTGCGATAACGAGAACTGTCGTTTGACTCTTTGTAACCCACACAGTCTCTCCTAGTCTGCTGCTTTTTGTGCATTCAGCATGTTCAGCCTTGAGAGCGGTTCTTCAGTTGCCCCAAGTTTGAGAAAATTCGGGAGGGGGATATCCTAGTTCAGCTTTTTTTCTCTGTGGATATTTCCTAGATGTCAGAGTTATGTTCTAGCACAGATGTGAAGCTCAAACTTTAAGTAGTATATTATGCCAAATAAAAATTGTAGCATTTAAATTGAGGATACTGGAAAGTTATCCCATGTAGTTCATCTAGTGATATCATGTTAGGCTTTGTGGTTGTCTCTCTTTTAGGAGCCGGTGATTCCCAGGTGCAGCCTTGGTTTTTTCTATATCTAGAGAGTGGGACTCCGTATAACATGACATTATCAAATCCAGAGACATTTAAAAGTGAAATTAAAACCTTGGGCAAAGAATCAAAATTTATCCATGATTAGGAATCTCACTGGAATTTAGTCAAAATACTACATGCTTTTCATTTCTAATCCTGGCACCAAACTAACATTGTATCTATACTAAGTGAGCCTTCGTCAGGGGCTTTACTCCCACTGTGTCTAACTGTGCATGGTTTTGTTTTTTATTTTGGCAAATTGAGCAAGAGACAAGCACGTAGAAACTTCAGGAAAGAAACACAAAGCATACTTGGATACTGCAGTGGCTATGGTTATTAGTATATTTGTTATGGAAGGTGGACAGCATTAGCACATTCTATATAAAATTGAAATCTTTACTTAGTTACATATGTTAGGTTGCCTTATGGCCTTTATTGATTCAAGTCCTCCATCACAGAATTCTGAAATATTTTCATGTTTAGTTATGTTTTGTATATTTTTGTCAAAGGCACTGTTTTAATTTCCCAAAGTAGTCTTATGTTGAGTCTGTAAGCTTAACAGGTCTGGAACTACCAGACAATTTAACTACTTAAGGACAATTATACCACGTCAAGAAGTAATATACCAAGGAGAGGTTAAAAATATTATTGGAGAGCAACTCATTTTGACAGTTTAATCAAAGCAAAAGGGCAGAATTGAGGAATTAATTAGTAAATTTAGATTGTCTATAATTCAGTTTCTGTAGCTAAACATGGAATCAGAGCAGAACATCAAAATTAGGCTTGGATTTTAAGATTGACTCTTATTTCGTTTATGAAACTTCAGAGAAGTCAACCTTAGTGGGGCAGAATGTTGAAATCATACATAAGACTAATATTTAGCCAGTGTAGTAGATTAGAATGACACTGAGAGTAGTAACGTTCTGATTCCATCAGGAAACTGTATTTGCAAGAATATATCCAATAGTGTCCATGTTAACTGTGATTCGTTCTGCAGTCTTGGCGTGTGCTGTGGTGAACTCCTGAACAAAAAAAGCAAAAAAGGGCAACATTCTGCCTTCATTTAGCTATAACTGAAAAACTATTGCCCACTTCCCATTTGGATCTGGCCACAGTTGAGATATAGTATTTCCCTTTCTAAAGGGAAGCATTATTTTCTGTAGTTTCTTAAACTTGAACAAACAAACAAAAAATTTCTCTATACCTTAATAATGTATTTGCCTACGAATAATTTTGTTTATTCATTTATAAAGATTCCATTTATCTACTTGTCAGAGAGAGAGGGAGAGGGAGCACAAGCAGGAGGAGCAGTAGAAGGAGAAGCAGGCTCCCCACTGAGTGGGGAGCCCGATATGGGATCATGACATGAGCCGAAAGCAGACACTTAACAAACTAAGCCAGCCAGGTATCCCAAATATTTTAGAAATGTAGTTATTTCTTTAAATTATGGAGCTTTACTCACTAATATGATTACTTAGAATGAGTTCCTAGATTTGTAATTAAATGACAGAATATATAACTTTTTGGGGATTTCTTTTATATCATCGATCTACAGTGGTATGTGAGATGACTGTTTTTTTGTGTCTTACTCAATTTGATATTTTGTATAATTGCCAACTGATGAATGAAAATGACATTGCATGTATTTTTTAAAAGATTTTTTTAATTAATTTATTTAGTGGGAGTAGGGGGAGGGGCAGAATCTCAAGCAGACTCCTCGCTGAGTTCAGAGCCCAACTTGGGGCTTGATTTCATGATCCAGAGATTATGACCTGAACCGAAAGCAAGAGTCAGGTGCTTAACCAACTGAGCCACCCAGGCACCCTGACACTGCATTTATTTTAAAATATATATCTCTATTATTTCACTTCCTTCTGTGAATATCATTTTTTATCATATTAAATAGACCCACTTTGTATGATTTGAAGGTCGTTCACTGAACAAGTGTACCTGCCTGAGTGGGCTGAGTCTACAACACAAGGGGGTGCTTTTCTCCTATTTCTACCAAGAGGTTGTCTGGGCTACTAAAGGACCGATACCAGATTTGCAATTTTATTATAAATAATTATTCAGTCTTTACATTGCACAAGACAATGTCCAGAAATAGTTTCCTATTTAAGACATGCATAGCATTTCCATATATTCATATTTTCTAATTAACCCTCTCAAGGCAATTCTTATAACCAGCGTCTTGAGTGTTGAGGTATTTTCACCAAACTGAAATGTAGACAATCAACACTCTCTCTCCCCCCTTTGAAATCCAGGTTATTCAGCAAAGAAATGAAGAATGTGATCATACTCAATTTTTAATTGAAGAAAAGGAGTCAAAAGAGGAAGACTTCTATGAAGATCTTGATAGATTTGAAGAAAACGGTACCCAGGAATCACGCATCAGCCCCTATACCTTTTGCAAAGCTTTTCCTTTTCACATAATATTTGACCGGGACCTAGTGGTTACTCAGTGTGGCAATGCCATCTACAGAGTGCTTCCTCAGGTAAAAGGACCTCATACTTCCTTGAGGCCTGAGACAAAAGGCCATGAAGGCACCAGTGTTCCACATGGCCATTTATTCATTTAACACATTGAGTGTATATCATGTATATCGCATAATGTGCAGCACATTGTACATCATAAATTTTTCAAATGTGAGCTAAGTATATTTCACCACACTGCAACTTTCCCTAGGAGCGCTACTTATTTCTTTCTTTTTCTGTTTCAGTCACTTACAGGGACAGTGGGAAAATTATATGGGATTGCTTTTTTTTAAACAAGAAAATGGGTGATTTTCTGGTAACAAGCATCTTTCACTTATTTATTCATTGAGTAACTATATGCTGACTGAAAATAACTTTTGGTGTCAATCATTGACATTTTCAGGGAAAAGAAGGGAATTTTACAAACACTAAAGAGGAGAGTGATCTATTCTTTTGGGGTTGAGCAGACAAAGCCTCAAAGGACAACAGTTGGGGTGATGATGAGAGTCTATGTTTGACTTGTGTTATTCAGACCCGTTTGAAAAATCCTTTCTATTTTTCTCACTCATCTAACTTTTGAAGTTATATCTAACACATTAGAGATACTTCCAACTTGTAGTTAAAGAGCCTTACGAATTGAGAATTAGCCCAGATGGGATCTGTCTTGGACCTATCCATCCAGAAGCAGGGTCGTGGGCTCCAAGGCCGGCCCTGCCTCTTTTTCACTGTATGAATGTGCGCACATGGCCTCGCCTTTCTCCACTCATTTCCCCTTCATTACAGTGTGAGGAGACAGAGTGCATAAAGAACCTCTGTTTCAGTGTCTAAGCAAATATTAACTGTTAGCTGCCATTATTATTAGCCATCTCTTAACAAACCATGAGTGTTTGCTGGTGGTTTTTCTACTTAAATTTCATCTTAAGCCACAGGCATTTGATACCTCATACTACCTTTTTTAAAAATACATTTCTATTCTTCTTTGAAAATGCTCCCCTTACTTATGTTAGCTTATATTTGAATATGAGCACTCTGAAGCCATACTCGGTTGCGTGCTCACGCAGCGATGTCATGCCCGTTTGATTGCTGAGTGACACAGGGAGCCCATAGTTGAGGCAGTTCCCCTACCAAATGATTATGGTTTTCTATTTTTAAGTCTTACTGGGCTGGCTTAATATAATCTCAAATCATAAGAATTTTTTCAGCTAATCACATGTTCTTTTCCTTTCATCTACGTCTTAGCTCCAGCCTGGGAATTGCAGCTTGTTGTCTGTCTTCTCTCTCGTTCGTCCTCATATTGACATTAGTTTCCATGGGATCCTTTCACACATCAATACGGTTTTCGTACTGAGAAGCAAGGTAATCAAGATACTATTTCTTTCAATGTGAATGAGTTAGGGATGTTACAAATTAGAAGTGGCCCTGAGGGAAAGTTAGCTACTCTACCATTTTATGATATGGAGAAACTATAGACAGATCCCAACCAAAACCTCAGAGGGAGTCATATTTCAAAGGCAACGTTACTGATTCTTGGTTTGCCTGAGGGGCAGTGGAACTCTTATCAACTCATCAGAATTAACAAAAATAAGTTTTGAGACTGTCTCATTGGAACAATTCAGTTTCATATAATAAAATAAACATTTTTTTACTCCCTTAAACTACCCTGTGCTATTCTAGAAGTCAAAACTGATAAAGAACATTTTTTTAAACTTCAATCAAAGCCTTGATGATTTAATTCTTCCTTAAATTGTCTATTATTCTTCCTGCCATTTTTGTGGGAAAATACAAGTGATAACATTCATTCAGCTGATTATTTAGGTAGCACCCAGATCTCATAGTTTCTCTTCTTCAGATTGGTGCAGCCAAAGTGTCATGGAGTGCCCATCCTGTCCTTCCTGCAGACCTCATGAAGGCTTTACCCACACATACTTTATGTATTTGGAACTGTTCCCTGTTGCTCTGTGAATGCAGCCTGGGGAATGGAGACGCTTCGTTCATTCTTTGCTAGAACTTAGTATTATATGTTGTAGCCATATTGCAGAATCATAAGTACGATTCATGGAAGCTTTAAATAAGTATGCCAACAGTAGTACAGCTATTGTCTTCCTGGGTTTAAAGGAGCCAGTCAACTCGCTTTTCTGCAGTGTTTGCCAGTAGCTGACTTTGCTTAGTACCTGGTACCATTTGGGTGAAATGCCCTTCCTCATCTACTTGGCGCATTTATTCTCCCTTACGGTTTGGTGAGAAATGAAGCATGCCTGTCCTTTTTTTTTTTTTTTTTTTTAAATTTCTGAATTGTTAGGGAGAAAGGTACTAGTTAATGGTATGTCTTGCCTTTTCAAGGAAGGATTGTTGGATGTCGAGAAATTAGAATGTGAGGATGAATTGACTGGGACTGAGATCAGCTGCTTACGTCTTAAGGGTCAAATGATCTACTTACCTGAAGCAGATAGCATACTTTTTCTGTGTTCACCAAGGTAATCATTTTTTAGACTAATTATAATAGATATAAGTACCCATCTTTAGCTAACAGAGAAATTTGATAACATTTTATTTAATTATGTCTACATGTTCTAAGTATAATTAGATTTCACAACCCTTGTTTATATACCTCTTTATAATAAGGATAATTTCATTTAACATTTATAATAAGCTCAGAAGAAATCATGTATTCTTTTTTATTTGTCCTGTCTTAATCAGCTTGCTGAGTGTTTATGCCATTGGATCATGGAAAAATCTAATCTGCACATAGCTAATTCTATAGCTTTATACCTTCCAAAGTAGTGTCACATAGAAAAACGATTTTGTAGAGCATCTAATATGATGGCATGAATACATGGGTATGTTTGGCACTGAGAAAGTACTTTTTAAAAATATTTCTGGATTTGAACTATTTTACATCAAAAATATTTAGCAACTTTAATCAGGATTCACTATTCAAATTATTTACAAGTAAAAAAGACAATTTAACTTTAGAAAAAAATGTTAATAGTTCATTAAAGTAATAAGTAAATTTTTAGAAAAGTGAGACATAATTTGTTTTCTGACTCAATATGAACATTTTCAGCCATTTTTGTTTTAAGCTTATAATCTTTTATTATACCTATAATAATATAGGTATAATCTCTGCTTATAGGTAGGTCTTGTCTACCATTTATCAGATGATCTGTCCTCTGTTTCAGATGGGTCTATTCTGAAAGCGAGCTTTAACATGCATGTGCATTTAACAAAAGCTAAAGAGACCATGTGCTTCATTAGTAAACTCTTTGATCATTTTATTTTTCTATATTGACATGCTAATTTTTGCTTTCATTTGTGGACATTTCTGCTGAGAATGCATAACAAGGAGACATTTTATCATTCCAAAATTCTTCAGTAAAGTCAAAACTAGTTATGTCATTTTAGAGAAATCCTTATTAGGAATGCCCAGAAGTAATTACTTTATATTTAAAGAATTCAAACCAATGACATAACCTTATGGCATTTTTAACCAAGAAATAAAGGTTTTTTTTTATTTTTTTATTTTTTTATTTTTTTTTAAGAAATAAAGTTTTAAAAAGCAGTCACTTACCAGATCAAGTCTGAATCAATAAAATATTAGCATGCTGTTCTAAAAATAACTTAGGTTAAAAAAAGTAACTTAGGTTATAGAGATGCATAAAATCTAGCAAGATTAAATAATATTTCAAAAATGAGAAAAATTTTCAAAGAAAACAAGAATAGTAGAAGAAATTAGAACCAGAAGGGAGAGTAGCACATAAAATACATGTCAAAAAGTCATAAATACATAAAATATATGCTGAAGATAGGTCATAAATCTGATTGTAAACTTTTAATCATTGCGTCTAAAAGGGAAAAGTAACCAGTTACAAGAGTCAAAGAATCCATTGAGAACTGGCTTCTCAAAAGAAGCACTATTATCCCTGTTGCAGAGGGTAAAAGAAATTTTTCTCCATCTCTTTATAATGAGGGAAAAGTGTGATAGAGTTGAATAACAGCCTTGTGTTAAATACTTGATCAGGTTGCACAGGACGGGTTTCTACCTTATCTTTCAGTGTAGGCTGGTAGCATCAAAAATGATTTGGCAAAATGTACATCAAGTTCACTACTCTTTGATAGATTTTTAATATATAAAAGAATGAAGTCCTAATCTTCATGTGACTCCAAATTTTCTTGTCTCTAGCCCGACCTATTGACTGAGTAGGAGGAATTGAATGGTAGGAGGTGACAGGATTATACTCCTTAACGGTTACCGACCTTGGGATTGTCATAAGGACAAGTCGGCACTGATTTTGCCTCATTTCCCTGTATAACAGTGTGATGAATCTGGACGACCTGACACGGAGAGGTCTGTATCTGAGCGACATCCCTCTGCACGATGCCACGCGCGACCTCGTCCTTTTGGGAGAACAATTCAGAGAGGAATACAAACTGACCCAGGAACTGGAAATCCTCACGGACAGGCTGCAGCTCACGTTAAGAGCCCTGGAAGATGAAAAGAAAAAGACAGACACGTAAGAACGTAACCTTGTGGTGAAGGAAGGGCATTGTAGAGTGTGACTCCGCTCCACTTAAGTCTGATCACCGCACCAAATAGGCATGGAACCCACTGTGGCTCCCGAGTAGTAAATAAAATCTCCCATGTCACTTAAAAAGAAATTATAGCTACAGAAATAAATCCGTCCTAATGGTAGTGGAAATACGTCTTCTATTTTTACAAACCACGGTGAAAGAACAGATGCCAAAATCTCTCTCTCGGAAAATCAGTACAATAATTCAAACACGTCTTTAAAGTGGAACTCTCCATTCCTTCATTCCTTCATGTGAGAGTTATGTACTGAACACCGTCTCTGTGCCAGGGGCTGGCTGGGTTCTGAGGGTTACGTTGAACACTGTACTTAGAATTGACCATTGTCTTTTAAAGGTTTTTCAGGGTCTGGGTTATTTTAGGGCTTGGCAGAGAGGAATTTGACAGATTGCGATGTCATCTGTAAACACAACAATCACATCTGTAATGACATATGTTAACGAAAATAACAAAATCTGGGGCGCCTGGGTGGCTCAGTCAGTTCTTGGTTTCTGCTCAGGTCGTGACCATAGGGTTGTGAGATCAAGCCATTTCAGGCTCCGTGCTCAGCAGGGAGTCTGCTTGAAAGACTCTCTTTCCTTTTGCCCCTCACTCCCACATGTTCTCTCTCTCTCTCAAATAAATAAATAATTTTTTTAAAAAAATTAACAAAATCTAAAACTCCTATTTTTCTATGAATGGTGTATTAAATTGTGAAATATTAGACAAGTAGCATTAAAGATAATACTTCCTTAAGTTTCAATAACTTCAAAAAATGTATATGATATAATTAAAACTTAAGGAATAAAATTATGCCTTTTGTGCATGCTTCTGAATAAAATAAAGTCAAAAGAATTTTACTAAATTAAAATGCTATACTGATATCTTTATAGGAACTTTTAGACTCAAAATGGATATATAAAACCCACAAATTTGGTGATCTGATCATTTCATACTAGTAGTTTTCCCTGTCACAGGAGAAAAGAAACCTAAAAAAAAAAAAAAGAGGTAAAAGGGTAAAAGGGTAATTCTTCATTTTCAAGTAATTCATTTGAATATGCAATGTGCATACTACTTGGTCTTATTTTCATATCTTAAATAAAGGCACTAAATCACTGGATGTTTGTAAGAGATCTTACCCAGGGTCTTGGATGTTCATTTTTAACACTATATAATTGGCAACTATCTTGTTGGAAAATGAACTGATCTGTCTTACATCCCATGAGAACTATTTGATTCTTCTCGAACACCCAGATATAGATAAGAGCATCACTTTCTGTACTTTTCTTTCCATTGATACACGTGTAGCTGCCCCTGGATGAATGCTGTGCCCACACATAAACACATCAGTCAGCTATTTATTAATAACATGGATCACATAGAGAATGCCACTTAAAGTTCATCTTTATCTTTAGCTTCTTAATTCACTTGTCTTGACCTTTGTATAAAGAAGCTCGAAGCTCTGTATAGTTTCTTTGAGACCTCTTCACTTGTCTTGTGACCCTAAGTGGACTCCTTAGTCTACCCAAGTATTTTGCAAATTTCAGAAAGTCTCTAGGGCAGGCAGGTCAAATTCCTCCCATTGCCTGAAAAGCGGTTCAAACTGTATGTTTGATTGGTGAGCAGTACAACTTCATCTCTGATAATAACATTTTATGAAGCCTGTAAGATTAAACTTAGTATGGTATACCCTCTGGCTACAGGGAAGAAAAAGGCAGAGAAGCCTCATTTGTTCTGCTGGGTCTTCATGCCAGGAGACATCGATCACCCTAGTTTCTGCTTCTCTCTTGTCATCTCTGGGCCCTCATCCCCTTCCTGTGTGCTTACCACACTTGTCCCTCAGCGTAATCCCTGAAGTCATCAAAGTAATCTCTGTATTGCCTGTAGAACCAATCTTTTCTTGCCTAGTCCTGTCTTCATCTGTTTTAACAGTTTCTTCCATGGAGGAGTGAGTCATGAATGAGACTGGGGAGAAATCTACTTTTTTTTTTTTTTAAGATTTTTGTTTATTCGACATAGAGAGAGAGTAAGGGAGAGGGAGAGAGAGCATGAGCAGGGGTAGGGGCAGAGGGAGAGGGAGAAGCAGACTCGCTTCTGAGCAGGGAGCCCAGTGTGGGACTCATCCCTCGACCCTGGGATCATGACCTGAGCCGAAGGCAGACGCTTAACAGACTGAGCCACCCAGGCACCCAGAAATCTACTTCTTTTAATATTTACAGAAATTCAGGTAGATTGCTTATTCCTAAGAGATAAATATGGTCCTGGTAGTATGCTCCACGGACAGTGTTTTAAGTGCTAGTGATGACAGCTTTCAAACTGTGAACCCCGTAATGGCAGGTCAGAATTCAGTACCACAGATGAAAACTTGGATTTCTTATTGCCAGTGTTCCACTTTGCCCATTTATTTGTTTGGCTTATTTGGTGTGAACTGGTTTGGATTTGCAGATGTATGTGATGAAAACAAATAAATTACGGCATCTTTGATACCTCCCTTACATATACGGCCCGTAATGGGTGTACTATTACCACTACAGAATTTTACAGTACACACGACATCACAGCTCTAGGAAGTGGACAGTAAAAGCATTGAAGCTCTTCCCACCATTTCTTACTGTGGCTTTTTCCCCACCCCGCTGAATTGAACAGGTTACTATATTCTGTCCTCCCTCCGTCTGTTGCCAATGAGCTGAGACACAAGCGTCCGGTGCCTGCCAAAAGATACGACAATGTGACCATCCTCTTCAGCGGCATTGTGGGCTTCAATGCTTTCTGTAGCAAGCACGCATCTGGGGAAGGGGCTATGAAGATTGTAAACCTCCTCAATGACCTCTACACCAGATTTGACACATTGACTGACTCCCGGAAAAATCCATTTGTTTATAAGGCAAGTCCAGATCATATCCTAATGCGGGGCTCTTCGGAGTCTGAATTCTGACTACCCTGTACTCAGAGCCACCTCGGGCACCTTTTCTGATGCTAGCCCTGTAGCCTTGCAGCAGCTAGCCTCTGTGTGTTCGCTGTTTACCATTTTCTTAAATAATTTCCTCTTGTTGTAAAACTTTCTCTTCCTGGTAACCGAAAGGAATAGCCCTCGTGAAAATGAAATGTTCAGCAGCTCATTTGCATTTACGTTAATGAATCTGCCCAATGTTGTTTATGACATGATATAAACATAAGATTCATTGTAGTGCTCTGCAGGAGACATTTTTACTGAAATACATAAATGTTTTGCATGGGAAAGAAGTCGGAGAGCAGGAGAAGGGTACTGGGGACTCAGATCTGCTTTTAGATAACACTGACTTGAAGATAAACATTTACAAGATATTTCTGCTCTTTGTTTCAATTAAAAACAAATATGCTACTGGAAAAATGAAGTCGGGATTATTGCTTCATAAAAGCAAGAATGTTAACTAAACCATCTCTGGGCATCTGGAGTAATAGGACTGCCACAAAGACTACTAATTTTATGGTGGTTTTCCGAGGTACAATGTAACACTTTGTGAGCACATCAAAATATAAATGGTTTATGAACATGCTAAATCACTGGGCTTTGGACATTGGCTCTTGTGCTGTAAACCATAGTTATTTTAGGGAGTTAATGGTATTTAAATGTCCTATGGAATTGTAAGGGTATCTGGGGATGAGAAACCGGGAATTACTAGGAAGAGAATAATGCCATGTCTGTACTTGCCTGTAATCAAAGACCTCAGGTACCATGTGTGTACATTTGAAATAATTACAAGGTTTCATCTTATTGGGGTTGAATGTATTAGAATTTTAAAAGAATTCAGAGAAGGAGAGTTTAAAGTTACTGGCAGCCTTGAAAAAACATTGTTTATATGTAATGGTAGCAAATGAAACAGTAATGTTTATTCTAACCAATGAACATGTGAATTATATGTGCTGTGTTAGGTGGAGACAGTTGGTGACAAGTATATGACCGTGAGTGGTTTACCAGAGCCATGCATCCACCATGCACGATCCATTTGCCACCTGGCCTTGGACATGATGGAAATTGCTGGTCAGGTTCAAGTGGATGGCGAATCTGTCCAGGTTAGTAAATAAAATAGATATTATAATAGTAGTAGTAGACCTTCCTGGACAACTGACTCACATTCTTTACCAGGCAATCATTAATTATGTATAAGGAAAGACATCTTGAGAACACAGACTATCATCTTTTCTGAACCCACTGTATTCCATTTTTTCATAGAGATGGGAAGTCTGTCTACCTATTTGAAATTATCTAGTTTATTCCATGTACTGATATCATAAGGATGAGATAAAACTTCTTGTCCCTTCTGGCTTATTTTTAAATACCTCTCCCCTGTATCTCATATAAGTTGCCAGAGTCATATCTTTGAAATCTTCAGACTTGAGAAAAAGAATGTTTCTCTTGGAAAACAGATTTCTGTGAGGGTTTTTTATTTTTATAAATACCCTTGGAGTTCTTTCATTTTATAAATACGCTGTAATACACTTGGAGTTCTTCTAGAGAATTCTTAAGATTTTTATATGATGACTCTACATTCTGCAATATAAAGTAATCAAAAATTAGTGTTTTGGTGATTGAACTTACGGAAACAAAGTTTGGATTTCTGCAGATAACAATAGGGATACACACTGGAGAGGTTGTTACCGGTGTGATAGGACAGAGGATGCCACGATACTGCCTTTTTGGAAACACCGTTAACCTCACGAGCAGAACAGAAACCACCGGAGAAAAAGGAAAAATCAATGTGTCTGAATATACCTACAGGTAAGAAAACATGTCTTGGTATTGACTGATTTACAAAAAAAACATCTCTTTACATGTGGCTTAACTCTCAGTGGTTTTATTATTTTTAAACAGCCGTCACTTATGGTCCTAGGATTGTTTTTTATTTGAGAAGTTTGGATCATTTCTCCTACTTCTAATGATTCTACACCACCTTAGGAATTCCCTATATGATCACTGATACTAAAACCTTGTGTTACCTTTAACTACAACTGTAGTGTGTGTCATTTATGTTTCGATTTTTAGTCTCGGTTCATACCACTTTCTCTATACTCCATGTCTCTCCCTCTTCCCTGTCCCCTGTCTTTTAGATGTCTTATGACACCGGAAAACTCAGATCCACAGTTCCATTTGGAGCACCGAGGCCCAGTGTCCATGAAGGGCAAAAAAGAGCCAATGCAAGTTTGGTTTCTTTCCAGAAAAAATACGGGAACAGAGGTATGACTAATCAGCACGCTATTCCTTTTTTTAAAGACAGAATATAAATACAGAGCGCTAAAAATAAATGAATAAATAAATTAATTAAAATAGAGAACTAAATTATAATCACTAAGAATAGGTTTCATTTGAAAAGAACTCTTGTTTACAGAAATGAACTCTCAAGTAAAGCAGCGGAAATACTGAAACATTAATGAGCCAGTTAGAACAATAAAAACTTCTCCGGGGATACTTTATGGTTGCCGGCTTTTGTCCTCTAAAAAAATGAAAACCAAAAGCACTGGATGGCGAAGACCTGTCTTTGTTCTTCCGCCATAATCTGGTTTAAACACGGCCGAGGTGAGAGGGCTGGGTGGGGCTCCCTGGGCCTCTTCCCTTAGCTTCTTAAACCTTTCTGAGATCACCATCCAGGCAGAGTGAGGACCGCAGTTTAAGCTTCGGATCCCTCCAAAGGCCAGGCTGTCTCCCTGTAGGATGGCGATCTTTAGACGTCCTAGTCCCATGTGCGTTTTTCCTGGAAAGAAGAGAGATTTGAAATCCTCCCGAACCTGAATGATTGCGTAGGGGAGCCTCAGGTTGGTGCTCATGCTAAGGTCCTACTCCGGCTGGAAGCCACGTGCTGAGCTGTCCCCGGGCACCGGCCTCCGCCTCGGAATCCCAATTCCCACGGGCCTTGCGCACGCCAAGGTCATGTCCTCTCTGTTCTCAGGCACAGTGCGTGGCCTCAGAAGTGAGTTTGAGACCTTGTTCCCCTGTTACGTACTGGTTCTTTAGAGAGGAAGGAGGAGATTCACTGAATATATTTTTTTCCGTAGGCATACATCGCCTAAAAATACTGGTACATGAGTCCTAAAAGGAACAGAATGCCAAGTTTTAAAATATTTATCTTCATCTTCTTTCTGCTCTTTTTACCTTAAATAGTTTACCCGTGGTGTTGGCATGCTTACGGATGTTCTTCTGATAAATTAAACTCTACCTCAAGTGTTGCTCATGTTAGTGGGTGGCCCCGTTTCACCCAGAGTTAGGGTGGGAGGAGAGAAAAACAAATCTGAATGCAGATCACACTTTTGTCTGAAGGAAAAAAAAATATTTTGGGGGGATACTATCAGCTTTATTATCACTGAAAATGAATCCCTGTTTATTCCACTCTTGAAAGGAAGCAACACGGGATGACGACTGAATGTTAGGCTGTGGGATGAAGCGGACGGGAGAATGGGCTCCCGTCGTCCCCAGTCACACGCCTCGCCTAGGAGCCATTACTCCCTGTGGATACAGATTTCGCTTTGTCCTTTGCAGTTGTCCCAAGCCTTTCTCCTCGGTATAGCTTTCATGATTCATTACTCAACCTTAGCTCTGCTTTTGATTATTTTCAAGGTTTAGTATATTACCCGAAGTTTGGCTTTAGATGTGAATGATGTGAGCTTCCTGTGTCTTAAGCTCTACCACTGAACATGGTAATTTGCAAGTGGTAGGCACCGAATAAATATTTGTTGAATTTAATTAAATGACACTGAACAGTATTTGGTCATGTGTATATATCATATCATGGCTTACCAAATCTGTTTAGTGTTCCATGTATATGTCTATGTATATTTTAATGACTCTAGTAACATATAACAAAGTTTATATCGTGCCAGTGTACATCATCATAGAAATCATTTTCTAAAGGAGTGAGTTATAAGTTCTAGGAAAAAAATGCCACTGATTTTCAGATTCCAAAAATGAGAATTAATATACCATGCTAAGAAAATAGTGACTATTTTGAATTGTGCTCATTTTCCTTCAAAAATAGAGGATGTACATTTCTGTTCCAAAATATTTGGTTGCTCACTCAAATCATATATAATGTGGCATTATAATTCCTCTAAAATTTTATCATTTGTACTGTATCCCTTATATTAACTCTCATTAACCATATGCAGCTATTATAAAAAACTGTATTATTTCACACTGAGCAATTACATTGGCTTGGGATAAATGTTAGGTGCTCTAACCACATCCAAGAATAAAATTGAACACACTGATGGGATACTCCTGAAAGAGCCATTTCTGGCCTTTTATTTACAGAAATGAGCCTCTTTTTCTTAGCTTGGAAGAATGTGATTATATCCAGGCCATCATGTTCAGAAAAATTAATTTTTGACATCGAATGCATTCCCATTGGAATAATTGGCCTATTCTTAAATATCTCTGATAATTTATTAATAACTACCTTTATAAAATATAGTGCAACTACTTTTGTGTACAAATGTTTGTCTTTAAATTTAGCATTTCATATCAGCACATCTATATATGTGTAAATGTTCCATGTTCATGTGTAAGAGAATCTGCAATAAATTATTTTTTCCATTTGTCTCTAGACAGTTTGTATTTCAACAAAAACGCTATTAATGTTATTGTTGGCCATTTTATTACTGCCATTTTTATAAGTACATTTTATAATTTTCCCGATTCTGCACTTTAAATTAATTTTGATTCACTGTTGTTATATAGCTGAATGGCTCCTCTTAGATACCTTTATCCTCAAACACTGTTTATCTTTAGTACCACCAAAGTGGCAGAAGCAAGACTCGACCTAGAGGGGCAGATCTACAGAGCAATAGGAAATGACAATAGCCCTTGAAGATCTCAGTCTCTTAGGAGTGAAAGACACATATACAAATAATTAAAAATATATGACATTTGTGGTGATAAAACATGGTTAAGAGACTGAATGAATACATAGAGAATGAGAAAGGAGAGAATGGGGGCGCCTGGGTGGCTCAGTGGGTTAAAGCCTCTGCCTTCGGCTCAGATCATGATCTCAGGGTCCTGGGGTTGAGCCCTGCATCGGGCTCTCTGCTCAGTGGGGAGCAAGCTTCCCCCTTCTCTCTGCCTGCCTCTTTGCCTGCTTGTGATCTCTCTCCTCTGTCAAATAAATAAATAAAATCTTAAAAAAAAATGAAAGGAGAGGATGAAGGTAGGATGGGAACAGGAGGTGCCAGGGAGACTGGGAAGGGTTTTATGAGGGTCTCTTTTAAAGGTGAATTAATGCCACGGAAGCAAGGCCCTAGGCCAAGTCCAGCAGCCTAGCTCAGTGTCTCTGACTTCTCCCCTGCCCAGTCCTCATGGGCAGCATGCCTTTTGTGCATTGAATTGGCTTTGCACAAAGTTCTCTTCTTAATTTCTAAATTCTTTAAAGTCTTTCTGTTGCACCGACCCTGATGACCGCTTCATATTTGTTTGTTTTCATTCTTTGTTTGTTTTGGGCCAATTACTTCGCACATATTTTTGGGTAAGAATTTTAAACATAAAAGATCAAAGGACTCGTATAGGGTACAACCATTCACCTGCCACCTGGATTCTAGAGTTATGAAAAATTTACTAAATTTAAAGGTTTTAAAAAAATTTTTTGTAATTAATTTATTTTATTTTTTCAATGTTCCAAGATTCATTGTTCATGCACCACACACAGTGCTCCATGCAATAAGCACCCTCCTCAATACCCACCACCAGGCTCACCCAACCGCCCGCACCCCTCCCCTCCAAAACCCTCAGTCTGTTGCTCAGAGTCCACAGTCTCTAATGAGTTCATCTCCCCCTCCGATTCCTCCCAGTTCACCCCTCCCTTCCTTCTCCCAATGTCCTCCATGTTCTTCCCTATGCTCCACACATAAGTGAAATCATATGATAACTGACTCCCTCTGCTTGACTTATTTCACTCAGCATAATTTCTTCCAGTCCCATCCATGTTGATACAAAAGTTGGGTATTCATCCTTTCTGATGGAGGCATAATATTCCATTGTATATATGGACCATATCTTCTTTATCCATTCATCTGTTGAAGGGCATCTTGGCTCTTTCCACAGTTTGGCAATTGTGGTCATTACTGCTATGAACATTGGGGTATTTCTCTTCAGATCACATAAATCTTTTGCCTTTTACTAAAAATTTACCAAATTTTCAATTTTTAATTGAAATTTTTAATTGAAACAATTTTAATTGAATTGAAATTCAATTAAAATTCAATTTTAATTGAAATTTTAATCCATTTTCTAGCTCTTCGTGGTCTGCTGGATTTTATTAATTTTGTTGAGCTATAAAGCACATACTATAAAATTCCCTTTTTAGAAGTGTACAATTTAGTGGTTTTGGAATATTCACCAGCTGTACAACCTTCTAATTCCAGAATACTTTCATTACCCCCAAAAGACATCCTATAACCATGAGCAGTCGATCCCAAATTAACTGCTTCTCCCAGTCCCTGGCAAGACTAATCTACTTTCTGTCTCTAAGGATTGGCTCATTTTGAGCATTTCATATAAGCAGAATCATACATATGTGGCCTTTCGTATCTGGCTTCTTTCACTGAGTGTAGTATTTTCAAGGTTTGTCTATGTTGTACAATAGATCAGTATGTCCTTACTTGTTATGGTTGAATAATATTCTATTGTGTGGATATACCACATTTTGTTTATCTATTCATAAACTGATGGACATTTGAATTGTTTCCACTTTTGGTTAATATGAATAATACTCTTATGGCCATCTGTGTATAAGCTTTCATGTGCCTGTGTTTTTAGTTCTCTTGTGTATATACCTAGGATTTTAATTGCAGATACTTTCACCTAATAGGTGGGTTTTTTCACTTTCTTGGTAGTGTACTTTGAAGTTCAAATTTTTAAATTTTGATGTAGTTAAATTTCTCTCTGTTTTTCTTTGGTTGCTTATGCTTTAGACATCTCTAAGAAACCATTGTCTGATCTAAGATCACAGACTTACAATTGTGTTTTCTACAAGGACTTTAAAGTTTTAGCTCTTATTTAGGTATTGTACATACAAATTTTATTTAGGTATTCAGATAAATGTACACACAAAAACTGGAGTTTTTGTATGTGGTAGCCCTTGGAGTCCAATGTCATTCTTCTGCTGGTGGAAGTCCACTTACCCCAGCATCATTTGCTGAAAAGACCATTCTCTTCTCATTGAATTGTCTTGGCACCCTTCTTGAAAATAAATTGACCATAAGTGTAAGGGCTTATTTTCAGAATCTCAATTCTCTCCCATTGATTTAGGTCTATCCTTATGCCAGTACCACACAGTTTTGCTTACTGCAGCTTTGTAGTGAGTTTTGAGATTGGGAAATATGAATGTTCTAACTTTCTTCTCTAGCAGCTAGTTAAGCATTGACGTTCCTTGATTTCTTCCCCATGTCCTTTAAGAATCTCACTTGTCCAATCTGTGATGACTCATGATCATGACTAACAGTAGTGGCACCTTTACTTTGTGCAAGGTTTTATTCTTGCTACTTTATATGGCTTATTTCGTCAACATCTTCACAACCTAAATAAGTGTTTTATTTTTTACTGTGCCACTGTATTTTGTTTGCTAACATTTCACTTTGTTATGTCCATTTTTATACAGAAGAATAGTCTGTAGTTGTGTATGTTTTGATGCTTGTCTTTGTCACGTTGGGAGAACTGATCATATATTTCCTCATTTTTTTTTTAAGATTTTATTTATTTATTTGGCCGAGAGAGACACAGCGAGAGAGGGAACACAAGCAGAAGGAGTGAAGAGGGAGAAGCAGGCTTCCTGCAGAGCAGGGAACCTGATATGGGGCTCGATCCCAGGACCTTGGGATCATGACCTGAGCGGAAGGCAGATGCTTAAGAGTGAGCCACCCAGGGGCCCCCATATATTCCCTCTTATAACAAATGTGAAAGTTTGCCCAATTTTTTTCTGGGATAGTTTAACTAACATTTTCATTACCTGATCCTTAAAAAGTTGGGAACAATTTCCTATGAAGAGCTCCAGATTTAGTGCCTTTGTTTTATTTTGTTTTTGTTTGTGGAGTAGTTCTCTGTTGTTTGCTCTGTCTCTTCTCTGGAAACTGATCTCTTTAACTTTTTAACTTACTAGACTTAATATTAGTTTTTTAATTAAAAAAACTATCAAATTCATTCAGATTTTTAAAAGCATTTTAATAGGCATGCAAGGTAAACTTTTATGATATTTAATTTTTTTCTCACTTTTGAAGATTGTTCTGCCTCAAATAGTGTTTATTTTCTTCATTTGTCCCTTAGTCCTGTAGTGATTTTTTCCTGTTTTCATAGAACTGGCTTTTGGATTGGTTAGTTTTACTGTTTTCCAACTTTTAAATTTCTGCCTTAATCATTAATTTCTTCTTTCTGCTTTAATTCAATTCAGGTTTTCTTTGTCCCACTTTTTTGAGTTATATGTTTGTCTTAAAAATTGAATGCTATAAAATGTCTTCTGATAAAAATAATTGGACCAAGTGTTCTGATATGCTATGTTTTAGCTATCATGATCTTTTATTATTTTTTAATTCTCCAGTTTTACTTGGTATTTTCCTTTTGTTCCAGGGCTTCTATAATCATGTGTTTTTAATTTTCACTTTTTTTCTGTACCTTCTCTTTTCTTTTTCCCAACTCTTCTGTCCTCATCAATATGGATACTATATCTAGCACCTTCTTTTCTGTACAAGTAGTTGTCCTGGGAAAGAGAATTTGTAGGTTATTCTGTTATTGTCTATCCCATCATCATCAGACCTTTCCCTAGTCTCCTTAAGCTCACTCAATAACTGGTTTCTGTAGATTGCTGTTCCAGTTTTGGTTGCTATAGTCTCAGATTGGTTGACTGAGCTTTCTAGTAAGTATGAATTTTTGGTATCAGATTCTCGGATTTGGAGCCCCAGGTCCTTCCTCCTATTTCTTCCCTCATAGATAATACCATCATCTGATGATTTTACCTACCAGTGGTTCCCAGTCCATAAGTTTGGGGTACATCTGGGTGGCAAATAAGTAATTTTGTTCTGGTTTAGGCATCTGTGGGTTTTGGACTTTGCAATTTTAATTGTTATGTCTGTTTTTAAGGGACATTAATAAGAGTCCAAAACTACAGTGAACTGCCATCTTCTCAGAATCCAACATACATTTATTGAGTGTTTATTTGTGGCGGGCACTGCTGTAGGTGTTGGGGATGCATCAATGAACAAACATCCCTGCGTTTGAAGCACTTAAATTCCAGTTTTGGCATCTTGAATATTATTTATTTATTTATTTATTTATTTATTTATTTATTTATTTATTTAAGATTTTATTTATTTATTTGACACAGAGAGAGAGATCGCAAGCAGGCAGAGAGGCAAGCAGAGAGAGGGGGAAGCAGGCTCCCCGCTGAGCAGAGAGCCCGATGCATGGCTCAATCCTAGGACCCTGAGATCATGACCTGAGCCAAAGGCAGAAGCTTTAACCCACTGAGCCACCCAGGTGACCCTTGAATAAATTTTTTAAAGTCTACTTTATTCTGCTTACACTTCCTTACTTCAAGTTTGTGTCATCTCTAACCTAAAAAATTACAAGATCTTTCTAAGTCTTTCTACTTCCTGTCTTTCCATTCCCTACTCCCAAAGTGTTGCGGGAGTGGTCTTTCTCAAATCAAAATTACTCTTTGCCTAAGATCACTTAATTGCTATTCATTGTCTAGACACCCTCAGAGAGCATACACAATTGTCACCGTTACCAGCTTTATCTGTTAGTCACTGCCTTTGTAATTTTCCACTTTGTTCTTTCTGGAATGCCCTGTACCCATACTCTGCTGGCAAATTCCCAATTCTCTTTGGCACTCAGTTCAGTGTTCTCTCATTGGAGATTTCCTAGGCAAATTTAGGTCTTCCTTACCTTGTTGTTTCACAGTACTTACCATGGTTAGCACATTATTAGTTTATATGTCTGTTTCTATATTAGGCTTTAAGTTTTTTAAAGCTAATATAGTTCCTCCTTTCCTAGATTTATCCCTTGAGCCCACCACAAAAAGGACACTCAGTACTTGTTGAGTGAAGGAAGGAAAGACAACAGTCTTTTCGAGTGGCGGGGCCCAAAATCAGAATTGAAGGGAAGGAGAAATGGGGACTGGACAAGAAAGGAAGCCACAACAGACTTGAAAAAATGGCATTATTCAATTTGTACTTGGAGGAAACCATATTGTCATTGTTGTAGGGACTGATTTAGAGAGAGAAGAATCAGGATTAAGGGTGGTAGAGAGCCTCTCCCACTTTGTTTTTGGGCCTGCCTTAATGTGGCAGCAGAACAGAAAGTTTATAGAAAACAGATCAAAGTTCAGTGAAACAAACCTAGTGAAAACCACCAAAAAATATTAGAGCAAAATGTTTTGAAAATGTTATGACAGTTTGAATTGAAGATGTAAGTACATGTTTTAAAACGTTCACAGTAGAATACCAATTTACATACACACATAAAAATAAAAATATCTTTCAGAAAGAATTCATTATTTTATTGGTTTAAATACATAATGATTCACCAAATGACGTGTTCCATTTTGTCATTGAAGTGTGTGATATCGTAACTGATAATAAGAATATATATCTCTCATCTCTGAATTTCCTAAGTGATGAGGGTGAAGCAGGTGTCCTTTTTACCTCAAAGAGGTGACTTTGCGGTCACACCTACAGATGGAGGTGGGTTGCCCGTAGAGCCAACCACTGATTAAAGGGTTTCATTTTCAGTACCACGCCTAAGCTTCAAACTCCAGGGAGACCTGAAGGGCTGGAGGTTGAATCAAATTGCCAAATGGCCAATGATTTAATCAATCATGCCTATTTAATGAAACCTTCATAAAAACCCAAAAGGAGAGCATTCGGAGAGCTCCTGGGCTGGTGAAAGCACGGAGATAAAGGGTAATTGGTACCCTGGGGGACGGTATGGAAGCTCCAACCTCTTCCCCCTCCCCCCACCTTGCCCTATTCATCTCTTCCATTCCTGAGTTATATATGGCCTTTTATATTATATTATATATATATATTATATATATATTATATTATATTATTATAAACTGGTAATCTAGTAATAAATGTTTCTTTGAGTCTGCACTCCACTCTAGTAAATTAATAAACCCAAATAAGGGATTGTGAAAATCTTAGATCAGAAATACAGGTGACAACCTAGACTTGCAATTGTCCCCTGAGGTGCGGACAATCTTGTAGTACTGTGCCCGTCCTATGGATTTGGATGCTGTCTCTGAGAAGATAGTATCAGAATGGAGTTGAAATGTAAGACACCCAGTTGACTTCCTGAGAATTGCTTGGTGGCATGGGAAAAGACAAAAACAAAACCCAAAACCTACACTGTAAGGGGGTGTAGAATTCTTAAAGGGGAGAAGTCACTTATCTGCTTACCTGTATGTAGGTTTCTCTTTTTGCTGTCCTCACAAATGACTCTTAGAAGCTCTAGAGGGCAGCAGAGAATGTTATTCAAAATGTGAGTCTGGAAAGCCTGGGAAGGACACAGGGTATCTCTCAGAAGGGCAGTTCCTCACCTTGGCTCCAAACTGACGGTCACTTCCTTCCTGTGTGCAGCCTTGAATCCATACCTTTCCACTCTCATCCACCCTCCCCTAGATTTAAAGGAATGTCGTAAAAATAATTATTTCTATCTCGTTTTAACCATTTGTGTGGTCTTGTTCCAAAATTTCACCCACATACTTCACCCCAATTCTATAAGAAACTGTCCAAATTTATTAAAACAGGCAATTGTGACTGGAGCTATAATTTTGTACAGAATTATTACAGATAAGCTAAGTTGTATTTGTCTCCTGTTAAAAGCTTTCAAATACAAATGAGAAAGTACTATTTACTTACAGGGAGAAAATTAAAAAAACTTCTTTTGTGTTAATTAAAAGCATATTTAGATGGTTCTTCCTTGTTCCTTCTACCGTATGGAGACAGGAAATAGCACAGAGTAAATTTGAAACAAAGCAAAACAAAACAAGAAGCACTGGACAGAAAGTCAAAAATCTGAGCCCAGTTCTCACAAGCCCTGTGGTCTTGATAAATCATTTAACTTGTTAGGATTCACTTTCCTAATTTCTAAAAAAGGAATTGGACAAGATGATATCTAAAGTTAATTTTTACTCTAAAATTCCACTATTTCTTCAGTAAAAGAAATAGCAGTGCATCAGTGCTATGCAGTGCAGTGATGCTATGCTTTTGGCCTGGCTCTTTTGGAAATACTTAGACAATCAGTACTTAACTGTACACACTTTAATGGTTTAGGAACATTGAGTAGATCAATTGAGGGATTTTAAGGGTAACTTCTAAGAAGTAAACAGATCCAAGGCAAAGACCTGGTGTGGACTTTTGGCTGCAAGCTAAAATCAGAATGACTAGATCCTGATTAACGTATAAAAGTATTAATGTATGTGTTTCTATTAAAAATTGGCCTTATATTTTTTACCTAATTATGTTACATAAATTCAAATTCTTTAATAAAGAGTTGTGTTTTTGATTCTCTAAAAATGTACCTTTATTTCAGCATCCTTTGAATAGAAAATTATTTCTTAAAGATAGGAAGTTTCAGTGTTACATGTAATATTTTAAAAATTATTACTATGAAATTTATTGCCCATTTTGTATTAACTTATGAAACATTTCCCTCAAAAAAAAAAAAAAAGAACTCTGTAACTGAAACATGGAAACAATCTATGTCCATCAATGGATAAATGGATAAAGAAAATGTGATAAATACATATAAAATAGAATATTATTCAGCCTTTTAAAAAAAGAAATCTTAGCATTTATGACAGTATAGATACACTTTGAAGGCATTAAGGTCATTGCAATAAGTGAAATAAGCCAGACACAGAAAGGCAAATAATGCATGATCCAACTTATGTATAGACTCTAAGGAAGGTGAACTCCTAGAAACGGGGAATAGAAGGATGGTTACCAAGGAATGGGGATTAGAGGAAATGGGGAGATGTTGTTTATAGGTACAAAGTTGGGGCACCTGGATGGCTTAGTCCGTTAAGTGTTCCACTCAGTTTCGCCTCAGACATGATCTCAGGACCTTGGAATCCAGCTTTGTGTCAGGCTCTGTGCTCAGTGGGCAGTCTGCTTGAGATTCTCTCTCTCTCTCTGCCTCGCCCCCTCCCAGCTTGCTCTCTTTCTCTCTCTAAAACAAAAACAAAACAAAACAAAGCAAAAAACAAAGGTACAAACTTAAGACTAGTGAGTTCTGGAGACCTAATGTACAGCATAATGACTACAGTTAGCAATAATGATGTATCCTATACTTGAAAGTTGCCAAGATCTTAAGGGTTGTTGTGCATGTGTGTGCACACGCACACACACACACACAAGGTAAATATTAGAAGTGATAGGTATATTAATTAGCTCAATTGTGGTAATCATTTCATAATGTATACATACATACATCAAAATGTCATATTGCTCACCTTAAATGTGTACAATTTTATTTTTTTATTTTATTTTTTTAAAAGATTTTATTTATTTATTTGACAGAGAGAGAGAGAGATCACAAGTAAGCAGAGAGGCAGGCCGGGGGTGGGGGGGGCGGGGGAGGGCGGGGAAGCAGGCTCCCTGCTGAGCAGAGAGTCCGATGCGGGGCTCGATCCTAGGACCCTGAAATCATGACCTGAGCTGAAGGCAGAAGCTTTAACCCACTAAGCCACCCAGACGCCCCAAATATGTGCAATTTTAACTTATTATTTATACCTTAATAAAGCTGGGGAAAATGATTTTGTCAACTTAAAAAATAAATTAAAAAATTCTTAAACACTTCCTCTTTTGTGGTTTCCTGCATCACATGAAGAAACTTCAATATGATTTATTTATAATATAATACAACACCACAATCTGGCATTGTAGTTCAAATGTATTAGGACAGATAACATCACCCAAGGGATTTGGGTTATTTTTGTGTAAAGATCAGTACAGTATAAGACATAGGCTGAGCCAGTTTCTGGGCAATTGGCACTCTGGGGAGTGGCCCTGGGGCTTCTCAAGGAGTTGAGTTTGTATCCTGATCTGGGACAAGGTGAAGGTGAAGGTAGGGCCTGAAGAAAACATTAGTCTCAGGAAGTATGTAGAAATCAAATTTAGGATCTGACAAGAAAGCCTAGTGTCTTAGCGATAGAAGCCAGTAACCCAGAGAGTTTGAAGTGGGAAAGATTTGGGAAGTAAGTGTGTCTGGAGTCGAAAGCCTTTTAAAAGCACAGTGCCATTGTGTATGTGCAATATTGTTCATGGAACACATACGTTTAATGATTTTATAGCCTCAATTTTAAATATATGGCAACATATAAAATAATAGGGTGGTGGTTATAATTCCTTGATGCTTTAGTATAATGATTTCTTCCTCCACAGCTCCCTATTTTCAAGTTTGTTTGGAAATTGCAAGGGTGGTCTCTATTAGCGTAGTCAAAAAGAAATATGATGTAAATTTGAGTCACATCAGATATGTGAAATTTTAAAGTAAAAAAAAAAAATCTGGTAGCCACATGTTAAAAAGGAGGAAGAAATAGGTGCGATTGATCTTCAACATGTTTTATTTAACCCAATATATACAAAACATATGATCATTTCAACATGTAATCAATCCATTTACGCTATTATTAATGAAACATTTTACATTCCTTGTTTCATCCTAAAACTTTGAAACCCAGTGTCTCTTTTATACTTGTAACACATCTCAATTCAGACTAGCGTTCAGAGATCAGCAGGTGTATTAAATATTTTAGGAGTTTATTTGAACAAAAATCCATTCGTAGTGGGCAGCACCAACCTGGGAGTGGTAAGGAGGACTACACTGACGGGAGACTTTTCTGGAGAAAAGGTGGAGGCAGAGTAAGGAAATTATTGATTGGCTGTAGTTTCAAGCCTATGTAGCTGTTTGTGACTGGTTGTTCGTGGGTTTCAATTTCACAGCCTGGAGGCATTTACAGGCTTAGATCTTGGGTTGTATATGTTAGCTCCCATGGCATTCCAGTCACGTCGATCTAATGGCCTCATTTAATTAATTTAACACCAGCCTCTTCTCAAGTTCTCAGTGGTCACTGAAGCCGACAGTGATTATCGGACAGTTCAGTCTAAACTACACAGAATGTTGACTGGATCATCCATAAAAAGTAAATAGTCATCTGAAATATTTGATCGTTTGCTTCTTTCTTGCCAGCACGTTGAATCATACCTCATTATTTATTTGTTTGTTTATTTTTAAAGATTTTATTTATTTATTTGACAGAGAGATAGAGATCACAAGTAGGCAGAAAGGCAGCCAGAGAGAGAGGGGAGAAGCAGGCTCCCTGCTGAGCAGAAAGCCCGGATGCGGGGCTTGATCCCAGGACCCTGAAATCATGACCTGAGCTGAAGGCAGAGGCTTAATCCACTGAACCACCCAGGTGCCCCTGAATCATACCTTGTTATTTATAAGAACAGAACAAGAAAAATAGCTGAATAGTTGAAAGTGAAAGTGGTCATGGGATAAAGAAAAAAGTATATATGTGCTTATACTTTTTTTTTTTAAGATTTTATTTATTTATTTGACAGAGGGAGACTCAGAGAGAGAGAAACACAAGCAGGGAGTGGGAGAGAGAGAAGCAGGCTTCTAGCTGAGCAGGGAGCCTGATGCGGGGCTTGATTCCAGAACCCTGGGATTGTGACCTGAGCTGAAGGTTGGACTTAACTATGCTTAACGACTTAGATGCTTAATGACTGAGCCACCCAGTCACCCAGTGGCCCCACTTATACTTTTTAAATTTTTTTTTAAATTTATTTGTCAGAGAGAGAGAGAGAGAAAGAGAGCCCACAAGCAAGGGGAGCAGCAGGCAGAGGAAGAAGCAGGCTGAGCAAGGAGCCCCATGCGGGACTCCATCCCAGGAACCTGGGATGGAGACCCGAGCTGAGGGCAGATGCTTAACCAACAGAGTCACCCAGGCATCCCTAAATTTAATTTTTAATATGCAGTTTTGAATAAAGCCTTATTTTTTTTTAAAGGATTTATTTGAGAGAAAGTGAGTGAACATGAGAGAGCACGAGCTGGGGAGGGAGGTGCAGAGGGAGAGGGAGAGAGGGAGGGAGAAGAAGATTCCCTGCTAAGCAGAGAGCAGATGGGGGGACTGGACCCCTCGACCCCAAGATCATGACCTGAGCTCAAGTCAGAAGCTTAACTGAGCCACCCAGGCGCCCCAAAAAGATCCTTTCTTTTGAGCTTCAACACTATGTACTACAATGTAATCTAAATGGTGGTAAGAAGAGTAACAAAGGAAAATGAATTCTAGCTGAGAGATTCTTAGAAAAATATTTAAGGAAAGAGAAATCGGACCTTTTTATAAGTTGCTAACCTTAGCAACTTAATGTTTTAATATTTTAAAGATTATAAAGAATCTTACATTTTCACTTGACAATTCTCTTGAAAGTTTCACAAGAAGCAATTATAAAGCACTAAGCAGCAACTATTGTTTTCTGACAAAGCTAAGACTACAAAGACCTAGTTTCTCATTCAGTTCCCACCCACATTCCATTTCTCCTTTTCATTTGTGTTCCTGTTCAATGTTTTTTTCCTTGTTGACTGAGCCTATTTTTACATTTGACAAGAATATTACCAAAGTACTGACTGAAAATGAATTATGCAAAAGCTAACTACTAGCCATTTTGCACACTTGTGGACACATGAACAATTTTTACTTCACTTGTGCTCAATAAAATGTCCCCACAATGTAGGAGCTCTTTAGACTTTAGTGGGAGAAAAGGTGCCTACCATACTGACCACATGCTCTTCTCTCTTGTGCTAAAATGTTGTTCCTGATGTATACATTTTTTGATATTCGAAACTTTGTATATAGCTTATATATAATGTATTGCACTTGTTAACATGTAAATCCCTTTTAAAAGTTCTTTTGAAAATAGTGCTAAAACTATAATAAATATTACAAATATATGTAAGCATACATTTCTTTTTTCTTTTTTTTAATTTAAAAGATTTTATTTATTTATTTGAGAGAGCACAGGAGCGAGTATGAGGTGGGGGGAGGGGCCGAGGGAAAAGGAGAAGCGGACTCCCTGCTGAGCAGGGAGCCAGATGTGAGACTCGATGCTGGGCTCGATCCCAGGACCCCAAGATCAAGGCCTGAGTAGAGGGCAGACACTTAACCAACTGAGCCACCCAGGTGCCTCTACATTTCTTTAAATGTCCTACTGTGCTGTAACAGTTATTTGAACTTGGCCAGAAAAAGATGCGATCAGAGGTGAATCCCTGTTGCCCTTCAAGCTCATAATAAAACCTACAGTACCTATGACATTCAAGGAGCAATATTACTGTCCCTGGATACCTCCATGTTGGGAATATTCTGCATTTGCATTAAACATTTGTTTAATCCTTACAGCAAGGATTGGTCTATTATTACTTTGGTGATATCTTTGGTCTATCACATCCATTTTATTTTATTTTTTCAAACTGTATTCGGTTTTATTAAAGATACTTTTCGTGAACAATCATGCTATTTCATGGGCAAACAGTTGTTAACAGTATACAATTTCCCAACTCCCTTCTTTAACGGACTCGCGAAATCACCAAGCCACTGTAGAACCCAGTGAAGTCTTCACGTGATGCTCTGAACGTCAGCGTGAGGGTTGACAGTTCACATTTAGCATACTGTTAAACAACTTTCCATAAGCCCGCGCCGACTTTCAGGAAATGAAACGGAAATGACAGAATCTCCAATCCGAAGATCCACAAGCTGAAAATGGAACTCTTTGGAGGGATGCCGCCTTCATGGTGACACTGCAAACTCCAGATTGCTCAACATACTGGGAACCCCGTCTTGGCGTCAGGTTCCAACAGGTCTCTGGGTTTAAGGGAGTCAAGTCTAGAGCAAAGGCAGAGAAGGAGGAGCTTTGATAAATAATGATTTTTGTTTTTTTCACACTACAAAGCATCTGTAACAATGTGGCTAATGTGTGTCAACATCAAGGAAAAACCTCCTTCCTGGGAACCAAGGAGAAGTTTCTCAAAACTAGTAGGGAAAGGCATTTCCCTCCCCCACATCAGTCTAGCTTCAGGGTTATCCTATTAGTGACATATGCCTTTCCCCCCGAATAACAACGAAATGCTCTGTGTGCTAACAACATAGCTTAAAATAAAAGGAAAACAAAACCCTACATTTTTATAAAAACTTGATAAAAAAGAAACAATATTTCAAACTGTACAGTCATCAGAAGCACACGGTTATCAAAAGTGCATGCACCTCACGTGGCAAGGTCAGCACACTCAGCTTTCCAGGCCTACTCTGTGGGGCACCTCTGTTTCCTGCAAGGTTATCCCCACCCCTGCCAGCAGCAGCTTTCCCCTTTTTCCCTTTGTTCTTTCTCTCCTTTCTTGGCAGCGGCCCTTTTAGGTTTGGGCTCTGGCTTTGGAGGAGCAGGGTTACCGATAACCGTGCAGATCTCCTTTCATCTTTCACCTTGGCTTTATATCCTCGAGCATCTCCTTCCTTAAATTTTCAAGACTCCAAAATTCAAATCTTTATATCTAAGTGTGACTCAGATTTGATGACCCACTGCCATCCTTCGATTTGATAAAATTTTGATGACTTGCTTTATTGTCAAATAGACTGAAAGGACGCATGTCCAAGCTGGCATATCTGCTCTAGTTCCCAAAGCCAGGCTAGAGTTTTTGCCGTGCCTCCTTTTTCCAAATACGGGAAAATCCACTGGGAATGAAGTGTGATATTTGCATCATTTCTAAAGCATCTGCGTTTTCCACTTAGCAGTTTGCTCTTTGAGTGACTATGGGTATCCTTAATCAAACAGCCTTCTCTTCACAGGAGGAACAGATTTTACAGTCTGTTCCTATTCATTTAAATTCACCTGGATGTCCCCATAAATACCTACTACTTTCCTCACTAGCACAAGTGTGTGTGTGACTGTGTACTTACGTGAGTATATATATCTTAGAGAATTTATAAGAGCATATTAACCAGATTTATTTATTTTTTAAGACTTTTTTTATTTATTTACCTGGCAGAGAGAGAGAGAGACCACAAGTAGGCAGAGAGGCAGGCAGAGAAAGAGGGTAAGGAGGCACCCCACTAAGAAGAGAGCCTGATACGGGGCTCGATCCCAGGACCTTGAGACCAGGACCTGAGCCGAAGCCAGAGGCCTTAACCCACTGAGCCACTCAGGTGCCCCTAACTAGATTTAAAATAGGAATTATATATGGACCTAAAGAAACCTGAGTCACACTTAGATATAAAGATTTGAAAATTGAAGGAGAGTCCAAAACTGGATATTCTTTTACTTTTTTTATTCTTCCTTAAATAGAGCTAAAATGAATAGCAGCCTTATTTGTTTACTTGTCTCTGTAACTCTATATTAATACACACATTGCTTTTTTATATAGTTGTAAGGTGCAAAATGGAAAGAGAGGCCATCGTTACTTGATCTGTGGGCTTCAAATAAGAGAAAATGCCAGGCAGGTCCTGTGCTCTCTGCTGTCAAAGTGCTGGCTTTCAGCATTTAAATTCATCTTTGCCACTCAGTGAAGGGCTCATGGAAGTTAACACAAAATACTCACTGCTGATTCAAAGACTTACTCAACTTTTGTGTTCTATTTTTCCTCTGTTTTAAAGATATTTTAAATTAGATAACATTTGCATTGTATCCTAAATCTATATATATTTTAAAAGATTTTATTTATTTATTTGGGCACATGCACAAGGTGGGGCCAGAGGGAGAGGGAGAGAAAGAAGCAGGTCCCTGCTGAACAAGGAGGGGGACTTGATCCCAGGACCCTGGGATCATGACTTGAGCCAAAAGGCAGACGCTTAACTGACTGAGCCATCCAGGTGCCCCCATAAATCTATATTTAACATGAAGAGCAAAGGATAAAAAGATGAAAACTTAACAAGTTCCTGAAACTTTTAAATATTTGAGCTCCCAACAGACAATTGCAGATTAGCACTTTAATTAGCATTTTGTATATGTAAAATATTTTTGTTGTATTCAACCTTTTCTTTTTGTCAAAAGCAAAACAAAAAACCCTCATAATTATGCTGATCTTCATTCTAGAGCTAAAGCATCTATTGGGTTTTCCCAGAAATTTAATCACCCCTGGTTTTTTCTCAAAATTTTTAAATGTGATGAACTGGGTTTGCCAATTTACTTGTCTTTTTTCCTGGTAATTTTTTTTGGGGTGTTTGCCATAAGCAACAACTACTTTAAACAAAAAGATAAAGCATTATCTTCCTCCTGGTTCTCACTCAGAATTTTAGGAATTACACATTATTTACATGGGATTGTATATCTTCATCTACATTTTAACAACTGAATTTAAATAAATTTTTTGATTATTATCTACTCTATTATGTTAATCATTCAAAAATCGTCGAATTGTTAAAGTATCATTTTTAAAATGTTGCTCCTTATTAAAATAAAGCATTAGTTAAGCTAAATAACAACAAAAACAAAAATATCAACATTTTAACATAATGGAATAATATTATTTCTGTAAGAGAAAAAAAAGAACCATTTCCCAAGCATGAGTTATTTATGGGGCCAAGCTTGACTAAAAACAAATATCTCCCTGACACTGACATATGAAATCTTTATGTGTTCTTCTGGTGTTGTAACCAGTTCTAAGTGAAGAAAGGACCTGATTTCTTCAGTTATTCACATTATGACTCTGACTTAAACAACAAAGTAAATAATGATAGTATTAGATTATAACCAAAGCTAAAAAAACAAACTTCCTGTACCCATATTGATACAAATAAATGCCTGAATAAATTAAGTAAATGAGGGAGAAGGGATAACTCTTCCTCCCAGAATAATTTCAGTAGAAACAATTATTAATGGATCAGCTACTTAGGCAGAGAAGGGAAGAATCTAGAATCTGAGTAGTAGATCTAAAGTGAAATCGAATTAACCAACAGGTACCTGGAACTAAACTATTTCATATTTCTGGCTGGAAGGTTCCCTTCACTATAAAAAGTAGTTTGAACATTTAAAAATACCTCACTGTGTTACACTCTACTTAGTTTAATAAAACAATTTTCTTTTTCAGAAAATGTGCTCAGGAAACAACATTATACATCTATTCACAGTATTTTTCCCTGTTTATATTTTTTTTGTATTAAAAATTACATAATTTTGTACCTTGCCTTTTTACCCAATGTCATATGCAAGATTTTTCTTTGTCTTTGAAATTTTTCATTAAGTGGATATACAATGTTTGCCTAAAATTTCATCTTGTGGATCTACTATGATTTTCTCAACCAGATTAACACAGCCAGGCATCAGCACTCAGAAGCTGGAAACAGATTGAGTAGTGAGATCCAGCCCATTTTTCTGGGGTGTGTTGGTTACCTGCCCAGTGCAGCCCTAATGCAGTGACATGGGACCTACTCATTCACTCAGCATTTATTCACTGAACAACCACAGTGAGCCAGACTCTAGTCTAAGCGCAAGGGATATATCAATGGAAAATGGCCCAAGTTCTTTGCCCCCTGAGAGACTACGTTCTGGGAGAGGAACACAGCACAAGTAGACTATTGTAATATAATAATGTAAAATAATTACTGATATAAAAGTAAACTAAAAGAATATGATGTGTTCTATTGGAAAAAAAAATAACAGAATAAAGAGGATCAGGAGTACAAGAATAGGGCTGGGCTGCTTGCAGTTTAAAAATGGGAGTTGAGCTTGGCCTCAATGAGAAGCAAGTAAGCAAATACTTATGAGTATACAAATGATATGAGATAATTATCACAAATTTTTGAAGGAATAACAGCCCAGTGCTTGACCTATGGCAGGTTCAGGTGACACTTATTCCAGAAACTAGAGGAATAATATACCCAATCAGACCTTAGCTCTGTCTAGTTTCTTTAAGTATGAGAAAGAAAACGTATATATCATGGAATCTGGGACAGTTCATTATTATCCCTTGACCCAGTGTCGTAGATATTTAAAATACCCAGCACGCATTGCTACCCTCAAGCATGAAAACTTTGTATGCTGTCAACTGCCTATTCCCCAGCTCCTGGTCATGGTTTTTAATGATTAATTATTATTTCATTATATAGCTGATCCACAATTTATTCCTAGTTCTTCACTTGCTGGGTATTTGAATTCCAACTTCTACATTATTATGAACAATGCTATAATTATGTCCTTTATTATAAATCATTGGTTTCTTTGTTATATTTGTGGTAAATATTTTTCTCAGTTGCTTGCTTGTTACTGAATACACTTTATTGTATCTTTCACATACAGGATTTTAATGTTGTTAAATATACCATTTTGACCTCTATGATATTTCTTTGCCCCCACATGTAGGAAGATTTTAACCGTCTGAAGACTATCCATATATTTCCTTCTATTGACCTTTACATTTTATGGTTATTCCTTTTGTATTCATCTTAATGAATTCATCTTAATTGATCCATCTTGTGAAGGTTTATGATGGTACATGATAAGAAATAAGAATTGAACTTGTAAAATCCAAATAGCTGACTGCAAATTCAAATACTCTTTTTTCCGCTCATGCTTTGTAATGTTGATTTATTAGGTACTGAACTTTTTCATATGGGGGTCTGTCTTAGGGTCATCTAGTTGTGCCAAGTACATATTGGTCATCTCTTCAACCAGTACTATAGTGTTCTTTATGTCTTGATAATACTTTGAAACATTTGGTAAGAAAGATTCCCTACCCCTTATCTCAAAAATCACTGCTTTTTTTCTTTTAAATATAACTAAATTTATATTATTAAATGATGATAAACCTTAGTATCATTAATTTCTTAAAAAAAAACCCAGAGCCCAATAAGATATTGGTTAGGATAATAAGCCTATTTAATAGTTTAGGACACTAACAATTTAGCAAAATACATTTTCAAGTCCTTTGTTTCATTCAACATGTGTTTATTTTACATATTTCAATACACTTTTATAGCTTTCATCATAAATATCCTAAATATTTCTTAAGTAGTTTCTATACATTCTGTATTCTCAGTGTTCATAATTTTCACTAGATTCTTTCATTTTTTCTAGGTGAATAACCAATAGTATTGTTTCTTTCCTGTTTTCAATTGGTACATCTAATAATTATTTTTTCAGTGACTCATTGAATGAGTCAGGACTTCCACACATGGTGAAATCTTAATGTGCTTCTTTGTTATGTACCAATTTTTCTTTTAAAGATTTATTTGACAGAGAGAAATCACAAATAGGCAAACAGGTAGGCAGAGATAGAGGGGGAAGCAGCCCAATGTGGGGCTTGATCCCAGGATCCTGAGATCATGACCTGAGCCTAAGGCAGAGGCTTTAACCCACTGAGACACCCAGGTGCCCCTGGTATGTACCAATTTTAATGACAATGCTTTTGGACTTTCAGCACTAAGTGTAATATTGGCCAGTAGCTCAAGTTTGTTTTTTCTCTACCATGTTAAAAAAATTTCCTTTTTAGTTTTTTTAAGCCTTTTGTATTTCTAGGAAGACATGTTGAAATTTATCAAATAACTTGTTTAGCATTGATTAGGATAATCGGGTGTTCTATTTGCTTTGAAATCTATACCATATAAATGAGTTACTAAATATTAAATGATCCTTGCCTTCCTGAGATAAAATTCTACTAGGGCATAGTTGATTAGTCTTTTAATTAGGTAATTAGTGTGATAATACTTTTGATATGTTGATTAATTTGATAATCATTTTTCTTATAGTTAATCAACATATAGTATACTATATATTTGTTTTGGAGTTTTCTCTAGCTTTATGCCTAGATTGCCATTCAGTCCTTGTTTTCTATTCTCCATATTCTATATGCTTTCACAAATACTTAAATTTGCCTTCTAATTAAGCCTCATATAAGGAGAAAATCGACCACTTTCCGAAAGGTAGGACGTGTCGAAAAAGTGAATCCAAAGTGACAGGAAGAGAGACCGTAGGGGTAGGGGCCAGCTCCTGGCAGCTGCAGAGCAGTGGAGCACAAAATCGGAACTTTTAGAGTCTGCTCCGCTGTGGGACATTGCACCAGAGGCTAGGCAGGGGGTTTAACCGTCCCAGAAAGAGTGTGGTTTCAGGACCCATGGGGTCAGAGAGGAACCAGGGGTGCCTGAGTGCAGCAGAGCTCTCAGGTATTGGGGTGGAGAAGCTGACAGCAATAAGGAGCTGCTGCGCAGTGCACTATCAGCTCAGGTTTACTTTACACCATGATACGAAGCACAGTTTGGCTGCTGCTTTTCAAGCAGGGACCCTGCAGGAGGCAGCCCCAGAAAGACCCCCTCCTTCCTCTTCTGTGTGGAGCAGTGCGGGAGCGCACAGCAGTAATCTGCTTGGTTTGGAGACTCCAAATGGAGCCGGACGCCAGATATAGAAACACTCGGTCACTAGTTGCTGAGCTTGCAGTTTGGGCAAGGACTAGGGAGACGGAAGTGATTGACTGCTTTCCTCTGAGGGCACGCTGAGGAGTAGGACCTCGAGCCCTCTGCTCCTCCAGGCTGGAGACTGGGAGGCTGCCATTTTCATTCCGGGCCTCCAGGGTGGTACAGAAAGTACTAAGGGAACAAAGATTCCTGAGAGCGAACTCGAGCAAATTGCTTGGCCCACCCCCTGGGAAGGGTGGTGCAAAGACATTTGAGAATCATGGCAACAGGCCCCTCCTGCAGGAGATCAGCAAGAATATCCAGCCAAGACCAAGTTCATCAATCAGTGAAAACTGTGGAACTCCAGAGTATTTTTCTCTCTCACTCATCTATTATTATCTCAACACAATGACAAGGCATAAAAACTCACCACAAGAAAAAAGAACAAGAGGCAGTACCAATGGCTAGAGACCTAGTTAATACAGACATTAGTAATATGTCAGAAATAGTGTTCAAGTTATCAAGGTGCTAGCTGGGCTCAAACAAAGCATGGAAGATACTAGAGAATCCCTTTCTCAAGAAATAAAATCCCTTTATGGAGAAATAAAAGAACTAAAATCTAACCAAGTAGAAATAAAAAAAGCTATTAATGAGGTACAATAAAAAATGGAGGCTCTTACTGCTAGGATAAATGAGGTAGAAGAGAGAATTAGTGATATAGAAGACTAAATGACTGAGAATAAAGAAGCTGAGAAAAAGAGAGACAAACAACTACTGGACCATGAGGGGAGATAAGTGATGCCATAAGATGCAACAATATAAGAATAATTGGGATCCCAGAAGAAGAACAAAGAGAGAGGGGCAGAAGGTATATTGGAGCAAATTATTATAGAGAATTTCCCAAATCTGGTGAAGGGAACAAGCATCAAAATCTAGAAGGCACAAAGAACCCCCCTCAAAATCAATAAAAATAGGTCTACACCCCATCATCTAATAGTAAAACTTACAAGTCTTAGTGACAAAGAGAAAATCCTGAAACCAGCTTGGGACAAGAAGTCTGTAACATACAAAGGCAGAAATATTAGATTGGCAGCAGACCTATCCACAGAGACCTGGCAGGCCAGAAAGGACTGGTATGATATATTCAGAGCTCTAAACGAGAAAAATATGCAGCCAAGAATACTATATCCAGCTAGGCTGTCACTGAAAATAGATGGAGAGATAAAAAGTTTCCAAGGCAAACAAAAACTAAAAGAATTTGCAAACACCAAACCAGCCCTACAGAAAATATTGAATGGGATCCTTTAAGCAAAGAGAGAGCCTAAAAGGAACAAAGACCAGAAAGGAACAGAGACAATATACAGTTAACAGTCATTTTACAGGCAATACAATGGCACTAAATTCATATCTGTAAATAGTTACAATGAATGTAAATGGGCTAAATGCCCCAATCAAAAGACACAGAGTATCAGAATGGATAAAAAAACAAGACCCATCAATATGCTGTCTACAAAAAACTTATCTTAGACCAAAGACACCTCCAGATTTAAAGTGAGGGGGTGGAAAACAATTTACCAGGCTAATGGACATCAAAAGAAAGCTGGAGTGGTGATCCTTATATCAGATAAATTAGATTTTAAGCCAAAGACTATAATAAGAGATGAGGAAGGACACCATATCATACTTAAAGGGACGATCCAACAAGAAGATCTAACAATCTTAAATATCTATGCCCCTAACATGGGAGCAGTCAATTATATAAACCATTAATAACAAAGTCAAAGAAACACATCACCAATAATACAATAATAGTAGGGGACTTTAATACCCCCCTCACTGAAAGAGACAGATCATCTAAGCAAAAGATCAACAAAGAAATAAAGGCTCTAAATGACACACTGGACCAGATGGACATCACATATATCCAGAACATTCCATCCCAAAGCAACAGAATATGCATTTTTCTCTAGTGCACATGGAACATTCTCCAGAATAGATCACATCCTGGGACACAAATCAGGTCTCATTTGGTACCAAAAGATTGGGATCATTCCCTATATACTTTCAGACCACAATGACATGAAACTAGAAATCAATCACAAGAGGAAAGTTGGAAAGAACTCAAATATATGGAGGCTAAAGAGCATCCTACTAAAGAATGAATGGGTTAACCAGAAAATTAAAAAGGAATTTCAAAAATTCATGGAAACAAATGGAAAATGAAAACACAACTGTTCAAAATCTTTGGGACACAGCAAAGGGGGTCCTGAGAGGAAAGTATATAGCAATACAAGCCTTTCTCAACAAACAAGAAAGATCTCAAATACATAACCTAAACCTACACCTAAAGGAGCTGGAGAAAGAACAGCAAAGAAGGCCTAAACCCAGCAGGAGAAGAAAAATAATAAAGATCAGAGAAGAAATCAATGAAATAGAAACCAAAAGAATAGTAGAAAAAAATCAACGAAACTAGGAACTGGTTCTTTGAAAGAATTAGTAAAATTGATAAACCCCTGGCCAGACTTATCAAAAAGAAAAGAGAAAGGACCCAAATTAATAAAATCATGAATGAAAAAGGAGAAATCACAACCAACACCAAAGAGATACAAACAATTATAAGAACATATTATGAGCAGCTATATACCAGCAAACTAGACAGTCTGGAAGAAATGGATGCATTCCTAGAGACACACAAACTACCAAAACTGAACCAGGAAGAAATAGAAAACCTGAACAGACCCATAACCAGTAAGGAGATTGAAGCAGTCATCAGAAATCTCCCAATAAACAAGAGCCCAGGGCCAGATAGCTTCCCAGGGGAATTCTGCCAAACATTTAAAGAAGAATTAATACCTATTCTCCCAAAATTCTTCCAAAAAATAGAAATTGGAGGGAAACTACCAAACTCATTTTATGAAGCCAGAATTACATTGATCCCAAAAACAGACAAAGACCCCATCAAAAAAGAGAATTACAGACCAATATCCTTGATGAACACTGATGTAAAAATTCTCACCAAAATACTAGCCAATAGGTTCCAACAGTACATTAAAAGGATTATTCACCACGACCAAGAGGGATTTATTCCTGGGCTTCAAGGTTGGTTCAAGACCTGCAAATCAATCAATGCGATACAATACATTAATAAAAGAAAGAACAAGAACCATATGATACTCTCAATTGATGCTGAAAAAGCATTTGACAAAGTACAATATCCTTTCTTGATCAAAACCCTTCATAGTTAGGAATAGAGGGTACATTCCTCAACATCATCAAAGCCATCTATGAAAAACCCATAGCAAATAT
>CM052800.1:147517099-147573227 GCA_028533885.1 Nasua narica | reverse complement strand
GAATAGCCAGAGGAAGGTTGAAAAAGAAAACCAAAGTCGGTGGCATCACAATTCCAGACTTCAAGCTCTATTACAAAGCGGTAATCATCAAGACAGTGTGGTACTGGCACAAAAACAGACACATAGATCAATGGAACAGAATAGAGAGCCCAGAAATGGAACCTCAACTCTATGGTCAACTAATCTTCGACAAAGCAGGAAAGAATATCCAATGGAATAAAACCAGTCTCTTCAACAAATGGTGTTGGGAAAACTGGACAGCCACATGCAAAAGAATGAAACTGGACCATTTTCTTACACCACACACAAAAATATACTCAAAATGGATCAAACACCTCAATGTGAGACACGACTCCTTCAAAATCGTGGAGGAGAACACAGGCAGCAACCTCTTCGATCTCAGCCGCAGCAACTTCTTCCTACAAACATCTCCAAAGGCAAGGGAAGCAAGGGCAAAAATGAACTATTGGGACTTCATCAAGATCAAAAACTTTTGCGCAGCAAAGGAAATAGTCAACAGAACCAAAAGACAACTGACAGAATGGGAGAAGATATCCACGAATGACATATCAGATAAAGGGCTAGTATCCAAAATCTATAAAGAACTTCTCAAACTCAATACCCAAAGAACAAATAATCCAATCAATACATGGGCAGAAGATATGAACAGACATTTCTGCAAAAAGGACATTCAAATGGCCAACAGACACATGAAAAAGTGCTCAACATCACTTGGCATCAGAGCATTAAAAATCAAAACCATAGTGAGATACCACCTCACACCAGTCAGAATGGCTAAAATTAGCAAGTCAGGAAATGACAGATGTTGGCAGGGTTGTGGAGAAAGGGGAACCTTCCTACACTGTTGGTGGGAATGCAAGCTGGTACAGCCACTCTGGAAAACAGTATGGAGGTTTCCTCAAAAAGTTGAAAATTGAGCTACCCTATGACCCAGCAATTTCATTTCTAGGTATTTACCCTAAAGACACAAGTTTAGTGATTCAAAGGGGCACATGCACCCGAATGTTTATAGCAGCAATGTCCACAACAGCCAAACTATGGAAAGAGCCTAGATGTCCATCAACAGATGAATGGATCAAGAAGATGTGGTATATATATACAATGGAATACTATGCAGCCATCAAGAGAAACAAAGTCTTGCCATTTGCAACGACGTGGATGGAACTAGAGGGTGTTATGCTAAGCGAAATAAGTCAGTCAGAGAAAGACAATTATCACATGATCTCTCTGATATGAAGAATTTGAGAGGCAGGGTGGGGGTCATGGTGGGGTGGGGGAGGGAAATGAAACAAGATGGGATCAGGAAGGAGACAAACCATAAGAGACTCCTAAACTCATGAAACAAACTGAGGGTTTCTGGGAGGTAGGGGGGGTAGGGACAGGGTGGCTGGGTTATGGACATTGGGGAGTGTATGTGCTATGTATGGTAAGTGCTGTGAAATGTGTAAGCCTGATGATTCACAGACACGTACCCTGGGGCAAATAATACATTATATGTTAATTAAAAAATTGGAAAAAAAAATGTAAACAAACAAAAGTAAAAAAAAATAATAAAATTACATTTGTTTCCATTTTCAACCATTACAAATAATGTTGCCATGAACCTCACTAAAATTTTTGTGCCCATTTCCTATTAGTTTTCTTTTAGTTTAGAGAATAAATTTCAAAGAGAAATTTCTTGATAATATTTAATGACTTTCAATGTATTTCTGAGTTACTCTCACAGGGAGACAAATTAGTAGTTTAAGAATAGATCCATTTTCCTGTACTCTTGGCAAAGGCAGGTAGTGTTGTTAGTGTTTTTATACTTATTAAATCTCTAAGGCCCTCATTAGTTGTCTGTGTTTTTGTGATGATCAGTGAGGCTGAGTATATTTGCATGTATTTCTGGATCATTCTTATTCCTTCTTGGGGATATGACATATTTGTATTCTTTAGCCTCTTCATGAGTGGGATATTTGTTTTTATAACTCTTTAGATCATACTATATAATAAAGTTATTAATACTCAGCTAATGTACACATTTCCCCCTAATTTTTATTTCTATTTCTTTCTAAACGTTTATTTGTAGGTGAGCATTTACTATTAGCATAGTATCTTGAGTTAGATATCTCTTCCTTGTCTTTTATTTATTTATTTTTCTCTTTTTTTCTTCTTTGGTATTTAAATGATTTTTAAAAAAAATTATTTATTTATTTGACAGAGAGATCACAAGTAAGCAGAGCAGCAGGCAGAGGGAGAGAGAAAAGCAGGCTCTCTGCTGAGCAGGAAGCCGGATGTGGGGCTTGATCCTAGGACCTTGCAATCATGACCTGAGCTGAAGGCAGCTGCTTAATCAACTGAGCCACCCAGGTGCCCCTCTTCTTTCCATCATTTAGATATTCTGACAACCATTTACCATGTAGAGAGTCATATTCTGTGTAGTAGAACTATTTTATATTCAGTTCTTTGTCTCCAGCGTGCCCAGATCACAGAGATGGGTTTCTTCTACAGTTGTCTGCATCACATTTACGAAACCATGTGTTCCACTGTGCAGCACGCAACTATGTGTCCTTTCCTTCTCTAAATCATGTTTAAAAAAATGAGTGCTGTAGACAGCTTTTAAAGAATCCTGCATGAGATGACAATTGTGCAGTTCCTATGTAGTAGAGGTAGCTACCTAGTTCCTTCCCTTCCTTTCTTCCTCCTTCCTCCTTTCCTTTTTCTCTTTCTCTCTTCCTTCCTTCCTCCCGCCTTCCCTTCCTTCCTTCCCTCCCTCCCTCCTCCTTTCCTTCCTTCCTTCCTTCCTTCCTTCCTTCCTTCCTTCCTTCCTTTTTTCCTTCTTCCTTCTTTCTTTCCTTCCTCTTCTTCCTTGTTTTCTGATTATTCACGTATTTCTACATTACTTTAATCCTCTTTATTTAAACCTTAGGACTTAAAACAACATATTCATCTTTTTGCTTCTTCTGCCCCATGTGGCTTTAGCTAGTGTTGCTCACTCAGCTCTATTTAGCTGGCCACTGTCTAATAAGAGTTTATCCACTTACTAGGTACCACAGTACTCCTCTATGAATTTTTTCTCTCCATGTGGTCTACACATTGCAGTTGGACTCTCAGTGTTTCTAAGGAACAAGCCCCAAAATACAAGCTTTTAAAAGACCTATATATATTTTATTTATGATATTTATGATATATATGATATATACATAAAAGAAATACATAATATATTACATAAAATCCAATATATATTATATATAATATGTATTTATGTCTCTAGGAGTAAAACTGCTGGGTCCTAATTATGCAGATATTTAATCTGCCTAAGTACTTGCATATTGATCTCCAGAATTGCTTCTGTCAACATTATTATTGGCTGTGCATGGAGATTCCCATGTTCTGTGCTCACAGTTGTACCATTTTTCCTTTCTGTCTCCAGCCACAATCTAACCATTCCATTCAAGAAACTATAGTGGCTTTTTCTCAATTTGCTATAGGACAAAGATCAATGACCTTAGATAAGAATTCAAGGCTTCCTACAATCTGACCACTCTTTATTCAAAAGGATTTCCAATTCAATGTGATTCCCCTTCCACTCTCTCTAAACTAATCTCTTTGATTATTGGCAAACATACTCCACAAATCTGCAGCTGTTAAGATTTTGTTCTAAGCTTTTGTGCTGAAAGCCTTGCCTTCTTTCTGTTTATCCAACTTCCACCAATCTGATCCACAGGATTCCACTCCCTTTTGATATTTCCGACAATGCAAACAGTTATTTCTCTTCATCTTCTCTAAACTTTTTTTTTTTCAGGAAGTATTCTGAATATTAACCATGTATTAATATGTATGTGTATATAATCATATTATTAGTATATATGTGTATATATAATCATGTATTAGCTTTTGTTTCTCTTTCTTTCTCAAAACAAGAATGATTTAGTGCATTTTGTTGTAGAAAAGCTTCCTTTGGTTTCAGAAGGATAAAGGGAGTAGCCTCAAGATGATTTTAGTTTACTTCTAATAGAGACAGAAACTTTGCCAGTGCCTTATAAGTGTGCTAATTTATTCAGGATATCCAAAAGTTCCCTGACAGAATTCATATTTAATTGAAAGATATACTTTGATTTGTTAACATAAGAAAAATTTAAATATAATTTAATGCTCAATCTCCATGAGTATGACATTGATGGAGAATTTTTGGTTAACTTGTGAAAATACAGCCTCATCCTGGGATCATTATCTAGTCAAGTTTCATTTATCTTTAAATCTGTAATTAAAACTCTACATCTTTTATTATAGCATCTAGCTGCAGTGGAGAAATTAAAAATTGGCTTTCCATATAGTATCTCAGCTAATGTTATCATTTTATTTCTTAAGCCTTCCCCTAAAGATTTCTTTCTATATAAAAATGCATTTTCTGGTACAAAAACAGCTATCAGAGGTCACTGCTCACTAAACTTCAGTTCCCTTCTCGGATAAGGGGAGCAAAATTTAAAGAGCACATTTTCAATAGCACAGGATTCCAAGTATCATTTTGAAACACAAACCTCTGTTTCCTGGCCAATCCGACATCTGTCTGCTGAGCAAGAGGATGTACCATCAGGAAAGTTCTTCACTGGGATACCTGGATGGCTTAAATGGTTAAGCTGCTGCCTTCTACTCAGGTCATGATCCCAGGGTCCTGGGATTGAGTCTCACATTCTGGTGAGCTTACTTCTCCTTCTGCCTCTGCCTGCTTCTCTCTCTCTCTCTCTCAATCTCCCTGACAAATAAATAAATAAAATATTTAAAATAGCTATGACACATAATGTGTTCTTACTTTCCAGAAATCTGTCATATCTTAGTCTGCACAGACTGTTTCCATAAATGTATTCCCCTAGCCTGAGTCTAGCATCCCTGGCCACTGCCCCTTAAAAAAAATCAATACACTTTATTTATTTATATTTGGCAGTTATAGGTTTACAGAAAAATTGAGTAGGAGGTACAGAATTCCCATATTCCCCTCATCCCACCACTCCCCATCTCCCCTATTGTTGATATTTTGCATTAGACCTGTACATTCGCTACAACTGATGACCCAATATCAATGTATTATTATTAACTGAAGTCTGTAGTTTACCTTAGAGTTCACTCTTTGTTTTGCACATTCTGTGGATTTTGATTAATGTCTAGTAACATGTGTCCATCATTATAGTATCACACAGAATAGTTTCACTGCCTTAAAAATCTCTTGGGCATCGCCTACTTATCCCTCTCTCCCTCCCCTGAGCTCCTGTCAATCACTGATTTTACTTCTTACTGTTTTCAGAGTTTTGCTTTTTCCAGAATGCCATATGGTTGGAATCATAGAGTGTGTGGTCTTTTCTGATTGGCTTCTTCTAATTAACAATATGAGGTTCCTGCCATGTCTTTTCATGACTTGATAGCTCATTTCCTTTTATGCCACTGAATTTTTAACACACCATGTTCATTATAGTCATGATATTAGCAAATCCTTCCTGATTAGCAAGTATTATGGTTAGCAAGTATTACGCTCTGTCAGTTAAGAAATATCTGCAGTCTATCATATCTATACATTATCTTTTCAGGTGAGGCAATCTCTAGTAAAGTCTAAACCATTTGTCTCAACACACCAAGTCTCATTTCTCAGGTGCCTAGTCCCTCTTAAGATGGTGAGGCCATATTGGCTAAGCCCCATAAGTGTTATTGCCACCTTTTACTTGTATTTTATGCACTTTGATGAACAGTGCCCCCTAGAGAATGGGAGTTTACAATATTCAGATTCTAGGTACGGTCCTTTCTGAAAATTCTGTGGGTGAATCATCAGTGATTTATACAAAAATATTCCAAAAGTAGGAATAAGATAAACACAACTTGAAAAACAAAATGCAAGAGATGATTCCGACCTGCTCATTTTCCAGGCAGGTCACCAAAGGATGCTGACTGATATCTTTTCTTCAAATACCTCAAATAGTATTATGGGGCCAACTTTACAGTTTGGCCTCAGGTCACTTTTCTATGTCAGAGGAAAAGCAAATGAGCATGGATCATGACCCACCATCATACCTGAGAGAATCAAGAGTATCAGGATTTTCCTTCTGAGGCGCTCTCAGAAACAGAATGACAGTATTCTTTCCCAATGTTATTTGTCCTTTATGTGCTGCTTTTCCATCTTCTGCAGTTCCTGCCTATCCATTTTTTTTTTTACCAGTTTTAACATTTGCATTAGACCTGTACATTCGCTACAGGTACTTGGCCTCTCTAGGTGAGAGTTTCAGATTCAGCCATACCATCTCCTCACAGGCAAGTAGCAGAAATAGCCTTTCTAGAGTGTTCCATTTGTCCATTTCCAAGAAAATGTACCACTAGACAGGTAAAGATCATGGAACTACTGCTACTGCAGGCAGTGGACCAGAACTTCCAATTAGTCCCAGGTGAACCCATGATGTGGAATCAGTCCTTTTGTCCTCTTAGGGATATTTATACTTTCCAGGGCACCTGGAGGGGCTCAGTCAGTTAAGCATCAGCCTTCAGCTTGGGTCATGATCCTGGGTCCTGGGATTGAGTCCCAGGCAGGGGGTCTACTTCTCCCTTTCCTTCTGCCCCTCCCCACAATTGGTTCTCTCTCTTTCAAATACATAAATAAAATTTTAAAAAAAGGAATATTCATACTTTCAGAGTAATTGACATTATGGTGTCGATTATTTGCATGGTGGCTCTTTCTTCCTCCAGAACATACAGATACACTCCTTGACCTGATACAATTAGATCCAGTCAAACAAGGAAAATATTGAGGTGAGAAAGTCAGATAGTATGTGTTTGCATCACCTTCCAATGTTCATTCTCATTCCCATATTCTTTACAAAGAATCCTTTTCAGAGGGGCCTCATATTCAGATAAAGTGTGCATTTACCCATGAGTCAGATCAGATTTTCCTACCTCTAGCACATTCTCCCCATTTTTAATAAAAGTATTTTGATTCTAATCTGAGAGTGGTAGGAGATTACTGAGTGCATATGATGTTAAGTTTCTCACCTTGTCTTGGTATGTTACAGTAGTGATGTGTTTGATTTGGTAGAATCAAATAGAAACACAGTCTCTTGTTCCAAACCCTTGAGGGGATTGGCTTCAGTCAAAGGGTAATAAAGCCCAAAGTAGTGGAATAGGTCCATGTTCTTGAGAATTGACCTTGAGAGTCTTACCCAAAGCCTCGTAAGGCAGTTTCTTTCCAATTGGCATTCTGGGAAGTGTTTTACCACAGGAGAAAGGAAAAGGTCACTTTTCTACCTATCATTGCATAGTTTGAACACCTCTGCATTCTTATATTTCATATACCAAGTAGCTGGCTCCAGGGGCCAGAATAAGCCTCTTTCTTTGCATTCCTTGACTCTTTTTGAGTCAACTGCTAGGCTTTTCAGATGGACATCTACATAGCCCATTTAGACTTTTCTTCAGAACTCTTACAAATATTTCTAAAATTGCATTCTCTGCAGAGATATTTCTAATTGTCCAGTTATTGAGGGATTATTTGATTGGCCAAACAACATGGTTATTGATCAATCTATTAGTCAATAAATATCCAAATGTTATTCTGGGGGTGAGAGTCCCAAGCTTCAATATTCCCAAGTATAATTTGGGAATTCTATTATATCCACGGTGTGGACTTACCCTGCCTTCTTCAACCAAAGATTTACCATTCGTAAGGTGAATGAGGGCTGATTTCCAAACTGACTTACATCTGTCAGTGAAGAATTTTTCATCAGTGCATCAGGCAGCTTGTTTTGCTAAAACAGAGGGGAAATAATGATGTCTGGACCATTCGGTAATAGGAGCTCACCATTTTGGGGATTTTGTCATTGGCTCTAACTGCAGAGCAACAACCTATTCTTGGATGTAATATACTCTTACCTTTCCCTTCCTTCAGCGTGGCTATCAAACATGTTCTGTAAGGACCATTTCCATCTCATCAATGAGTCCTTCTGAGTTGTACTGTTGTTATTGGAAGGTCTCTCTGCCATTGCAAGTGGATGGGGGTTTAGAATTATCTGATGTCTCAGTGGCAGGATCTCTCTCCACCAAAGCCTGGTAACAGATCAATGATTGACTCTTCTAAAAACCATCTGTAGTTGCTACATTCAGTGACTTGCAGGCCTAAATTTCCACTACTCTATGCTAAGATGCTACACTAGACTTCTGTCAGGGGGACCATAATCTCCAAACATCCATTTGACAATACTTCCAAAAAGCATCTGTGCATTGTTTAAAGTTAAAATATTAACTATGGATGAAAATCGGGTGATGCTAAAGTTCCCATTTAGCATGACAAATTAAAATTGTGCAAGAGGTGAAATTAATTTACTTAAGCTGGAAGGCAGTAATGGCAAAGTGCTCTGTTTTATATAATAAGTACATTCCATTATGGGTTCAGGTACAGGTAAGGCCACAACAAGATAGGTGTTTTCTTTTTTCTTTTTTGTTGTCCAGTCTTCAGTTTCTTATTAACACTAATGTCATCCCCTACAGGACCAATGCACCCTCCAAGTTGCTCTTTCAGCTTTTGGGTGTTGCCCTTCACAGCTTCGATATGACCTTGTCCTCTTTTAATAGGAGAGCTCTGTAGGGACCCCAAACTTTATTGACATCCAGCGTTATTTGCCTCAGGGTTGTGTCACTGGAGGGTGGTTGATTGCTGGTTATCATGTCACAAGCCTAGGGTTGTTTATACCTACAATATTTCAAATGCTTCAGAACTATTCCACTTTCCTGTGGGTGATGGAGTTGTAACTTTGACTTTCAAAGCCCAGACTCTCTGTATTCCCATCTTCATCAATTCCCAAAGAGGTAACACTCATATATTTAAAAATCTGGGAAATTGTTTGGACGCTGAACATGGCAACCAACCAAAGATTAATACTTATCCCAAATAGTCTCCTTGATTTCATTGTGTTTGTTATTCAATTATTTACCCCCTGATCATTTAAGCAAAGAAATAAAGATAGCAAAGATTCAATTAACAATTGATGGTACTTCTCAGCCACATGGTCCAACTGTCCTCTGGCCAGTTACCATATAGTATGGAGATGGTGCACTTATGAAGAAGTAGCCTCATATGGAGCACTCTATCTTTCCAACTTCCCAATAGGACTTTGGGAAAAAAATGAGGCCCATCTTGTTTGTTTGTTTGCTTCTTTCTTACACCAGTCTCAACTTTACCTTGTTTTGTGTTTCATTTTCTTTCCTTTTCCTCATCAGTTATTTCACTTTTACAAAGGCGATTAACAGCAACAGCAGTCTTCTATTTTTCCTCATTCCCCTTTCATTCAGCTTCTTTATTTCAACCAATTTTGCCAACCTTTGAGGGGTCAAAGCTATATCATGCAAAGTCTGTGGATAAGATTGGTCTCTGGTAATCTGTTCTAGCGTTTTTGCTACTTTAAACCAAGGATATGGTGAAACCATTGGGCATCAGAATCTCATGAAATCCGTAATACCTATTCTATTGTTTCCCCAAAGTAATTCTGATCTATTGATTAAGAGATCCAAAACCTACTCCTTATATCGCTCTGCATTGCCCAAATCTCCTGATTGGCGTTATTGTTCCAGGGTCTAGAGTCTAGAGTCTAGGATCTTGGCTCTGAATTAAGAGAAGTGAAGCTTACGTTCTAAGACTTTCCATTCTTAATCAGTTACTTCTTTCATTACAACAATCCTTATTTAATTTGTTTTAAATAATATGAATGTAATTTTTAAAAAAGATTTTATTTATGTTTGTTTATTTGATTGTTTATTTATTTATTTATTGGAGACAGAGCACACGTGGGGTTGGGGGTAGAAGCACAGGGAGAAGCTTGGGGTGGGGGGAGAAGCACAGGGAGAAGCTGGCTCCCGCTGAGCACTAAGTCCCATGTAGTGCTCTATCCCAGGATCCCAGGATCATGACCTGAGCTGAAGGCAGATGCTTAACTGACTGAGCCACCCAGATGCCTCTATATTTGTAATTTTTAAAACATAGGAATATCAAAAGATAAGTTAGTGAAATTCATGTGAAATACTTAGGATTTCTTATAATTCACCATTCATCAAGTTTAAAAAATACGAGTCATCAGATTATATTCTGCTACTTTCTCATTTTATGTTAGGCATATGATAATTGTGGAGTTGTTCTTTCATGAATCACTCACAATACAAATTGTTTAAATTTTTTTCAATATGTTAAAAAAGAGCAAGGGTAGTATCTCTTTGTTTTAACTTCACAAATTTGGATAAGTAGAGGAGAAAAGAATTTTAGTATAAGAAGGGAGAAGCTGCCTTGCACTAAACCTGACACTCAGTCATACTATTAGCACAACAAATGAATTTTCACAACTGTCAAAACAAAACAAAACAAAACAAAACAAACAAACAAAAAACTATGACTTTTCAACCAAATATTTTATTCTATTTTTTGGTCCACAGGACAAAGAAATGAGTGGATTTTCACATTGCACTGTCATTATTCTTATATTTCTTATTTATTTATTCACCTTGTTTATTACATTTTGTTCTATTTCTCCACTTCTCATTCCCCTTTCCATTACAGGCAATCTTTCTAATGTGTTTTTTATGTAAATATTTTTGTTTACTTTTTAAATACGTGTTCTCTAAAGTCATATATACTTGTTCTGTGTACATGCGTATTCAATTTATGCAAACTCTTGTTTGATAGCCTTTGGGAGTGTTTTATGTTTTTAATAAAGCTTTTTTCTTTTCTTTTTTTTAAGGGATTGTATTCCTTCTTTTTGTAAGATTTTTTGTTTATTAATTTGAGAGAAAGCATGTGAGAGCGAGAGCACAGGCCCTGGGGGGGGCAGTGGGGGAGAGAGAAGCAGACTCTGCACTGAGCAGGGAACCCAACATGGGGCTCCATCAGGACCCCAAGATCATGACTTGAGCTGAAGGCAGATATTTAACCAACTGAGCCACCCAGGAGTCCTTTAAGCTTTTTTTCTACCTAACACTTCAATTATTAAATTTTTTTTAAAAGTTCTGTTTATTTATTTGACAAAGAGAGACAGAGCAAGAAAGGGAACACAGTAGGGGGAGTGGGAGAGGGAGAAGCAGGCTTCCCGCTGAGCAGGGAGCCCTATGCAGGGCTCTATCCCAGGATTCTGGGATCATTATCTGAGCCGAAGGCAGATGCTTAACAACTGAGCCACCCAGGCGCCCCCTAACACTTTATTTTTAAGATTTATCAATATATCAATATTTGAAGGTGATCACATTTAATCCAGCGTCTCTCTGCTGCTTTGTCTTTGATAGCATGTACCCACACCACTAACATAGGTCTCCCCACTGACAGCTACGTAGATGAGGAAACTCTTAGTCTGTCATGTGTCTGTTGGAGAATTTCTCTGAAGAATTTATCATGATTGGGATTTCCAGGTCATGAGATATACATATTTCTCATTTTCTTGAGTCCTGTCTGATTGCACTAACCTCATTTCCAGGGCACTTAAATAAGGACATGGAGATACTTGGAGAAACTGACAAAATACTGTGTACTCCCAGTGTACCATAAATTTAACTTATTTATAAATAAATTTATTTTAGGTATTCACCTGAATAGGATATAGAGATTCCTGCCCCTCAAAAAGTCATACATACAGTAGAACTCTCCAGACAAAATAAAATTATGTTGAATTTCAGTGAAAATAAAAATTCTCTGAAATTTTGTAAAACATAAATTACACATATTATTTTCTCAATAAGAAAGTATCTTGTCTCCTCATATACAGTTTATTTACCAGGTCCAATTTGCATATACAGTCATAAAGAATGTCTTTTTGCATTACACAAACACTCATTCATTAAAAAAAAAATTATCTATGAAATGCCTACCACACAATCTCTACTGTTGTAAGTGCTGGGAGTTCAATGGTGAAAAAAATAAAATGGTGGGTTTTTTTATATTTATAAATTAATATTTATACATAAATACAGAGATATGTATAAAGAGATAGATACCTACAATGACTTTTAGTAAATTCCTAAACTATAAGATCAAGTTACATAGTAATGAATTAACCGTGAATAAATTTGAATGTATTATAAGAGAAGAGCAAAAGCTTTTGTCCTGCATGAATATTAGCATTCTTCTATGCGATTTCTCTTCCCCAGATGATCCTGAGGTGGAAGAGCTCCTAGCGTGATGTCAGCTATCTTCAGCAAGAACAAAATGCATATCCAATAGAAATTGGTGAATACATATTCAATAATTTCTATAATTGTAATCATACTGGCCCCACAAAATAGGCCCAGTTGACCGCCAACATCTGCTGTAATAAAGCCAATAATGAAATTGAATAAATCGTATTTTTTTATAAAGAGCAAATTAAACATTACCAGAATTTAAATTATTTGAAACAAACAAGTTACTCATAACCGATATTATACGAAGATGAGTTAATTGTATCATTTTAAGTTTGGTATCATCTCAAAAAGGAGAAAGTTATAAAGAAAGAACAAACTGATGCCTTGAGAGGGAGAGAGAGGAGACAGAGAAAAAGCAATTATAAAATCTCTTTCCAAAAGTATAACTCAAAGATTTAGGAAGATATTAAATCTAGGGACACTGGCGTGCCTGGGTGGCTCAGTTGATAAGCCTCTGCCTTCCGCTCAGGTCATGATCTAAGGGTCCTGGAATCGAGCCCCACATCAGGCTCCCTGCTCAGCAGGAAGTCTGCTTCTCCCTCTCCCACTCCCCCTGCTTGTGTTCCCTCTCTGGCTGTGTCTCTCTCTGTCAAATAAATAAATAAAATCTTTAAAAAAAAAATCTAGGGAAATTAATAAAACATTGTAGACAATTACAAATTCATTTCCCTGTGTTGAATGAAGAACAAAAATGTAATATTTAGATGGCTACATTGAGTGATGATGTTTTCCAGAAACAAATTTCTAAGCAATTTGGAAAGCTATCTTTTTAAGCATTTGTAATATTTTATCCAACAAAAATACGCTAACACAATATTGCCCTGTGTTTTAGAAATCATTAAAAATCTATATTTGTCTTTTTTGTTTGTGCTTCTTTTGTAGTAAAATGTAACATAAAATTTACCATTTTAATAGATTTTAAGTGTGTGGTTCTGTGGCATTAAGTACATTCACACTGTTGGGCAACCATCACCACCACCCATCTCCAGAACTTTCTTATCTTCCCCAACTGAAGCCCTGCACCCATTAAAAAAATCTCCCCAAACCCCCATGCCCCTACCCCTTGCAACCACATCCAACTTTTTGTCTCTATGAATTTGACTACTTCTTAAATAGAGTACATTATTAATCGTTTTCTCGGTGCACTGGGCCATTCTTAGGATCATGCTATTTTTGTAAAGAATGGTAATGAAGTGTAGGTTGCCCCTAGAGCCTTGATGAATCTGTATATTTTCTCCCTATTGAGGGGCTCAGCTGCCAGTGTGTAACAGCTGTCATTTTGCCTGAATCTGACACTACCTACTCTCTCCGACAAGATTTCCTCTAAATATGCAATGAGATCTAGGAAATCAGCAATTCAATTTGTTAGGGATGTAAACAGACAATGGTTGTAAATTGAAGGTTGAATTTTGCTTGCTCAGTCTCTTCAATCTAGTCTGGGTGGAGTTCTGCCTGGAGGTCTGAGATGCCTGATAGGCCACTCAAAGGTAGGATTGCTGAAACATTCAGCAGTACTCATTTGCTGGGGAAGGGGTTCATGTCTGAAAGGGAAGTAAGATGCTGTGTGTAAATATGAATGTCAGCCTTTTCTTTGTGAAAACTGGTGTGAGGTTTGCTGGAGAAGTGTCTAGAAAGTGGGAAAGTGCCAGATTTAAATGACAGAGGAAAGACAGCCACTATCTCTTCTCCTCCATAGATAAGCTAAAACTTTAAGTACAAAAGGAAAAAAAAATACAAAAAACAAAACAAAACAAAAAAACAACCCTGATAGAAAATATCTTAAAAATTGTGGAACAACTAAAGAACACTTACCAAGTAATTCAGACACACTCACTGCTTTTTGCTGCTGCGTTATTTTATAGTTTAAGTCACTATAGTTTATTTCAATGTTCACAAGATTCTCCCTGGGGATGAAAATAAAGTTAATCTACCTCAAGATTGTCAGCACTACTTTTAATTCCTCATTGATGAAAGTAATATTCATTTTTAATGCAGATGTCATTTAATGCTGAATGAAACAGAGCATTGTGATCACAATAGCTTCATTTGGAAGGTACCCTTGTACCTTGGTTGGTATTTAGGAAGAAGAATTTTCCCCAGATCCAATAATTTTTCTATGCCTTATTCCTGAGAAAATTGGAAAAAGACATTACATGTAACTATATTGAGTAGATTGGAGTATTTACAAACACATAAATGGATGTCTAATTCGAATTCAAATCTCTGTCCTGGTGTGATCTTGGAGAAATCACATGGTTTCCCTGAGTCTTGGTTTCTTCATCTGTAAGAGGGATTTTAGAGTCAGAATTTTAGAGTTGTATGAGGAGAAATTAAATAATGCATGTAGAGAATGGCACAGAATCTGGTACATGCTGAGTGTTCAATAAATGGCAAGTCATTAACTTTATATCATTGATATATTAAGGCAGAGACTCTGCTTTCTTAGTGTCTTTTAGAAATATTTTTATGAGACCAGAGTGAATAAAAACTATTTTAAAATAACTCTTCATATAGTCTTGGATGCATTCACAGTCTCTATCTAGCTCAGACCTTACTTTGAAATTCAATAAAAACCCAACGGTCTCATGGTATTTTTATTTGAATATTCAATAGGTATTTCAAATGGAACATATTCCAAGCCAAGCTCTTGATATTTCTTCATTTATAATATATGACATTGCACAGCCAAATCCATTCATAAATATTTGTTTTATCTTCAAAGTATATAGAGAATCCAACCACCTTTCACCCTGTTCATTGCTACCACGATTGCCTAAGCTCTCATCATCTCACCTAGATTTTCCTGGTAGCTTTCTGATTGGTCTTTCCACTTGCAGTTTTAATGTACTTTGCTGCAATATATACATATCCTTTTTTAATCACACAGTAACCAAAATATACTTTATAACTTGCAAATCGTATCACTCTTTTGCTGAAAACATCCCAGATAAGTCCTAGTATACTCCAAGTAAAACTCCATGACCCTATCTCTGCCACCTACCTCCTCATTTTGAATTTTCTCAACTCATGCCCTTCCGTGTTTAGCCATTGCTTACACTCTTTCCTGCCACATCAACCTCCATTCTATTCTATCTATACATGAGTCATACTATTGGCTTAGAATCTCCTTCTATATTTGATTTCCCCTCCTTCTGGAATGTTCTTCCACCATTTATTATTGAGGCTAGTTCTTATATCTCCTTGAGATCAACAGTTTTCAAAGTGTAGTCACAGACATTTAGGGGTCCCCAGTATCTTTTTGGGCAGTTCATAAAGTCAAAATTATTTTCATAATATATGAACATATTATTTGACATTTTCACTGTGATTGTTATTTCAAGACAGCTATAGTAGCCATATTTATGTGAAACATCATTTTTACTTGAAAGGATGGCTGGAAAACTACATTTATCCAGACTATCATATTTGGCAGATATTGTCACAAAAATGAAGAAAATGCCTTGTCTCTTCAAGAGAAATAACTGATACAATTTGCAGTTAATAATAAATTTCAAGCTTAGTTTTTATGCTATTGTTATAATTTTGGAAAATTTGTATCTGTTATGATGAGTTTGACAACTGCCCAACTTTAAAGATATTCTGATAAATAATGATATTAAAGTGAGATGTATATTATATAATTAATGGATCAATATTAGAAGATATGCACAAAATTTATGGATGAAAGATCCATTGAAAGTACAAGATCAATAGAGATTAATATATTTAATAGATATTAATATATATTTTAAATATAAAAACTTCATTGATACATTTTGATATTTCACTACTTTCAAATGGCACCCTTCAAATGACACCCTTCCCTCTTTTTGTCTTTAAGATATAAGCTGATAAGAAAGTCCATGTATTTTTCCTTTGACACCTGGGAAAGCTCAAACCCTTGAGATTTCTCATCCAATCCTACTTCATGACCACAGTGAAAGGCAAAGTCAGTTGCCTCTCCTTGTTCTTCCAAGCCAAGAGAGGATCTGCTTGGGAGATCCCAGAGACTTCCCAGAAATTCTCATTACATGACCATTGAAATTTTTTCATACCCCCCTGATGCATCTGTGGCCTCATAGGTCCCCACATCCAAATCAAATTTTGAGTGGAGAGACAATCCTATTCTCCATGGGGAAACCACAAGAAACAACTTACAATTAACATTTAAGAAACTACACGTGTTACATTTTGATGTGTTATCAAAGAAAAGTGTCATATATCTACAAAGGCTATTAAAATATGCCTCTCTTTCCCAATCACATATCTGTTTGAACCAAGATTTTCTTTACATTCTTCAACCAAAATAACATAAACCAACACATTAAGTGCAAAAATGAGAACCCAGCTGTCATCTATTAGGCCAGACTGAAGACATTACAATATTCCAAAATAATACCATTCCTCTTCCTGACTTATTTTTTGTTTCAGAAAACAGTTTGTAAAAAGCTTTTATCTATTGTTGCCACATAGTACATTTATTATTGTCATGAAACCATGGTTTTATGGTTTCATGACAGGGTTTCATGGTTTCATGAAACCATGAAAATATTATATATTAATTCATTTATAATTGTAAATGAATTAATTGATTATTAAACAAATTAAAATGTAACATTTTCATGGTTTAAATTTCCAATGTGACAAATATTTATACAACTCACACAAAGAAAAGCTCATTGGACTCTTCAGTAACTTTTAGGAATGCAAAGGGACCTTGAGATCAGAAAGGTTGAGGACCACTGCTTTAGGTCTTTACTCAACTGTTAGCTTCCCAGGTAGATCTTACCTGATCACAGTCCTCAACACTGAGAACAAACCTCCCTGACTTTGGCTTCCTCAGGCCCCTTTTCTGCTTCCTTTCTCTCCATAGTACTTAGCACCATCCAACTATATATATATATATATATATATATATATATATATATATATATATATATAGTTCATCTTCACCTCAGTGAAAATAAGTGCAACAAATCAGAGTTTTTGTTTTTTGCTCCCTGAGGAATCCTAAATGTCTAGAACACCCCAAATCCTGACATGTAATAGGTGCTCATTACATATTTGTAAAATGAACAAATAAGGGAGTAAACGGAAAATGAAACCAATGAACAAAGGGGTAAATATTAACCTGTCTGTTTTATAATCATCAACCACCTGATGATTTTCAGAGGTCAACAATAATTGTCATTAAGAATGATTCCTATTAACAGTGTTTCCTAGAATTACATGGTGTCCTCTAATATATCTTAGAAACATGGCTATAAATCACTCTTCTAATTATTCAGAGTTTTAGAAATCAATATTTCCCAATACGCTTAATTCAAAATATATCATTAATATGTTTACTTAATTTCCATTGGTTTAACCCAGGGTAACAAAAGAATGTGCTAGATTTAAGTAGATAATCAGAAGGTACTGTCATATTTACAAATAATAAAACAGTAGTTAAACTGAAGGAAATAATAAAGTTGGCTTGGAAGTCCAATAATTTTAGTAATATTACAATCTCTTTGTCCCCCATCATGCTCCTAATTTGCATGTACATTGATAATACTGTTTAATTTCCCAAGCACAAACCTCATAAACATTTTCAATCATTATCCATCTATATTTTTGAGAGAAGATAAATTCATCCCTTACAAAAATAGTGTGATATTTACTCAACTTCTCTCAGGCAAGTGACCTGCCCAGTAATTGGGTCTCACTGAATCTATGCCACGTGAAGCTGTTGCTGATCCCCCATTATAAAGATGATAGGAAGCTTAGCTTGACTTAGGCAGGCAGTATGGAGGTGAGTATAAGGATAAATTTTGGCTGATTCATGGCCAGTTTTATTAGTAAAACAAATGAACTTTTTAAATTGTTCTGTTTGAATTTAACATTTTTTCAAGAGAAAATTGAATGAAATTGTTTGTTTTATGCAAAATGAATTCATTCCCCTTAATATAGCAATCATACTCAAGTAACTGGAAGTATTTATGTAGTGTTTTGTAAATGTAATAAACACTCAATTTTTCCTTGATCTCCTTACCATTATTAAAATCCAGATATTTTATAACTATGCCACTCCTGACCCAAACAGATATTCTTGGACTTAAATCCTGAGCAATTTCACTCCATCATGGTGCATATTAAGTAACGATGTAATTCAAGTGACCTCGATCTGCCAAAAGGCACACAGACTGCATTTCTCGGTCATACTTAAGTCTAACAGAAATAATACCATAAGTAAATTACTTTCCCATATTAAAATGGAATACAAAGAGACATCTGTTCTGGACACAAGAGCTTTAACAAATAGATAATCGCAAATTTTCATGACTTTCATCTTTGTATCTGCTAAGTGTTTGAAATCACACCTATCAACCCTGTCTTGATGAAAGTACTTTTTCTTCCTGACTTGTAAGGATCTCTTTATTGTCTGGGCATTTTCATGGGGAAAGAATTTTATTTAATGTGAAAAGGAACACCAAACTAAAAGTGGAGTCCAAATGTGCTTTCAACATTAGATACCTGGTTTTTAAGGAGTTAATACATATTCATTATATTGAAGTACAAACTTCCATGAACTGTATTGTTGTTTCAGGTGCTCTGCTTAAAAATATAAACAAAAAACAAAGAGAAATGTTAAGGTTGCTCCCTCATTTTAGAACAAAGAGTTCTCTATGAAGTTTGATTTGTAATTTTGAAGAGGCAACATGGTGTAGCAGAAAGAGACCTAAGTTAATCTTTGCTTAATCAAACTTGGAAGGATATATCTTTGTGGAAAAATATAGGGAGACTGGAGTCATAGGTTTTGGGCCTAAGTTCTTTCTGTGCCACTGATTACCTTCCTAGGTCATTTACTTGAGAGCTGTGTGTGTCAGTTTCCTTGCCTCTAAAATGAGAAAAATAATTTAGCCTCCAAAAAAAAATAATTTGTGCTCCATCAATCTTACAATTATTAAAACACTCAAGCTATGTGATACTCAGGTAAGGAGTTTTCCTATGTTTAAGCATCAACTGATATTTATCAGCAATGTTATTTTCCTCAGTCAGCAAAGGTAAGATCATGAACAAATTACTTGAGCAGGCCTCATTTTACTTTTCACGCAACTAAATTGAAGGACTGAAAGACATGACCTTATCCACTTTTAAAATTCTAGATTTTTATGGTTAATTTTGTGATGTAAGCCACTACGTCCTTTGGTTGATCAGAATTTTGTTTTCTCAGCCTTTAAAAGTTTTGAGTAGATAAAGGATTCCTGTGAGTTACAAACAATTTATAAGACTAAAAAGATTACCTGATATATTCCTGACTTTGATTTAATTTCTTCGAAAGATATTTCAAAGCTTTTTGACTTGGGAAAGTAGAATAAGAAATAGTAGCAGGGTATTCTGTATTTTCACAAGGAACAGGGCAGCTAGAATTATGTGCTCCCATTGTACATAATCCTTTATCTTCAATGAGGTCTGAAATGAAAATCAGGATATTCAAAGAAAACTATCCCATAGTTGGGAGGACAGAGCTTTTACAAATTTTATCATTTTAATTTCAATGCTAAAAAAGTGGTTAACAAGTTCTATCATTACTATGCTGGCAAATGGTGTTTATATTTTATTTAGATTTCAGTGTAAATATAGCAAAGGAGACAGAAAATGAAATGTAGGAGTTGCTATCTTTTAAATTCATTGAGTCATTGGATTCTGATCTTTGCTAGAAATCGGAAATTCTTTCCCAAAAAATCTCTGGGCTTATTTCCATAAAATAGTATCCATTTGGACCGGAAAAAGTTGGAGAGTTGTTTATGTGACATTGTGTCTCTCTGAGAAGAAATTTCAAACACTATCCTGAAAGCCAATGACGCAGGTTTAAAGTAAACTTACCCTTGGGTTTATCGCAAGTTCTAACCGTGAAATATGTGGCAAGGTGTTGAGATTCTCTTGTATTTGTGGACCCAGTGACCTCTAAATCAGCCAGAGGCTCTCAGTCCTCTGTCTTCTCTGGACTTCTGTAGAACAATCAGGCTATCTATGCAAATGCATACTGAAAAATTCTCCTAGGTTTTATCTAGGTTTTATCTCCTAGGGGATGATATTTGTCTCTAGCATTCCTTTGGGCCACATCCTGATGTCCAGTCTCTCTGCTCCCCACTCTAGGTAGATATTCCAGTTCTTTTTTCCCTGCAGCTTTGTTACTGAAACTCTTTGTTCCTGTGAACCTTTGTTCACCCAGACTCCTGGATTAATGATAAACTTTGGACATTTTTTTCCAGAATCTAACTTTGATACTCCTTTAGGGAATGACTTCCGCAGACACCCTCTAGTTCTTTATACTGGTTAGAACCACCGCTCTTTCCTTCTACTCATACAGACATCCACTCACACACAATACTCTCGCAAACACACACTTGTCTGTGTATCTCATTATCCTACATCACTCTCTGAAGAACAGCCTGCATGATTTGTCTCCTCAAACTCTCTCTCCAGCCCACATCGGGAATAGGAAATTATAAGAAATTCAACAATGTACCTCTTAACTCCACTGGTCACTAATATGACTTCTGCATATTCTGCTTGGAAGCTATTAAAAAATATATGAGATCCTTTCTACTCATATCCATTCCATGAAATATTTTACAACAATGGAAAGAAACTGTAAATTTTTATTCCTGGTTTACTGGCAGTATTTCCACAGTGGGATAGAATAGCAAGTTTTATAGGAGGGTACATAATATTCCATTTTAATAAAAAAACACCCAGTGATTTAACATCATAAATATGGAGCTATATATGTGGAAAAAATAAAGGTAAGACTATACTAGAGTGTTAACTTTGGTTAGGGGTTAAGATAAACAATATGAAAGCAAAAAAATAAAATGTTGTTTAAGAAGGAATTATCCCCAGTAAAGGTGGCATGTATGATTTTGATTTCATTTGCATAAAATTTTATGTATGCATATATATAACATATGTATTTATATATAATATATGTATAATCAAATGGATAAATGAAAGAATGGTCACATAAATAATGACAGTAATTCTCAGAGTGATGCAACTTCTACTGATTTCCACAAAATTCTTCTCTGCTCTGCAATGTTTGAACTAGTCACAACATGCATACTTCATGTAATAAGAAAAATGCAACAAAGCCATTTTGATTATACAAAAGTATCAAATTAGAAAAACATAAAAGTTAGAAGTAAAAATCAAAACTGTCTGTCACTGAAAATATTTAATTCAGATTTTCTTGAAATCAGAGGTTTTTGTTTTGCTTTGTTTTGTTTTACTTTGTCTATAAAAGCTACGGTCCATGTCTTTAAAAGCTACTTATTTTAAGAACACTGAAAAACTCCCTCTTTATAATCTCTATTCTGTTTCATTTCTGGACTAGCTATAATATTACTTAATGTCTTGTATAGGGGCACCTAGGTGGCTCAGTAAGTTAACATTCTGCTTTCGGCTCAGGTCATGATCCCAGGATCCTGGGATTGAGCCCTACATCAGGCTCCCTACTCAGTGGGGTTCTGCTTCTCCCTCTCCCTCTGCCACTCCCCCTGCCTGTGCTCTCCTGCTCTCTGTCAAATAAATAAATAAAATCTGAAAAACAATAAAAATAATGTCTTAAATAACTGAGCATCTTTCATATAAGTCCTGAGAATAAAGAAGTAAACAACTTACCAAGTGTAGGAGAAACACAGTTGTAAAACTTTTGTAGATCACATTCTATCCCATTTCCTTAAAAATAATAAGTGTAAACATAGAGATTTTACATTTTATGAAATAAGTGGTATAATGACAAAAATACCTTCCATCCATCCATCCATCCATCCATTCTTTCACAAAACAAAACAAGACAAAACAAAAACTATGCAAACATGCTAATATCTAAAGAAAATATACATTGGGGGGAAAATAACAATGTTTTTGTTTATTTTCATGTTTCTTTTTTTCTCTGCCTATATGCTAATTTAAAAACTGTAGCTTTGAAATTTACAATTGTTCTCACATTTATCATCCCATTTGTTCAAGCAGGTGCAGGGGAGTAGGGCTCGGTTCAGCTTTTGTCCTTCTCCCTCTACCTATCTCCCTCCCTCAATCAATCTACTGATTGATTGATTTTTATTTTTTACAGTATTAGTTGAAGGATGCACAACATACCGTGTACTTTCTTTTTCCTTGTTTTATTATTATTTAAATTCCAATTAGTTTCCATACAGTGCAATATTAACATCAGGCGCACAATTTAGTACCCATTGATTTAGATATATATCCACAAACTCGCATATCTGGTGGGCTGCCTTTCTACCCAGTCAAATGGGGCAGGTAACTACCAATACCATTAATCACTGGCTGTGGACCTTGATAGAAATTGTAAAATCAATATGTAGCAGAGCTGAGTTTAATCCCAGGCTGATTCTAACGCTTTAGTCATTGCACCTTAACACAGATATTCGTCTACTTCTATAACGCTTGCGGTCCCTAGGGTTAATCTCAGTGTTTACTCAATGCTCTTGCAAATAACCAAGAGGGATTGTCTATTTACAAGTTGTAGATAAATTTGACTATGAGGATATGTTCTTGGTAAGGGAAATGAAAGAAGCAAAAAGAAAAAATATCTACTTCCAGCATTAAATTAATTTTAAAAACCTCTCTTTTCCAAAGTACACTTTGCTTCTTCCAATGATATTTGTCCCATCACAAAGAACAATGACATTTTGGAAACAATCCATATCTAAAAAGCTGATTTTCGGGATTGCCTCTGCATATAGTTAGTAGAGGTACTTTGGTTACTTCAGTTAATGTCTATAGATCTCAATTTCCTCATCTATAAGTAGACTCAGAGGGATATGTGAAGATCAAACCAAATAAGATATCATTCTGAAAGCACTTGGTATATGCTAAAGTTATAAAAATGCCATGCTTTGTATTTTATAGTTCATCTTGTCTAGTTTTGTTATCCAGTTCTATTTGCAAGAAGTAATACATTTTTAAACTATAAACATTAAAATCCATCCACCAATTCAGATTCCCCCCCCAGAAACTTTGGAAAGATAATTAGCCACGACAAATCAGATCCAGCATGATTAGTTTTATAGAACGACAGTTTCCAATAATCAGAATTCTAGAAAAAAGGAAGTGATGATTCTCCAAATTCCTAAGAAGCAATTTGTCAACTAGATGTGTCATTAGTCTATCTGTGTGTGAGAGGTGGTGTGTGACGTGTGTGTGTGCACCTGTGTGTGTGAGATGGGCCACAGCAGCCAATTTAAAGAGCCAAACTGGTATTGCCTTTAATACATTCAACCTTTCTTTACGTATTTCCTGGCCAAGGAGGATGAGGCAAATCTGAATAAAAATGACCAAGACTTATATGGAATGCATTCTGTGTCAGGCTTGTTTCAAACCACTTATATGCTTCTTTCATCTGTATGACAATCCTCTAAGGTAGGACCCTGTCAGGGTTCTCCCCATTTTATAGGAAGTACAGAGGTTTAGTCTAAGATCATGGAGAGGAGAACTTGTGTAATTGAGATGAGCAGCCTGGTTCAGAATCCAGCTCTGACCCGCCCACCCTGCTCTACTGCCTTCTTTAGTGTTTGCTGCTGATGTCCCTGGCTCGGAAAATGTTCCAAATTGTACGCAAAGGGAGCCTGGAGGGTTTTTTTTTTTTGACCATAAAGAAAATAATTTCCCAATAATGATATATTCAGGGTTGATTGAGATTTATGTATATGACCTAATTTTTCCTTCAAATTGAGAAAAGTGGGGCTGATCTGTTTTAGACACTTAAGAGCACTCAAATTTACATCCTGAAAATACCAGTTGGAGCCTGGCTCTATTTTCTTTTTCTTTTTTTTTTCTGGCTCTATTTTCTTTCCTTCTACGGAAATCGCTGCTCTGTTTCCATGATTTAAAATCTGTTGGTTGAGGTTGTATGTGTCAAGTAGATGGCTTTCTGGCATAGATTTCGTAAGAATGGAAAGCGATTTTATGCTATGTTATTTTCCATAATTCAAGTTAAGTAAAAATAATTATGTAAGAGGAAATTTGTTATTCTTTATTTACCAGGAAGCAGAAAAGGTAAACATCCACATTGTTCTTGTATGTGCTGAGCCTTACATTCCTTCAAGCAACCAGAAGAGCTATAGGTACTAAAATTTCATAGCTTGATGTTAGGGTTGCATTCTCCCCAAGGGTATTCTTGATGAACTGTCTTAAGAGAAAATAAACACCAGGCTCAGGGGGTATATCTGAGTCAATCCATACATTTCCATTCCAACAAGCGAAGCTAATATGTATTTTTTTATTTTTCCCTCGGAGCGCTTTGATTTTTTTTTTTAATTGACTACATTTGCCTATGTTGCTTACTCTATTAGCCTGAAAATCCCTAAAGGTAAATATAACAGTGGCTCTTAACACATATCCCAAATGTTCTGTACCTAAAGTGAATCAATAAAACCAGACAGACTACTCTAAGTATTAACTCATATAAGAAAAAATAGTATCACTTATGGAAATAACATGTTAGCGTATTCATAGGTCCACCCACAAAACAGCAACCAAAATGACACACGAAGCACTTATTATGTGCTGAGCACTTATTATGTGACAGGCAATATGGTAAGTGCTTTTAAAAAAAATTTAAGATTTTATTTATCCGTTTGAGAGAAAAAGAGCACAGGGGAAGGGGCAGAGGTAGGGGGGAAGAGAGAACCTCAAGCAGACTCCCCCCTAAGCATAGAGCCCAACATGGGGTTCGATCTCACGACCTTGAGAGTATGAGCTGAAATCAAGAGCCAGATGCTTAACCTACTGAGCCACTTAGGCGCCCTGGGAAGTGCTTTTTTGACGTTATGTTACTTAAACATCGTAGTTACTACAATAACTATGAAAAAGAGATCTCTTTATCAGAAAGAAGAGAAAGAATTTCAGGAAAGTAAGGAAACTGTAGAGCAAGCGACTGACAAATGGAAATCCGATAGACATGTTCTTCCCATTTATTTTTCTTCTCCCCAGAACATCCCACTGAGATAAAGCACAGTTCAGCAACTTGGGGGTCTCTCCATATTTACTGATCCTTTCTATTTCGAATGAAATTTAAAGTTACCTTGAATTTGCCAGGTTTCTCACCTTGTACTTATATGGTACATGTGAATTCACTGATTTTACTACATATGTACGTCCTAGTAATGAGAAAGAACATGAAAGGAATCAAACTATGGAATTTCCAGAGGTTTTCTGAAGGCATGGCAGAAAGAGGTTTCTAGTGGAAGTATCATTTAGGTGTATATCCATTTACCACTTAACTCTCTCTGATTCTACACCTTGTACATGCTATTTACCTTGACTTGGCAGATTGTTACTGGGGCATGCATTCCCACAGGTGACAACAAGCCTAAACCATCAATCTGTGGCACCTTCTTTGGTGAATGGATAACAAAGATGATTCCAGCATCAACAAAATCGAGGGCTGGGTCATCAGTGAATTCCTCCTGAAACAAATGACCCCAAATTTTCCCCAATGACAAATTGATACCAATTCTACACAAGTTCCATTTCGCTTTATTATCTCATGATAGCTTTTGACTTATTTAACATCAAATATTTCCTAACATTATCCAATTTCTTTTTATATACAAACCGAAAAGTAAACCCTAAGACATACTCTACATGGTTGAATCACGTGTTAAGGTGTCAACAGTTTCCATAGATTGCTTTCGCCTTAGATGAATACCATAGAACATATCATGACTGCTAATCATCTGATTTCCTAGGGGCCCTCTCTTCAACTTGTGACCTTTTAATTGCTTCTTTCTTGACTATTATCTTCACTTCATTTGTTTTGGAAAATCATTTGGCGCCTTTCTTCTCCTTGCAGTTAAAATCTCTGGCCTTATTTAAAACTGAAATTCATTTCCCCATAAGAGTGAAGACTTATATTATGTCTTTAACACCAGTGCTCATCTATAAATCCTAGGCCAGATGAAAAAATGAACAATAAGCTTGTGGTATGTTGTTATTAAAGATCTTCCTTGACTAACAATGAGGTTACATACTGATAAGCCTACTGTAAAGAAGAAATATCATAAATCAAAAATGAGTTCAAGACACCTAACTTACTGAATATCATAGCTTAGCCTAACCTATCTTAAACATCCTTAGAGGACTCACTTTAGCCTACAGCTGGGCAAAATAATCTAACACAAAGCCTGTCTTCTAATATATGTTGAATATCTCATGTAATTTATTGCATATGGAACCGAAAGCAAGAACCGGAATAGTTGTATGGGTATTGTATGATTGCAAGTGTATCAGTTATTTATGCTGGTGATAGCGTGGCTGGCTGAGAGCTGCCTCAGCCCAACATTGCGAGAGAGTGTCCCATGTATCGTTAGCCCAAGAAAAGATCCAAATTCAAAACTCGAAGTATGACTTCGACTGCATGCATATTCCTTTTGCACCATTGTGAGATTGAAAAATTATAAGTGGAGACATTGTTAAGTTGGGGACTGTCTGTAGTTATAATTTCAGATTATAAAGAGAAAGAAAGGGCTAGGGAATATGATGATTTTTCCCGTGAATAGGTCAACTGTGTATGTAATTACACTTAATAAGCATGCTTAATATTCTTTTTGTAACTCAGGATCCTGAGTCTGTTATGACTCTCTAAGAAACACTGAACTGGCTAGTGTGGACAAGTATTTAAGAGCCATTTACCTATGGAATATTACTTTCCATTTGCAGATTTTAATTGCATTCTAAAAATGTTTGGGAAATTCTAGCTTGTAAAATTCATAACAATATTTGAACAGACTATAGGGCTGGTATTTAAATGACCTGGAAATATAAATCAAATATATGTACAAGTAAACATATATATATATATATATATGATCAAATATATATACATGCAATATACTGTGCAGTACAGTGTTGGAACAAAAAGTATCTTGAGTGGGATATAAGAGGAAGTCATGAAACATACCTTAAAGAAAAACTCTTTGAAAGTAGCCAATGGCCTTATTCACTTGGATTGGGAGGTAGGATAGTTTAATGGGTTTTGGGGAAACTAGGTTTACTTCTCAACTTCGCATTAATCATATGACTTTGGATGCTTAATTTATCAGCATTTCAAAATCTTCATTTACGAAACCACACTAATGAAGCAGAATATCTCTAAATGTGTAATGCTAGAAACAGTTGTGTAAGATATAACATAAGAATTACTCTTGGGGGAAAAGCTATACTGAGTACCCTTGAAAGCTGACAACTACAGTATTCCTTAGGTTTCTGGACATCTTCCTCTCAGGCCTAAACACTTAGACTTCTTGGACCAATTACAAATTTGCAGAAACTAGGCTTAGGCAGTCAATTTATACAACATTCTTTATATAATGAGTATTTTTTAGTCATCCTTAAGTCTATATATTCCATGGTTTGTCAAATGTGTGTGCACTACTTCTTTCTAAAACATATTGCCTTTTTTACATCAAAGTCTTTCTAAAAATATCCTCAAAATACATATAGTCATTGTAAATTAACTATATACATTGTGATTTAGAAACTTCTGGCTTTTTTATTGTGTGGCATGAACATTTCTGGAATCATAAAAATAGTAGTATAGTTAAAAATGTCCAGATTATGCCTCTAAATTTTAATTTTTTAATTGCTATGTCAATATTTGCATCCATGGGACTCCAGACTAGGTTACAAAAACTGAAATGATACCAACTGTGGAACCAGTCTGACAGGGCAAAATATTTTGATCAAATCTTTTGAGACCGCTGCACCTTCTTATTTATCTTGACCCTTGGCGAGGTTTAAGAAAATTCAGTACCTGATTGACATTGAAGAGCAAGCTTAAGCCTCTCCCAGAGACACTCACTTTTTTCTTTGCTTGAATATTTTCACCATGATTAAAAGTAAAACAATTTCCATATTCAGTGAAGACATGTGCAAAGTCCTTAATATGAAAATGAACCAAATGAAATGTAATTAGTTAGGTATTTTGGCCACTTTTGAAGCAGAAGTTGATTTAAGTTAAAAAAGGAACAGAGGTCTAAATGAGAATGCAGAAATATCAGAAAGAGTAAGTAATGTGGTGATTCTGTTTTATGTTCATTAATAGTTTTAATTTTTTTAATATGCACTCGTCAACCTGTATGTGATTAACTGAGATTTTTTATGTAAATAAACATGTTTTTAAATTATTTGTTGTATGTTTAGTAAGGATTCATGGAAACATGTATTCTTAGCTACTTACCAAGGAGAAGGCTCTTACATCCTCTCTTTGAGGATGTTGAGCCAATCACATTGCACTGCTTCTTTGGGGATCCTCTTCCTCCAAATGCCAATACCACATAGGCGCCCATATGATAAAAACTGGGCGAACCCGAATACCCTATTCCCTCACTTCAGTGATTGCTTTAGGAACTGACATGCATCCTAAGCAAAGCTAATCAGTCTTGTATGGAATTATTAAGAGGATACTGTAGTGTTAACATATGATAATGAGAAGCGAGGGTTGTCAGCAGTCATGATGGCTCTGTGAGGAGAATTCACATAGGGAAAAACACAACGTGAGTCATGAGATAGAAAAAGAGAGAGAGTGTTAATGATATTATCTAAGTGTCTTGGTTGAGCCTTTTCTGAAGCCAGGCCTACTCTCAAGAGTTCCCTGTTAATTAAACCGATACACTCTTTCTACTCTTTCATTTCTAGAGGTGGGTTTCTGTAAATTGCAACTGAAAAATTCCTGTCTAATCCATGTCTAATACAACGTTTCTTGGTGACAAGTTTAAACACGTTGGTTAGTAAATAACAAGCAACATAGAAGAAATTCCTCTCTACATTAAGTGTTTAGAATAGGGCTTCATCTCAGATGTCTGTCAGGACTTTTTTGGTCTGTGCACAAAGGAAGGCTACCAGAAGGATAAGGAATTGTGTCTCAGAATCATGAATTTGTGAAATTTACTTGGAATCACCTAAAACACCTGCTACAGGAGTGCTCCTACTAGAAACATGGCGTCAGAGTGCCTACATGTCCCTTTGCTAATAGTTCCCAGGGATATCCAATACTTTCTCTGAAATGTAGACTAATTACATAAAGGATAAGAACAGGATGTTATGAGTGATTAGAGAAATATATATAATTTTCACAGTCAAATGCTGGTGGCTGCTCATTTTCTACAGCCTTCAAGCAAAAAAAATCTGATAATAAAAATGCTATCTTGGAATATGTTATTGAATAATGGGAAATATTAAAATATTCCCTTGGGTTAGTTGTTTTTTTTTTTGAGATTCTCCTGCAATAAGTGGAATCAAAGATTTTTGTTCTCTAGCTTCCTTACCTAACCACTTAGAAAAAGAAGTATGTCTCATGTGTATTCCACACCCCCTAATGTTGTAAGGCTGAAGTAATGAAATAGCCTCTTTGAGCAAATTTAGATTGATTCCCCATGGAAGTAAACTTCCTTTCAGTGTGAAACAGTACAGTGCAATAGTTTATTATGTTGATGATATTTGAAGAATTATCAAATTGTTACCTTGGACCACATGGCTTTCCAAAAAAGTCACATTGCAACAGAGTGCTATTGTTGAGATAAAAACCATTCTTTTTTTACAAACTCTGTAATGCTAAAGTTTTGATGTCTTGCAAGAAAATCAATAGCATCTTTAAAGCCAGTGTAGTTCGACCTGAATTCCTGAAGATGGAGGACTTTGTAGACAATATTCCATAAGAAAAAAATAACACTGAATTTGGCTGCAGCTTCTGTTTGGAACCTATTAGTAGGAAAAAAGGCAATATTTAGAATAGCAAAAACTTTCTATGACCTACAGGGCAAACACCAAACCTCTGGGCCCTATCAGCTTCTCCAGATTATCTGCTACACTCTCTTTCATTCATATAATACATTCAAGCAAAATTGAATTCCTAAGAGGTCTTTGCCACATCCTGCAATTTGCCTTGCATTTGTATCTGCCATTTCATTTACCTAGAAGACTTCATAGACCTTGATCTGGATACATCCTAATAGATCTTCAAGACCCAACATGAAGAGAGAAGTGGAAATGTGAAGTTGCTAAGAATATAGACTCAGGGGGCAAATTTCCCAAGTTCAAATCCCAGCTATGTCATTGTGGCTTTGTACTGTGCCTGTGTGGTTATGTTGGGACCATTTTCCAACATCATCCTTGTATATATCCAGTTACAATCGTAGAGTAGGAACTTCAGTCTCAGACATACTTTATGGTACATCTCCTGACTCAACTTGTTCATATGGGGTGGACTGGAGCTCTTCCTGCCTCCTTCAGCGTCTTCAGATCCTGGGTCAAATGAGAGTGTGACTTGGAGAAGTGCCAGTTCATCCTGCAGGTCGCCTGCCCTACCAAGATCAGGGGTAGTGAAAGAGAGACACACCTTTCTAGTTCTTATTTCTTCCCTTCGCTTCAGATCTGTCTTCCTTTCTGACTGCTGATCTGGCTGGTTGCAAGCCCAGCACCAGAAAGAGGCAAGAGACTTACAAAGACTGCTTAATCAACCCCTACATGTAGTGACTTAATCCTACTAATCAGGATTATAGGATTAATATCCTATTAATATGATTAATATCCTATTAATAAATCCTTTATTCTGTGTCACTCACGGAGCTCTTTTTCTCTAAGCAAGCCCTGACTGTTACAGCCAATTAGTGGTTTCATCTCACTGTGACTCAGTTTTCTCCCTTGTAAAATCAGGGTATGTTAAAAACCTACCTCAAAATGTTATTTTGATGATTAAGTTATTTTTCTTAAAACATGTAGAATGCTTGGAATATAGTGAAAGTTAGGTAAACATTCATGAAATTAATGCCCCCCCTTCATCATCCAAGTATTTTCCTGGCAATTAAAGGAGAAGAAATATGTTTGCCCTAATTACAATAAGTACTCTGTGATTCCCTTCTTCTGCTGAGCAATTTCCACATTGCCTTGTGTATGGTTGTTTATTTGAATACCCTATATCTTTTTCAAAATGTGATTAGTATTTTCATATTTCAGATATTATAAACCTCGAAAATGGAAAAACACTCTCCATTCAAATTTACTGTTAGAAAGCATAGAACGAGGAGTGTATCCGCTCTTGCTAAGTACCCAGAGTCATGTGGTGCCTAGTTTGTGTATAAGTGACCTCACTCCTGGACTTCCTTTCTGTCCCAGATTTTATATTTTAATTTTCTATTATCTTTCCTGTAATTTTGCTTTCTCCTATAAGCCACATTAAACCCCTTCTTAGTCAAGCTAGAGTATACATAATACAGAACATGAAAAATAAAACACACCCAAACCAGCATCATACATCCTTTAGATGTGAGAAACTATTTTCATGGTCAGGTCCGAATAGAATCTCTTATTTCACCAGATTTGAACCTTGAAGGCCTGTCTTAAATCCAACAATCCAGGTTCTAGATTCCTATACATATCCTCCTTTGACTTCCCCTTTTCTTGGAGACACTGTTAACTCATGGTAGTATTTTACCTAATGAGAGTATATCCCCAATCCTTGCTTTTCTTGGTCAACTGTGTTTCTAGTGATCTTTGGGGAGTTAACAGTCTGCACTTGCAAGTGATTTGGGCAGAGAAGGATCACAGTGGTAATCTAATTGAGGGATGGACCTTGAACTTCCTTCAGCTTTCCATCTCTCTGAATGATGACACCATGCCAGGGATCTGCTCCAAAGCCCTGCAACTTTGGGGTTTCTACCCAGGCTGAGAATCAATACTACTTCACATGATGTTCACTAGATTCTTTTCAAAACAATTATGCAGAGAAATGAAGGAATTTTCACATGTGTAGGAGGTATAAACACAATAGATAAAAAAGGTTAAAGGGAGGACATTTCAAAATATTCTTTTTCTTATTGTTATGTTAGTCACCATACAGTACATCATTAGTTTTTGATGCAGAGTTCCACGATTCATTGTTTGTGTAAAATACCCAGTCCTCCATGCAATCCATGCCCTCCTTAATACCCCTCACCAGACTCACCCATACCCTTACCCCCTCCCTTCTAAAATTCTCCCTTTGTTTCCCAGAGTTCACAGTCTCTCATGGTTCATCTCCCACTCTGATTTCCCCCTTCATTTTTCCCTTCTCCTAATGTCCTCCATGCTATTCTTTATGTTCCACAAATAAGTGAAACCATATGATAATTGACTTTCTCTGTTTGATTTATTTCACTTAGCATAATTTCCAGTTCCATCCATGTTGATGCAAAAGTTGGGTATTCATCCTTTCTGATGGCTGAGTAATATTCCATTGTGTATGTGGACCACACCTTCTTTTTCTATTAGTCTGTTGAAGGTTATCTTAGCTCTTTCCATAGTTTGGCTATTGTGGATGTTGCTGCTATGAACATTGGGGTACATATGGCCCTTCTTTTCACTACATCTGTATCTTTGGGGTGAATACTCAGTAGTGCAATTGCTGGGTCGTAGTGTATCTCTATTTTTTAATTTTTTAAGGAGCCTCCATAATGTTTTCCAAAGTGGCTGCACCAATTTGCATTCCCACCAATAGCGTAAGAGGGTTCCCCTTTCTCCACAACTTCTCCAACACTTGTTGCTTCTTGCCTTGTCGATTTTTGCCATTCTAAATGGTGTAAGGTGGTATCTCAATGTGGTTTTGATTTGAATCTCCCTGATGGCTAATAATGATGAACACTTTTTCATGTGTCTGTTAGCCATTCGTACGTCTTCTTTGGAGAAGGGTCTGCTCATGTCTTCTGTCCATTTTTGAATTGATTATCTGTTTTATGGGTGTTGAATTTGAGAAGTTCTTTATAGATCTTGTCCATCAGCCCTTTGTCTGAAGTGCCATTTGCAAATAACTTCTTCCATTCTGTGGGTTGCCTCTTTGTTTTTTGACTGTTCCCTTTATTGTGCAGAAGATTTTTATGTTGATGAAGTCCCAAAAGTTCATTTTTTCTTTTGTTTCCCTTTGGAGACCTGTCTTGAAAGAATTTGCTGTGGCTGATGTCGAAGAGGTTACTGCTTATTTTCTTCTCTAGGGTTTTAATGGATTCCTGTCTCACATTGAGGTCTTTCTTCCATTTAAAGTTTAGCTTTGTGTATGTGTAAGAGAATGGTCCTGTGTCATTCTTCTATATATGGGTGTCCAGTTTTCCCAGCACCATTTATTGAAGAGACCGTCTTTCTCCCATTGGATATTTTTTCCTGCTTTGTCAAAGATTAGTTGACCATAGAGTTGAGGGCCCACATCTGGGCTCTCTATTTTGTTCCACTGGTCTATGTGTCTGTTTCTGTGCCTACCATGCTGTCTTGGTGATCACAGCTTTGTAGTAAAGCTTGAAATCAGGCAATGTGATGCCCCCAGCTTTGCTTTTCTTTTTCAACATTTCCTTGGTGATTTGGGGTCTTATCTGATTCCATACAAATTTCAGGATTGTTTGTTTCAGCATTTTGAAAAATGCCGTTGGTATTTTGATTGGGATGGCGTTGAAAGTATAGATTGCTCTGGGCAGCATAGACATTTTAACAATGTTTATTCTTCCAGTCCATGAGCATGGAACATTTTCTTTAAATTTTTTTTATTACATCATAATAGTTGAGACCATGAGGGTGATTTAGGCAGATGAACTAGACTTAGTGAATAAAGCTAACAATATTTGGAACAAAAGAAATGAAAAAATTATGAGACATATTGTTCAGCATAATACCAAAGTGTCTTGCTCTGAGCGTATTTTTGACTTTAATTCAAAATTTTAAATCTGCCCAAGTCTATTCTTTCAGAAATCTTGCTTAGTTAGAGTTTGCCTTACTCTTTTATTTAAAATACACTGGTAAGAGGCTGGCAAAAGAAAACAGTAATAAGAATGTGTTGCTTTGTTTCAATAAATTAATAAGTGATAGCCAGTTAATGAATGCACGTGCTAATGCCTCTAACTAACATCCCCAGATTTTGTGACCTAAATGCATACGTTTCATCTGATGTCCAAATTGATGATTGACTCAGACCTTCATTGGATCCCACCAAAACAGATCTAAGTTTAGCATGTATTAATTAGAAAAGTATATTTTGCAGATCATTTTATGGAGAGGAGAAATAGAGAAGAATGCCTGCTGTTTGGATTCTCCTATGAGACAATTTTAGTATCCTACAGTTCTCAATAAATAAAATAAAATAAAATATTTGACACCTGTCCATTTTGTATTTGTATAAGCGTCATGATTTTATCTTTTATTTAAAATCCCTTACCTCATATTTAAGTGGTAGGTTTGGAATAAAAAAAGAATCACAGTGACTACTGTGAAGATAAACAGAACTCAAGTTATTCATTCTAATACAATAGCTCAAACATCATCTGCATTCACTATATCCAGTCATTATTTCTGGTTTTATTCTTTATTTATTTTATTTCTGTGTTTAGTAGAAGAAAACAAATGTCAGAGTTTTTTTGTTTTTGTTTTTGTTTTTTTTTTTTACCAAATATGATATGAGGGAAATCTGTGATTAGTTTTATGCAGAAGATAGTTGAGTGAACATGTTTGATACAGGAACATCTGAGAGTCACTAGAGTGGGTCCCACAGGAACAAAACCATAAGCAGTCTTGCAATTCCTAGAATTTATTGTGAGGTGTGATTTTTATAAAACTCTGACAAGTGTATCCTGATGAGTTCAAGTCATTGCTTTGTGGGAAAGAAATTTTCAAGATTAAAATTAATAAGTATTTTTCAGTCAACTGTGATTGAAACTATGCCAACAAATCCAGCCATGTTAGCTATTGGACATGAATATATGAAGAAGGTTAATTTTGATGAAACCATTGACAAATTTGCAAAAGGCTGAAAAACGGAAGCTACAATGCTGTAATTATTCATCACACTGACAGATCCAAAATAAAAGTCTTTTCTTTTTATTTAAAAAATATATTAATGTTAAAAATTATCAATGCATTACTTTTTTTCCTATTTCTGTATTATATTTACTTAATTAAAAATTTAGAACAAATACATATAGGCCATTATTACCATATGATTAATTTCATAATTGTAATTGAAAATAATTTTGTTATATAAAGAAGGGGAATGTTACAAAAATTATCTACTCTAGGCCGACATATAGATTGCACTGGTTGGCCCCTGGTACCCATGGTAAAAGGTAAACCCTTCCTGGGCACCTGGGTGGCTCAGTCATTAGGCATCTGCCTTTGGCTCAGGTCATGATCCCAGTGAGATCAAGCCCGGCATCATTGGGCTCCCTGTTCAGCGGGGAGCCTGCTTCTCCCTCTCCCACTCCCCCTGCTTGTGTTCCCTCTCTCTCTGTGTCTCTCTCTGTCAAATAAATAAAATCTTTTTTTTTTAAGATTTTATTTATTTATTTGACAGAGAGAGAGAGAGAGATCACAAGCAGGCAGAGGCAGGGAGAGAGAGAGGGAAACACCCATACATGATAGACCCATACACGATTAAATTGTATCTTATTTCAGAAGGAAGACTCTAAGAATTAATCAAGACTTTAAATTTTGTCTTGCTTTGTAATGCACATATTTCTGATTAGGGTGAAGCTTGACATTAGACACAAGGTGTTTGAGCCCTTTCCGGGATCATCTGAATTGAGAAAAGCTATAGTAGTACAGAGTAGTACAATTTGTTATTTTAAATGTAACTGGGTTATTCTGTGCGACTTCTCGGTTTTGAGAAAATCAAGTAATGTCTACATATAATAATTTATGTGATTTATTTCGATGTGCTTTATACAATAAAATCACTAAAACTTCATGAAATCACATAAAATATTTATTCTTCTGACTGTCGATCCTTATTCTACTCTATCTCACAAAATTTATAATATTTTTGATGTCCTAAAAGAAGAAATAAACTTATTTAATGTTATGGTTTAAAATATAGATATCAACTTAAAATAAGCAAGTAGAATAAACAGTTTTTCAAAGTTCCATTATATGGCCCAAGAAGTAAAACGTTTGAAGACCACTGGCTTTGAGAACCAAACAGTAGACAACTTGAGTTCTTTCTCTCATCGGCCAGTAATTTGCTGAACTATATTGGGTAATATGCTCATGTACTGAGATTCAAAGTATCTACCTATAAAATTAGACTTTGGGAGATGAAAATGTCTACCCCTACATCATGGATGCCTCCTAAGTTCTTTGTCACACAAGAAAGAATAATTCCCTTATAATTAAGAATTTCCCTAATCTGTAATAATAGTTTCTAAAATATTGAAAATTTTTTTGTTCTGGGTATTTACTGTATCTAACTGAGCTAGAATTCGACCATCAGTTTTTTCAAGATACACCATCTAACACAAGAGCCCCAAATCATTGATTTGTGATTTGAGCTATGCAAAATGAATTAAATTTTTATACTAAAAAATTATGAAAATACTTATACCATAGAATAGTAAATATTTTCCTTAAGATCTTTCTTTCTTTTTTTTTTTAAGATTTTATTTATTTTTTTGACAGAGAGAGAGACAGTGAGAGAGGAAATACAAGCAGAGGGAGTGGGATAGGGAGAAGCAGGCTCCCCACAAAGCAGAGAGCCCTACGGGGCCTCAATCCCAGGACCCTGGGATCATGACGTTAGCTAAAGGCAGATGCTTAACGACTGAGCCACCCGGGTGCCCCACTTTCTTTATTTCTAAAACAGGTGCTTGTAGCTATAAATTTCCCTCATAGTAAGGTGTCGGTGGCATCCCATAATTTTCTTGAAAAGATTTTATTTATTTATTTGAGAGCTAGAGAGCACACAAGCGCCAAGGTCAGTGGGTAGGAAAGGAGTAGAGGGGAGAGGGACAAGCAGACTCTGTCCTGAGCTTGGAGCCCAAGGTGGGACTCGATCCCATGACCCTGAGATCATGACCCAAGCTGAAATCAAGAGCTGGATCCTTAACTGACTGTGCTATCCAGGCAACCTGGCATCCTGTAGGTTTTGTTATGTTGTATCCTCATCTTTCATTCACCTTGGAGTACTGTCTAATATCATTTTTTTAAAAAAATTTTTATTTATTTGACAGAGATAGAGAGATCACAAATAGGCAGGAGGGCAGCAGAGAGAGAGGGGGAAGCAGGCTCCCTGCTGAGCAGAGAGCCCGTAGCGGGGCTCGATTCCAGGACCCTGAGATCATGACCTGAGTCGAAGGCAGAGGCTTTAACCCAGTGAGACACCCAGGTGCCCCCTGTCTGATATCATTTTATTTCTTATTTGGCTTGTTGGCTATTTAAGTGTTTAATATCCCAACCTGAATTTCTTGCTATTAATAATTTCTAATTTCACTCAATTGCTATGGATGGATGTGCTCGGAATGATTTCCAATCTTTTGAATTTACTGAAGCTTATTTTATGGCCTTGCCCTAAATACTTCACACGCACTTGAGAAGAGTGTGTATTCTGCTGCTCTGGCATAGAATGGTCCACAGATGTCTTTTAGGTCTGGTTAGCTTCTGGTGTATATGGATGTTCAAGATGGCTCAGTTTTCTATTTCCTTGTTGAGCTTCTGCTCTGTAGTTCTACTGATTACTAAAAGTGGGGTACTGAAGTATGAGATTTTGTATGTTGCATTAGATCTTCCTGGTATATCACCCCTTTTATCATTATAAACCGATACTCTTTATCACCAGTTACATACTTATTTATTTTATTTTTATATGTATATATCATAAACATATAAAATAATAAAATAAATATATAAAATATATAATATATTATATATAAATATATATTTTTATATATTTTTATTTTTATATATACATACTTATATATTTGTTTTAAATTCAGTAATGAGAGCAATGAACGGGAGTCCCTGCCACTCCACATTCTCACCAGAATTTGAGGTCTGTTTTAGACTTTGGCTGTTCTAATACGTGCATAGTGGTACCTCACTGTTACACAAATTTGCATTTCCCTGATGACATGTGATGTGGAGCATCTTTTTTTGTGCTTAGTTGTCACCTGTATCTTTTCTTTGGTGATGAATTTGTTAATGTCTTGGACTCCTTTTTTAATCAAGTTGTTTTCTTGTTTTTAAGTTTTAATAGTTCTTTCCATGTCTTGGATAACAGTCCTTTATCAGATATGACTTTGGCAAATATTTGTCACATTTTGTGGCTTGTCTTTTCATTATCTTAATTTCTCCAAGGCATAGATCGCCTTACGGTCTAATCTAATTCAGTGTGGGCCCCTCTAAAGGAGTAGATTTCGAGGTCAGTCTTCGAGAGATCTTCTGACCCCAGGAGAACTCTTCTTATATTTTCTTCTCTGTATTCTTACTGAAAAACTAGCCGGCCTATAGTTTAGCCTGTTGTCCTCATAAACGTACTAACCTCCTCTTAATTGTTTGTCACTAAAATCTATGTTGTTTTGAGGGCATCCTTAGGCTTGAACCATATATACTCTGTTATAAGCAAAGTTGAATTTCACCACCGTCTGTTACAGGAAGAGTTCCATTAGGGAGAGCATCAGAGTTCTTTGTTCTTCCAATCTGCCTCTCCCACTGGGCAAAATATTTACAAGCAGCATTCTGGGCGGGGCAGTGGTTTTGAGTGTTTTGACATGCTTTGCCTCCACCCTTGAGCAGGCTGAAGTGAAAGTGATTAAGCATTCTAGTCCACCATGCCTGGGGTAGAGCTTCTACGTTGGAAGTGGGGGTCCAAGGAAGGGGACTCCCAGTCTCTTACCTGATCTCATCTGGAATTTAGCCTTTGTAATATGAAGTTGAATTGGATGAGAGGTGTTGGCAGCCTGCATTTCCTGGGGCATATTGTCACCCTTGACTAGAAAGGGGGAGGAGACAGAGCCCTGTCTTTCTGGTCAGACCCACTGAGAACATAGCTTCTGTCATGCTGAGACAGAAAGAGAAAAGAAGGGAGTGGTTTGTGGCACAAGTTTTATAGACTTTCACTGTTCTTACTGAGATTTAGTGGATTTTTTTTAATGAGTGTTTCTTCTTTGCTATTTTCCCTGAGGGCAATTTCCAGAGACTTTAATGTTGCTTTTAAAAATATATTTAGGTATATTTTTAAAATTCTAAATACTGTAATAGATACAATGATTTTCTCTTTTTTTTTTTTTTGATTTTCTCTTTTTTCTACTAATTTTTTAAAAAGCTTTTTTTTTTATGTGGTAGGAACACTGAACATGAGATCTACTCTCTTAACAAATCTAAGGGTACAATACAGTACTGTTGATTATAGGTACAATGCTGCACAGCAGATCTCTAAAGCTTCTTTGTCTCGTATAGTTCTATAAACTTCATGCATATTGATTTCTAATTCCCCGTTTCCATTCCCTTCCCCTCAGTCCTTGGCAACCACCATTCTACTCTTTGATCCTATGAATTTGATTATTTCAGATACATCACAGAAGTGGAATCATGTAGTATTTGCCTGATTTCATTTAGCACAGCATCCTCAAGGACCATTCATGCTGTTTCTTATTGCAGAAATTCCTTCTTTTTTAAGGCTGAATAATATATCAATGTATGCGCATGACACATTTGGTTATCCATTTATCTATCAGAGAGCATTTAAATTATTTCCACATTTTAGGTATTACAAATACTGTTGCAATCAATATGGGAGTGTTAGTATCTCTTTGAGGTCTTGTTTTAAATTCTTTTGAATATATACTTTAGAAGTGAAATTCCAGGATTATATCGTAAATCTATTTTTAATTTTTTGAGAAGTCTCTGTGCTATTTTCCATAATGGATGCTCCCTTGTGTATTCCCACCAACAGTGTACAAAGATTACAATTTCTCCACATCTTCATCCACACTTGCTGTCTTTGTTTTTGTTGTTGTTTGATTTTTTGTTTTTGTTTTTGTTTTTTAATAATAGCCATCCTGATAGGTGTGACGTGGTATCTAATTGTGGTGTTTAATTGAATTTCTTTGATGTTTAGTGACATTGAGCATTTTTTTTCATGTACCTGCTGGCCATTATTATGTCTTCTCTGATGAAACGTCTATTCAAATCCTTAGTACATTTTTAAATTGGGTCATTAAGTTTTATGGGGGGGTTTGTTTGTTTGCTTTTGAGGTATAGGGGCTCTTCATATTTTGAAGATTTACCAACCTTAATGATTGCTTTTTCTAAAAAAATAATAATTTTTTTTACCGGTGATGATTGTTTCTCTGAAGAGGTCTGTGAAGTTCCTCATACTACCATTCTCAAAATAGTATATACATTTTATTTTAGTAACAGACCTCTTCAACCAACCTTTGCTTGTATTAGAACACAGACCATTTAACATGGGCAATTGTATTGAAAATCTCTGGGGGGGCGGGGTTGATTTGCTGTTACTCTTTGGGACCTTGATACACACCTTAACACATATCTAGCAGTCACACAAACATGCTATAATATCCAGTACATATGGAACACCTGTCTAAGTTAGATCCCAGGAATGAGACAACATGGTGTACATATTATCTCATCTAATATAATAGCAAACATGTGTAGATAATATCATATTGTTATAATTTATACATACAAAAGTTGAAGCTCAGAAGATTTAAGTGGCTTGTCCATGATCAAATAGTGGGTCAGTGGTGGTGCTTAACGAAATCAGGTCCCCCTTCCCCCCATAAATCCTACCTGTGACTTTTCAGTCTCATCCATAGGCAAATACAGGGTTTTCTCTGGAAGGCCACAAGGGGAATAGCTACACTCCTACAGGAGACTTAGTGTAGTTATTGAATTGCTGTTTTCTGGAGGGAGTTGTAGTTACGGACTCAAGAACAGCAGAGCATTACGCCAAGTGCCCTGAGCTCAGGGCCCTGTGTGACTGCACAGGTCCCAGGTCCGTGAAGCTGTGGTCAGCCACTGTTACGTTAAGGGTCTCATCACGAACGCATCGGAACATTCCCTGTCTCCAAATTACTTTTGCACAGTGGTTCCCTCTTCAGGTTCTTCCTCATCTCCACCTAGAAACTGCTGTTTAGCACATGTCTAGGGCATCCTTGATACTCAGAATTCCGTGACACCTCGGACGCAGCCTGTGCCTTGTGACCATACATGTTGCAATGGGATTGTTTATGCTTCTTTTTTGATAATTGGTAAACTCTTTAGGGGCACCTGGGTGGCACAGTGGGTTAAAGCCTCTGCCTTTGGCTCAGGTCATGATCTCAGGGTCCTGGGATCGAGCCCCACATCTGACTCTCTGCTCAGCAGGGAGCCTGCTTCCCCCTCTCTCTCTGCCTGCCTCTCTGCCTACTTGTGATCTGTCTCTGTCAAATAAATAAATAAAAATCTTAAAAACAAACAAATAAAAAACAAAACAAAACAAAAACAAACTCTTTAAGTGCAAGGATCCAGACTTTTACATTGATTTAGCCCCAGGATTTGGTGTGACACCTAGTAAATAATTAAAGATAGAAGGAAGAAAAGAAAGAAAAGGAAGAAGAAACCAAATAAGCTTCTTTACCCTTCTAAATGTGGGGTTTTAGGTATAATTTAAGAACTTGATGGGTTTATATACATTAACTATCACATAATAAAACACTGTGTCAGTGACACAAGAGACGTTATACATAGTTATATGGACTTATTACTACTTAAAGAGGAATTTTGCCTGTTTGAATTACAAAACGTCACAGCCGGGAAGTCGATCTTTTCCACATACTGAACCTCTAGAGACGTTGTGGTGGGCCACGTGAAGTAGCTGACCAAGCGACTGTAGATCTGCCACATAGCAAGTGAGACTGAGCCCAAGACTCCCGCCAACCAGACGAGCTTGCGGAATTTGCTCTGGTTGCGAACGATGTTGTGCACCCCGTGAAAAGAAGTGGACATGGCAAAGTCATGGTCAAACTTCTTTCGATCAGTGGGAGATGGCAGCGGTTTCCTTGAAAGGCATAGCTTTATCTTTTCCAAGAGTCCTTAAGTTTACCAAAATATTGAACCAAACAAAAGTAATGAGTCAGAAATCCTTAATGCGATCTGTGAGAAACACAACTCTACGAAGGTCAAAGAGGTTACCCTTTTTAGGTTGGAAAGCATACATATTCAAAATCCCTCTGGGGTGACATGGTTTCTTGAGGTCTCAAGAGGTAGAGGTGTCTATGGCATGGGTCTGATCCGACGGCGGGGGGGGGGGCTTGTAACTCATAATCTTCAAAATATTAGCTCTGGTTTTTTGAAATATAATTTCTCCAGGCCCCTGAGAAAATGAGATCTGAAGTCTGTCTTCAGCTCAGGTCAAGATCCCAGGGTCCTCAAGAGCCCCGGTTGGGCCCCCTGCCCGGCGGGCAGTCTGCTTCTCCCTCTCTCTCTGCCCCTACCCCGCCACTTGTGCCCGTGAGCGCGCACCTTCTCCTAAGTAAACAAATAAACTGTTATAAATAAATAAATAAATAAATAAATAAATAAATAAAATACAGTTTCTCACTGAAGAATCACAAAGTACCTTAGATGTCATGAGCACAAAGAGGCTGATTCTTCTGAGGGTAGTTAAGTGGGGTTAAAAAGCCACCTGATCTTCAAATAATTTTGGTCCTATAGTAATGCATTGTGTGGCTGAATTGAAGCTCCACAGGCTTCAAAGCACAACCATTTTACCTCAGTTGGCGGATGTAGTAATCATCAGTCAACTCAGGTTTATTTATATTGATTGATAAGGACTGATAAAGGCGGACCTAAATTTTTTTCCTGGCAATATATATAACATATTCCGAATTATCTGTTGGTTTCATTTGTTTTTGTTTTCCTGTAGAAGACATGGAGAATTTCTCTGCTGAAGGAAGGCTGCAAACAGCTCAGAGAATGAGACGGTCTTTGAAACAGAACTATCAGGTTCTTGGTCTACACTGTACCAAGTTCCTTAATCTTTCTAATACTTGGGCTCCTCTTCCATCTGGTGGGAGAACCGTCTTTGCCTCATGAGTTGGTTGTGAATATTAAATAAGATAATACCTAAGCATGGCTTTGCACATCATCTGAACCATGGTAAGTACTCAATTCATCTTAGCTATTTTTGTTATTCTGCTAATTTAGTAGTGACATGGCAAGTGGCAAAACATTAAGGGATTTTTAAACATTGTGTAGTTCTTTTTTAAGAAATGAATTCTTAATGGCCTCACAAGTGCTCATAATTAAGTGAATTGACTTTTATATTTTTTGCTTCGAGAAGTATTATTTCTGTCATCTGATCAGCATCAATTTATTTCTAAAAGGTTTCAAGTGTGGCTTATCATTAAATCACGATTTAATACTTCATAGGTCCCAGTCAATTCACTGAACTTACGTCACGATATATAAAAGGTACCTATAAACGCTTTCTAAGGAAACTCCATTTCATTTGCAGAGTGTAAGATTATGATTAATTTACAGACTATACACTAAGCAGAAATTTTGTATTCATCTGATTAGCTCGAGTTTAAATGAAAGTTTTGTAATATTCCCACATACTGTTGTTTTTAACTGAATTAGCTAATGTATATAGGAAGTAACTGGCACAGTCACTGGGAAAAATCAGAAATAGAAGAAAAGCTGTTGTTGTTATTATTCCCTAGTAAAATAAATTTAACAGTGTTATTTTGTGTATTACTTAGCCATTAGTTACAAACACGAAGGATTGACTCTTATAGAACGACAAACTCAGTCCCTGGGTATCTGGTACCCTTCCTAGGATAGAGCACAAAGCTGTTAGAAGGGGAAGAGTAATCTAGTAATCAGTAACTGGCCAACCAAAGTATTGCTGTTTGTAAGCATTACCCTGAAAAATATGTTTCGGGCTTATCTGTTGAAAATCAGCTTGTTTAATATAAATCTACTCCTTGACAATTGCTTTGGTTTTACTGGAATATTCTTAATCATTTGCTAAGGTTTTAAAAGAATTTTGTAAATAATTATTATTGTACATGAATAGTGAAGAAACAAGGTGAAATATTACCATGAGGAAGGTTAAAATTGGTTTAATAAATGGCACACCAGCCCACCTGCAAAGCAATGTCTTACTTTCCTGACAGAAGTAAACACTACGTAGTTATGCCAAGTGGCCGTCTCATTGAACACTGATCTTTATAAAAGCAGTTGGAGGAACATCGAACATGTTTTGCCGCATTTTAAAAATAAAACTTGTAGACACATGATAAATAGAAATTCCCCCTCCAAAAAAACCCTAAAGCACAAAAAAAGAAAAACAAACAAACAAAATAAAACCAAAAAAATAGATTCTAGCACATAGTAATATTTTAAAACTATTTTTGTTTGACTCCCTTATACAAATTGCTTCTTATGTAACAAAAACTGCATTACTCATATCCAAGTAATAGTGGAAATCAGACTTCCCAAAAGAAAAAAAAAAATAATCCCCCTCTCCCTTGGCTAATGTCCAGCCTGTAGGAATGAACATATTAACTGCTCTGAGGAGTTGACTCCTTACCCACCTTTCTCAGCGGATGCATTTGGTTTCTCAATCTGCTCCATTCTCAAGTACAGCATGCAGAGTCTTTGGGGTCTATCCAATTTTCACCAATAACCATATTCATTTCGTGGCCTTTATATAAAATACAGCAGTTGAGGTTGTAAAACATGGGGGCAATTTAAATGTTTGTGTTGCTATGTTTTGCCTCATAAAACGCATAATCTGCAAACCAAAAATGCTGGCAGAACTGGCTATGAGTATTTATGGACTGATGAGAAGCCATCCTAGACTGAAACCAAAAAATATAATTTGGAAATTGTTTTCTCAGAATGAAAGAGAAAATCCTGACAGAAATATGTGGTTTTCGAATCACGCCTGAGTTGTCTAGTAATGCACCTGGATGAGAGTCCCTTCGCTTTTATTTCTCTTTCTTTATACTGCTCTGAATCAAAACGCAGTTGAAATGAAATTTGGGGGGTAAAGTTGTCTTTTTCTGGTTGAAGTTACTTTCTTAGTATACAAATGAAGCTGTTTTAAACAAATAGTAATCAATGAAAATGACAAAATAAGACATTAGAAAATCTCTCCTCCAGAAGTAATGTTTGCCAGATGCATACAAATTCGATTAAACATGAAGGCCAATTATTTGTTCATATTAACATTTTGAGAAATCAGCATTTATTATTTTAAAAAATAAACTAGAAAATATGCATGATTATGTATAAATGGCACCACCTGTTGACACAATGGAGGAACTGCACGTGTCTCTCCGAGCCTTTCAGAATTGCCACAATAGTGTTTGGCAAAACTAACTGTTGACATGGTTGGATATATTTTATACATATTTTCTGGGAAAATCAATACTATAAGTTAAAACTAGTGTTATGTGGAAGCAAACTAAAAAATTTCAAGGGATGTAAATGAAAGTCCTGGGGTGCCTTCCCCAACAAATTAAAGATTTCAGGAAGAGGGTCAATCTCATGATGCATGGATTTCTCTATGAGAGAGCTCTTCTTTGGGATTATATTACAACCTCAGCTAGAGTATTTTAAAATTTTGTTATTACTGAGAGGAATAACAGCTGACTTACCTAATCACCTTCCCTTCCCTTCCGGTTCTGCCTCATTTCTTCATCTTACCCTATTTCCAGAGCTGCTGGGGAGCTCTCAGATGAACCAGATAACAGATTAGAGAGCTAAGTAGGCCTAATTATCAGTTATTCACTGTTTGAACTTCTAAGGGCAGAGTCATTAGCTGATTCAAGGAGGGAACACACTGATAGGAAGGGGGGGCAGTCCAGAAAGAACAGGCCAGGTGGAGAACAATAATAAAGAGGGAGGCGAGAGGGGTTCCTGTGTTGGGGGGTGGGGGGTGAGGGAAATAAAATCAACACAAAGACAGTTTTCCAAAGCTATATTTCATCTGCTTCATGCTTAACCAAGGCTCGGAAATAATTAGCAATTTTCTTAAGGCTTCTTCATGTTTTCGCTTCCACTTCATTTTCTCTTTCTTGGTGCCCACACCTTTAGTTAACTTCCCCCACAATGCCTTTGTGCATTAAAGAGAGAGAGAAAAAAAGAGTGAAACAGAAATGAAGAGAGTGCAGAAATGAAGGCAAGATCTCTCTTTTGTTTTGTTTTGTTTTTGTTTTTTTGCCAATCTTTTGCTTAATAAAGAAGTAAAGAAAAGAAAGCATCTTCTTTTGTATTTGCTCAAACTTGTCCCTGTCTTCCAGGACATCTAAAAATCATGAAAGTATAATTTACATTTACAGTGTCATTTGCAAATGACACTACAGATAAAGGGCTGGTATCCAAGATCTATAAAGAACTTCTCAAACTCAACACCCAAAAAACAAATAATCAAGTCAAAAAACGGGCAGAAGATGTGAACAGACACTTCTCCAAAGAAGACATACACATGGCTAACAGACACATGAAAAATGTCCAACATCATCAGCCATCGGGGAAATTAAAATCAAAACCACATTGAGATACCACCTTACATCAGTTAGAATGGCAAAATTAGCAAGACAGGAAACAAAAAATGTTGGAGAGGATGTGGAGAAAGGGGAACCTTCTTACACTGTTGGTGGGAATGCAAGTTGGTGCAGCCACTTTGGAAAACAGTGTGGAGGTTATTCAAAAAGTTAAAAATAGAGCTACCCTATGACCTAGCAATTGCACTACTCAAAGATATGGATGTAGTGAAAAGAAGGGGCACATACACCTCAATGTTCATAGCAGCAATGTCCACAATAGCCAAACCGTGGAAGAAGTCAAGATGCCCTTCAACAGATGAATGGATAAAGAAGATGTGATCCATATACACAATGGAATATTACTTAGTCATCAGAAAGGATGAATATCCACCATTTGCAATGACGTAGATGGAACTGGGGGGAATTATGCTAAGTGAAATAAGTCAAGCAGAGAAAGATAATTATCATATGGTTTCACTTACATGTGGAACATAAGGAATAGCATGGAAGGCATTAGAAGGAAGGGAATAACAAGGAGGTGGAATCAGAGGGGGAGATGAACCATGAGAGACTATGGATTCAGGAAACAAACTGAAGGTTTTGGAAAGGTGGGAGGTGGGGGGATGGGTTAGCCCAGTGATGGGCATTAAGGAGGTCACGGATTGCAATGAGCACTAGGTGTTATATGCAAACAACGAAGCATGTAACATTACATCAAAAACTAATCAAGTACTATACAGTGACTAACATAAAATAATGAAAATAATTAATTAATTAAAAAAATTAGAATGATGAAAGTATTTGCTCCTGCTTGCACTCGTCATCAGCGTGTTGATCCTCCTCTCTCCTCCAGTTTAAGACAAACTTTTCACTGCTGCTTTCTTTTCTCCTTCTCTCTTCAGCTTACAGTTATGTCACCATCACCCCCACTCTATTAGCAACTCTGGTAAACAAATTCCATCCTCTCTGTGTAGTAAGAAAATCTCCTACTCATTTGCCCTGTTCTTCCCAGTTTGATTGAAATCGAAGCCCAGAATCCTTTCCACAATTATCCCTTATTTCTTCTTCCTTGCCTGAATTTCTTTAACTCTCTGAGGGATCTCATTAAAAATACAGATGCTCCCACTTTCCTTCCTCCTACTTTCTGGGCTTCTTGCAGTTGATTTGCATAATGAGTGCATTTGGTAAAAGATAGATCTTCAGATCCCTTCTGACACTACCCCACAGCATGCACACACACAAACGTGGGTCATTAAATGGCAGACCAAATGTGGTGAGGATCTAGAGAGTTCTGAATTGTCATAGCACAAGTAGCGTCAACTGCAGAAAAGTCACTCATGACTACTGCTAAATGCAAAAGGTGAAATAAAAGAGAATGGAAGGGAAAAATGGAAGGGGGAAAAAAAACAACTTCTCATCTGATCCCAAATTTGAATCCAGAACATAAACCACACTAAGAATTCTATGCAGTGTCTAGAGAAGCATGTTCTGGTCCAGTATCAAATATATAGACACTTAAATGTTTCTTTTTCAAATATTTCCTATGTATTCTATTTCTCAAAAAAAATTCATATGTTTTTCATTAAAATGTTGATCCTATTGAACTGGCATATATCTAAAAGTATTTTAAAAAGTCATCTTTGGCTACTACTTTTAAATTTAGCTTTGAATTGAAACTCTGTATTTTACATTTTGTTTAGGACAGTGCATAACCATTAATAGTGATGCGTTTTTTTCTTTTTATATTTAGACAGATTTGAAAAAGAGTACAGGATCTGCAAAGGAAGAGAAGGTGAAGAATACTTTTTTTATTGGAAATAGATTTTTAAAAAATAATTTTAGAAAGAAAAAACAAAGCAAACACACAACTTAGCATGTTTTCAATAAATTCTTTGATGGTATCTTGCTTTAGCTGGTAATAATACAAAAAGCGGAAGTGAAACGGCTATTTTTTGTCATACCCTAGGTGTAAGCATTGTCAGTTAGGTGTTTTTGTATTCAACGCACTATAATCTTTTTCTAAAACACTAAGTGGAAAAAAATTAGCCACCGTATCGTATCTATTCAACACAAGTCAATGCATGCATCTTAAATGACAGCATTTAGTGTAGAAAGGGACCTTACGATAGACATCACCAAGTCTAACTCTATTGCCATTCCCACCCTCACCCATGTAACAGAGGAGGAAGCTCAGACATGAGCTAAGAGAACAGAAGTTCCACAAAAGCAAGGCTCTTGGTCTATTTGGTTTGCTGATCTATCCAACTTTGAAAAAATGCCTGGTGGGTAGGAGGCAGTCAATAAATATTCGTGAATGAATAGAAAGTTTTCCCAGCCTTGTACTTTTCTCATGACACACATTAACAGAAAATTAGTGTAATTTTTTCCAACCTTTTATTTTTAAAAATGTAAACTGGGGCGCCTGGGTGGCTCAGGTGGTTAAGCATTCCACTCTTAGTATTGGCTCAGGTCATGATCTCAGGCTCGAGAGATGGAGCCCCACGTCAAGCCGCCGTCGGGCTTCTCGTTCAGCACGGAGTCCGCTTGGATTTTTTTCTCGCTCTCCCTCTGTCCCTCCTCCACCTCTCTCTCTCTCTTAAGTAAATAAATAAATCTTTAAAAGAATAAAAAATAAAAGTGCAAACTTGTACTAAAGTTGCAAGAAGAGTGCGATGAATACCTAAGTACTCTGTACTAGAATTCACCAATTATTAACATTTTCCCACATTTGCTTTACCTTCACTTCTGAATGCATCATCCTCTTACCTCGTAGGGGGAGAAAAGGACATCCTCCTGCAGAAATACGATATAGGAATCTCATTCGGGATTCCTATACAGCACCATAACTCATTACACATTCCATTCTCAGAATTTCCAACTGTTTCCCCAAACAGAAGATATTTAATTAATACTCTTTTAGTTCCCCAATCCAGAATCTTATCAAAGATCATGGGTTGAATTCAGTTATCATGTCTATTTAGTCTCCTGTAATCCAGAACAGTTTCCTAGACATCAATTTATTTTGTCTTTCTTGTTACATTGCTATTTTTGAAGAATCGGTGTCAGAGAACTCCTCTCACTTCTTCCTTGTATAGTTTCTGCTTCATGATTAGGTTCAAGTCAAGTATTTAAGGTCACTGGAGAGCCACAAATGTGCTGTGTGTTCTTCACAAAGCATCACATTAAGAAGCATGTGATCTCAGTTTCTCCTTTATTGGTGGCAGTACGGTTGATCTCTTGGTTAAGGTGCTGTCCATACATTTGTACTTTGTAAATGTACTTGTTCCCTTTTGTAATTAATAAGTAATCCCGGGAGTGATTCTCTGAGGTTAGAATGTCTTGTTCCTGGCTTTTCATGCAATGAGTTTTAACACAAATCAACAAATCTTGTCTGAATTAATTATTGCTATGGTGTTTCTGAAATGATGATATTCTCCTTCTGGCATTATTTCTGTATTTTTGTTGGCATTCTTCTGGAAAAAAAGAGCATTAATTTCTGATTTCCCTGCTTCTTTTTTAACCAATGGATAACTTTATTGCTCTATATATGAAATCATAGTCCTGTGGTTACTCATTGAAGGGATTCTTTAAATTGGCACCTTTTCTGGAAGGACTAAGTAAAATAACTTTACTGTGCTTACTGCTGTCTAATTTTCTGTAATCTTCAATTAAAAGCTAACTCAAATATGTTTTAGAAGAAAAATACTGTCAATTTGAGAAGACAAACTTGTGATGTTTTAGGATCAGATTAATCAATTTAAAGCACTAAAATAAATAGTTGTAGAAGAAGAGGTAGGGTTCACGGTCATCTCAGCTCTCAGTTATTTGGGTTGTTATGAAAAGTGTGAAGAAGCCAACATATAGATATGCTAACTTCTGGATGTTCATTTTAAATAACTCAACAATTTGCTTATGCTACATTTATTCTATACTTTTCTAGTAGATGTACTAGAAACCAAACTTCTTGGATCAAAACAACAGTGAAGAGCTTATTATGTACTTCTTTATTCTATTTATTATTACCTGAGGGTGCCTAATAATAAGATGTTGAACTTGTTATCCAAACAGAATTCTTCTGATGTATGTTTCCATATATTGATTGAATGAATTGTTCATCCCTACATCTTCAACTATAGGAGGTAACTGCTTTATAATTTATGTAGGACTAGTATACACACAAAAATGTTACATATCTGTGACATCATCATTAACAAACATATATTAAATGTACCATGGATCTATTCTAATTATTCATGTATATAAAAGCCCATCCCTACCTGAATATAATTATTCATGTATATAAAACCCATCCCTACCTGGCATGCTCAACTTTTTGAAAATGAAAGGCTTTTGAGAATCTGCTAATGAGTTTCTTACTCCATTTCTCTGCCGTGGTCTGCTATTGGCTCAGTCTGTGGGAGGTTTCTCCTGGTCACTCAGCTGCAGCCGCCCCAACAGTGAAACAGCCTCTGTTTATACACCTCTGTGGTTTTCTTCATAGTATTGAAAATGTTCCTGTTATTGGTTGAGGAAAGGGGAAGGATTCCAGTAATGCTTAACTTGTAGGGCCAGGAAGTTGCAAAATTCTGTGTCTCTACAGTACATGGGTCAAGGTAACCTGGACAGGGTCCAATTATACAAACATTCTAGCTGCAGTTTTTTTTTCTATTTTCTCAATCCTAATTGCTTATCTTTTTGTGCAACAGAACATTTGAGAGAAATGGATTTGCTTCCAACTACTCAGAACAAAAATATTTGTCATTATTTCCTTACCTGTGAGGGCTATTCTAATGGAAGGTTATAAGTTGTGTGTAGAGTGTATCTTATAAAAAAGAAAGCAATGAAGAGCAAAACCAAAACACAATTAAAAGATGGCAAAATTAAAAATTGAACATTCAAGAGGCACAAATCGTGATAAATAATGTAATATAAATGATTAAAAAAAATTTTAACCATGTGGATTTTATACACTACAGTGGGAAATTCATGTCCACCTAGAACTTCAATGGACTTTAATTTGGAAATAGAGTCTTTATAGAGGTGAGTTGTAGATCTCAAGATGAAATCATTCCGGATTTAGGGTGGACTCTAAATCCACTATTTGGTGTCTTTACAAAGAGAAGAGAAGAAGAGGTGGACACAGAGACACACACAGAAGAAGCCATGTGAAGACAAGGGCAGAGATTTCAGTGACATGGCCACAAGCCAAGGGACTCCAGGAGCCACCAGAAGCTGGAGGAGGCAAGGAAGGATTCTCCCCTGGAATCTTAGATGGGAGTATGGTCCTCACAACACTTTGATTTAAAACTTCTAGAGAACTGTGAGATAATAAATTCCTGTTGTTTTAAGTGACCACATTTGTGGTAATTTGTAATAGCTGCCTTAGCACAGAGGCTGAAGAGAAATCAGATGAGATTTAAGTGAGGATTTATAAAAAGTTGTGAGGTTCCTTGGCAAATACAAGAATTTTAAGCCTGATGATATAGTCTAGCTCAGCTATGTCTTTTGAAGGTGACCGCTGAGGTGGTATGTGGGATGAAACTCTTGTGCCAGCTCTATGATAAAAAAAATGTGACTGCCCAGGTGAATGCCAGAATAGATGGAGAAGATTTTATTAAATAAATGTTATTACAATGGCAAGAAAATTCATGAACATCTGTGTCACAGCCTAAGGCCAAATTCTTTGTAACATTTTCAGAAAATCAAGGATAATGAAAAATATTTTACATTGTACTTGGGGTTAGCATTAAACTTCCAGGGATATTTATCTTCATTCAACAAAGATGAAATAACTAGTATGGCCCAGATACTGCTTCTAGCTGTGGAGGTTTCACCAATGAGCAAAACAAATATCCCTGTTTTTGTGGCACTTCTAGTTTAGTAGGAGATGGCAGTAAACCTAATCACTAGTAAGTTACCTAATGAGATGGAAGAGGAAATGTGCTATGGAAAAAAAAAAAAAAGAGAGATAAAACATGGCAGGGGAGATCAAGAGTTTTCAGTTTGAGGAGGGGATGTCAATTATTGTAAAAAGTGGGGGAGGCAGGGTAGACATACTTGGGAAGGTCAAATTTGAGCAGTCTTGAGAGCAATAAGGACTTACTCGAGAGGAGAATATTCTAGGCATTCTGCATAGCTAGAGCCAAGGTTCTGGATGGAAGCTACTTGGTTTTGAGGGGGAGCAAAGTAGCCAGAGAAGGTAGACTGTAGTAAGAGAAAGAGAGGAGAGAGGGTCAGAAGGGTAATGAGAAGACATATAATGCTGGGCTTGTAGACTACCGTCAAGGTTTATTTTAATAAAATGGAGAATTTTGTAGATTTGTCTAAAGAATGACAGATCCAATTTAAATTTATTCTTCCTTAAGGTATTGGGAATAATGCGTGGGTGGTAGGGGGGTGGGACGAGTGAGTGGGTGCTGGAGGAGGTTGCAGGAAACTGTTGGATTCTTACATTTTGAAAGGTAGAGCCAAGAGGATTTTGTTGTGGCTTACATGTGGATTGTTAGAAAGAGATAGGAGTCAAGGATGACTCCAGGAGTTTTGATCTGAGCAATCAGAAGAATGGAATCACTATCAAATGAGATAAAGAAGATGGTAGAGTTGATTTTGTGTGTGGGGAAAGATTAACTCAGTTCTAGACCTCTTGAGTTTGCAATGTCTATTAGCCATCCAGGTAGAGATGTTCAATAGGCATTTGGAGATACGAGTCTGGAGTTCAGAAAGGAGGTCTGGGCTGGAGATAGGCATTTGAGAATCGGTAGCAATTGGATTGTATTTAAAGTTAGATTCGGATCTAGAATCATTAGAACGAGTGAGTCACCAAGCCAAGGAGCATAGCTAGAGAAGAGGGGAGGACCAAAGACTGACTCCTGATCTCTAATTTTAAAAGCTATGGGAAAAGGGAAGATGATATGGAATGACCAGTGAGAATGAGACAGGAGAAAAATCAAGAAAGTGAGATATTCTTGTCTCCAAATGAAGAAGGTGTATCATAGGGTAGAGTAATCAGTGGTGTTAAGTGCTGCTGAGAGTTCAAGCAAGATGAGGCCTGAAATTATTTGACATTGCGCTAGGCACTATGGCCGTGTTAGAGAAGTGGTGGGTGGATATTCCAGTGGCTGAAAGGAGAATTCAAGAAGAGAAGTTTGAGACAGTGCATATAAACAACTCTCTGGAGGATTTTTACTACCAAATGGAAAATGAAATAGTGCTGACATGCAAAATGTGGCCAATAAAAATCGTTACAAGTTTCAAATATAACAGCAAGTTCGCATGCTTATAGATATGATGCACTTAAGAGTGAAAGTGCAAATATATGGGAGAAGAAGGGCGTACTTGTGGAAGCAAAGCTCTTGTGTCAGGGTGGATCAAGACATAATACACAAGTGGAGTTTGGTATGGATAGTTCATTTATGGTAAAAGGGATGGAACACAGAATATTTGGTGGTTCATGCAAGGAGGTGATGACACAGTTAAAATGGAAATACTCTGATTGTTTCAAATGTTTCAGTGAAAATGAAGTCAGAATTGTCAACGGAGAATAGATATAGCAGTGGGGGGAGAGGAGAGGGTGTGAAAATTAATAGAATAAATGATCTGGGATTGTATCATATGACTTCTGACAACGTAAAGAGCCCACTTGAGGTTCATGGTTAGGATTTCAAGTGAATCCAATAATGTGGCACTAGCACCGGGCAAGTACAAAGTTTCCTGGGGCTGTAACAAGTGAAATTAATTTTAATAATAAATCTTATGTAACAAAATTAAGCATTATGTTGACTTGTAATCAACTTAAAAAGCATGAAGGAGACATTTTCCATTCTCCTTTTAGTGCTCGGTCTTTGCAATCTGATGTATATTTTCCACTCCCATCTCTGTTTGGAACAACCACATTTCAAGGGTACAGTAGCCACAGGTGGCTAATGGCTCCTGCACTGGCGGTGTGGGTCTGAATGATCAGTGCAGGAGTGACTGGTTGAGAGACACCAGAGTTCAAGGTCCTTGAGGGAGGAGGAGAGTTCAGGGAACGAAATGGCCAGGCTGTTGGTGGGATCATCTTTACATATATTGAAAATTCTAAGAACTAATAAGGAGAACATTTGGAGAGAATGACAGACAATAATCAGGTAGGTAAAATCAGAAAGAAACAAGGAGGAGGATATACAAATCAGCAGGTAGTAGTGACAGCGAGCAGTAATCGAATTTCTAGGGAGAAAAGTAGAAAAATCTAAAAACAGGGGCTCCTGGATGGCTCAGTTGGTTAAGCATCTCTGATTTTTGTTTCGCCTTGGGTCATGATCTCAGTGTTGTGAGATTTAGCCTGGCACTGAGCCTCACATCAGGCTCTGTGCTCAGCATGGAGTCTGGTTAAGATTCTTTCTCTCCCCATCTCCCCCATTATCTCTCTCCCTCAAAGAAATAAATAAATATTTAAACAAAATTACACCCACTTTTGTAGGTGGCAACTGTGGTTTTCAGAGCCCATGGCTCTTCTACAATAGCCTTTTATTCTGAGATGACCGGAAAATTTTGCTTGAAATAAGCCACAATTCTTTCAAGTTAGAATAATAATTTGACTTACCAAAAAAAAAAAAAGTTTAGAGTTGCCATTATTTTTCTGTTTGTTTTTTTAGAATTCCTTCCTCTTAACATTTTGTGATTTTCTTACTTGCTATTATTACAGTTCATTGGAATAGTTCTACTTTGTCAATCAGTTTGATAAATATCAAGATAAATTGGTTTAGGTGACAAAGGTACTTTATTATTGGAAGGCAGCATAACAGAATAGAAAGAGCAAGAGTGTCTGAATCGATTCTCTCTCCCTTGAATTAATATGTTGAAATCCTGACCTCCAAAGTGATGATATTAGGACTTGTGCCTTTAGGAGGTGATTAGGTCAAAGTTAGAGCTTCCGGAATGGGGTGAGTGCTCTATTAAGGAGACCCAACAAAGTGCGCTAGTCCCTTCTGCCATATGGGGGTCAATGAGGAAGGAGGCTTTCATCAGATACTGAAACTGCAAACTCCATGATCTTGGAATTCTTAGCCTCTAGAATTATGAAAAATAAATGTTTATTGTTTATAAGCTACCCTGTTTATAGTAGTTTTGCTATAGTAGCCTGAGTGGACTGAGACAGTATTTGAAATCAAGCTTGAGATTTGAACACTGACTCTACCATTTGCGACTGTGTAACCAGAAGAGGTCACTCAAATTTTCTAAGCTAACTTTTCTGTGTCTGTATAATCAGTACAGTGGCATCTCAAAAAGTTTTCACGAGAATTAAATGGGCTAATGTGTCTGCTACATGATAAACTCAACACATGCTAGCAATTATTTTTATGGATTAGCCCGTACTGTCACCTAGGAATACTTGTACAAGTTTTTTTGTTTGTTTGTTTGTTTGCTAAAAGATTGACAATAATTATAATTACAAGCATATTCCTAATTTTTACATAGAAAAATATCATACCTATTTCAGTCCTCAAAGTCATTTGCAGTCTATAGTTTTTTATTCGTCTTTTAGTATCATTAAAAAAAACCTATATAATCAAATCAATCATGTAATATCATTAAATCAAATGTACAAA